>JAOTAY010000008.1:10509789-10520218 GCA_025629805.1 Erythroxylum baracoense
TGTGAATGAAAAACAGAAAATTTAAGAAGCATGAAAGCATGAATATATTATGAAATGAATGAGCATTGAAAAACCTGTTATGTGGGCAAGAGAGGAATCCGTTTCGTTAGTCTCATGCACGATGACCTATAGCCTTCTCCCGTCTGCCCGCTTGTGGCCACGAGATTCTGAGAAATCAGACTTGTTTCGTTTCACGGTGTAAACTTCGGTTTCGCCGTTTCGTTCCATGAAACTCTCGAGCCATTATGTTGTGCATTGCATTTTTGATATGTTAAATTATGATGTAATTTGAGTGTTATGCTTGGATGATAATTGTTCCTATATGAGCATTCATATATGTTTGTGTGTGGTTCATTATCACTGACTATAAATATATTAGCCACTGAACTTTCCGGCTCACCCCTTAAATTTTCTACTCCTCAGGTGAAGAATCAGCAAATCATTATTGAGCCTTGCAAAGTTTTGGCAATCTCCAAGAATTTCAGACTTTTTGTAACTAAGTTAGTGTGCATCATTTCTGGTGATCTTAGAAGCATATTAGCATAAACATTTTGTATGTATTTTGTAACCATGATACTGATATGGCATTTTGCTATGGAGTATGAAGATGTGTATGTTGCAAATTGACAGTGAGAGTTGTCAGTGAAAGTGTAGAAAATTTCTGATTTATGTATGTATAGATATATATGCAGATTCTTCTTCTTCTATTAAGTTGGCTATGTGTTGAGTGTTGGAAGATCTTTGGATGGATTTGTTTGAAGTAAATTGTGTATCAAAGGAGTTTTTGTATATAGGCAATTGAATGTTGGTTCGGGTCCTTTGAAATTTGTATGAGAACTATTTGTGAACAGATGAATGAAAACAGAGAATAGGATAAAAATGTGATCTGAAACTTTAAGTAATAAACTACATTGATATATGTAGATTTACGCTAAGTGGTCTTCATAAAAGTTGTAGATTATTCTTTTATCTTTCTAATGGTATAAAGATTGAAATTTTTTGACTTCAGACGCAAGAGTTATGGCCTTTATAAGATAGTAGTATTGATGTGCAATTTTTGTAGAATTAGTGTACAATTTTGACTGAAATGGTAACCTTTACTTAAATGATTAAACTGTATCGATACAAGCTGAATTAGACAAAATTGTCTTCATGAAAGTTGTAGATCTTTTTCTTAGCTTTCCAACGATAAATAGTTTGTAATTTTGGACTTCTGGATTGAAAGTTATGTCGTTTAGAAGTAAGGATGTATAACTGGGAAGTTGCGATCGTGACACAGTACGATCGCAACAGTCCCAGAATTTTGGAAAGTCACGAGCTCCACGAGTCGCAATCGTCACCATCCCAAAACTTTTCAGAAAATTGCGACCGCAACGAATTCGTGATCGCAACAATCCCAATATTTTCCAAAGTCGCGATCGTGACACGGTACGATCGCAACTCCCCTCTTTTTCCTGCTACTGTTCACCATAAGTCGCGATCGCGACGAAGCGCGATCGTGACGCTCATGTTTTCTGTTTTCTCTCACAAGTGTGAGAGATGAAAGTCACGCTCGTGGCTAATTGTTTTTTGAAATAAGATTTTCTATTTCTTAATCCAAATTGCTATTAATTCTTTTAACACCCAAACCATTTATTCTTTGTTCATTTTTGCTATGGAAAATTTTTCATTAAATTGTTGGGTATTATTTTTACTTTTCCTATGAATTTTATTTATTTAATATAATTATTATCTATTTCTTTTATTTTGATATTATCTATTAATTGTGTATCTTATTAATAATTAATTGTTTTTATTAAATCATTTTTTTGAATAATTTAATTTTATGTCTAAAATCATTCTATGATTCCACCACAAATTTTTCTTGTTTAGACTTTAATTTAATTTAAATGTTATATTTTATTTTATTGCAATATTACCAATGATGATACGTAGTTGCCATAAAATCCATTTGGAGACCCGGGGCCAACAGTTTTAATATGGTTTATTGTAAACCTATTACAACACTTATCTTTCATGGTGAAAGATTATCTTTGGCATAATGTCCAAAGAATGGTACAAAAAAAATTACGAAGAATGATCCTTATTCTAATACAGTTGGTAGCCTTATGTATGTCTAGGTGTGCATTACATCGAACACAGCATTCATTATTGGGCTGCCAGGTAGGTATCTGGCTAACCCAATAATGAAATATTGGAATGCAATTGAACAAGGTTTAAGATATCTCAAAGGAACTACGAATTATATATTGACATTAAGGAAAGTCAATAATCATAACCTTATTAGTTATACAGATTCAAATTTCACTATGTGTCTTGATGATAGGAAGTCCACATTAGAACATATTTCATGTTGGTAGATGGTGTTGTTTTATGAAAAAGTGTCAAGCAGACATTGATAACTTCCTTGACTATACATGCAGACTTTGTAGCATACTATAAGGTTACTTTACATGCAGTTTTACTCAAGAACTTAATTCTTGAGTTTTTTGTAGTTGATTTGGTAGTTAGACCCATTCAATTATACTGTGATAATATCACAAGTTCTAAGCATTTAGAGGTCAGTGTCTAACTATAGAGGAATTAATGTAGAAAGGTGACATCACGATGGAGCATATAAAGACTGAGCACATGTTGGATGATCCACTAACTAAAAGACTATGCCCAATCAATTTTATGAGACATTTACACAATATAGGGTTGTTGAAGTCCTTAATTAGAAACTTTTAGTTAGAGATCATTGTATTTAACTTTCCAAATAATTGTTTTGTTTTTCATGTATTTTGACTGTACATTCTATGTGCATATTGATGATCAACATTTTAGACTCAATCATTTAGTTTGTAGTACATTGTCAAAATACAGGTGAAAGTCTTAAATTTATGTTGATCTTAAGCATTTTAAAAATCGTTAGGCATATATATAGATTAACCTTGAACCTATATCTGCTATAATACATACAAATATAGAGATAAATTCATAGAGTTGACGAGACATAGGGGGAAGTTTTAATCCTATAAAGTTTTTCTCTAATGTAATTTAACATTAAGTGAGAGAAAACAAATTTCTCTAATGAGTAGTTTGCTATATTATATTTTCTCATTCATGTCATTAAGGTGTTAGATATAAGTGATTGTATCAGATATGTGTCGTACATTGACACATGCATTTGATATTTTTCGCTATTAAAAGCTTTATAGGACCGAATGATAAACTTTCATTATCTTTAAATCAAATATTTTATTTTGATTGATCATTACAGTTGTTGTAATTAATATTTGCCCAACGGGTAGAATGTTGGAATTAAAAATTCCTATTAAATAATTATTAATTACGAGTTTTTATAAATTAAATTCGATCTATATTAAAGATAATAAATAAGCTCAACAAAGGATTTGATTAATGAGCTGAAAGTTCATTAAGAAAAATAGACCCCTAATAAGTGTGGGTAGATTAACTTATTGGGCCTATGATTGAGAGCCCAATAAGATTTTATAAATAGTTGTTAATGTCTCCAAGCTATTGGTAAAATTTTGGGAACGTAAAGTTACTCTAATTTATTAAGAGATTCACGCATTCAAAAAGGTGCGAAAAGGTGATAAAACATAAAAGATGTTGCAGAAGGTCATTTATATGTCGAAAAGCTTATTTAAAGGATCCAAGAGATTATTCAAGTAGCTAAGAAGGTTATTCATCGAGTTATGGATAGCAAAGTAAATACTTTTATGTATTATCTCCATTTATACAAGTTTATGGTTGATCGTGTGTCTAAAGTTAAGGTTTATGTTATGTTTTACACAAATGAGGAGAAGGGAGTTGATGAAGTTCCATTCCGCGATCACTTAGTGTCTTAGTGTTGGGTATGCCATGGTTACATGCATCACATGCTTGCGTATGTAGCTCCGATACCATGACAATCTAGAAAAACATAATCACACATGCATATATAGACATATATATAAGAACATAAAATATAAAACTTTTGCCTTTTCTTTCTCCTCCTTTCTTGTTTCTTCTCCTTGTTTGGGTTGTTGTAAACACCAAACTCTTCCTTGATCACCCAAGAACACGCAAAGAAGATGAAGAAACAATATATAAGGGTGATTTGAGCACCAAACTAGATGAGTTCTAGTAGATGCTCAAAATAATAGAAGATAGATCAAGAAACTTGTTGCATGCAATTTGATTCATGCAACAATTACATAAATTGCAAGAACAAGACGACACTTTTATCTCACTCTAGAACTCTTCTAGAGCCCTTATGCTCTCACTTGAGTGTGACTTATGTACTTTTTCGTGCCCTTTATCACGATCGTGGCTAATGAGCCACGATCATGGCCTACTTAAAAAATGGGCTCGCCTTCAGCCTATGAGCCACGATCACGGCCTACTTAAAATTAGTCATACACATTATGTTTTTCATCTGATCTTTTATACGTGTGACCCTTAAGTTCTCGATTATTTTAGGCGCTTGAATTAACTCTTAATTCAAGCAAATCATGAAGGTTTTATGATGCCAATTTGCCAAAATATAAGTGGATTAATACACGAACTCTTCGATAGTTAATTATCCAACTTATGAACCTTTCCATAGATAATTACCGTGCAATTCGTTCTTTCACCATATTATACCCTACTTGGTTCGAAGAATGGGCTATGTATCAACTCCCATTAGACTGACTACATCACATCTAGTCCAAGTGATATTAGTTCTTGTCCTGGGATCCCATTACTCTATATGTCATTGAAGACTCTCTTTATGAAACATAATTGCTCTAGCCAGAGATTCCTGAGTAATGACCCTGACAAGAGGTCGTGGGTATCATCTCCTTCTATCAGGAGTGGTAAATCCTTTGTTAGCTACCCAATTACTTTCGAATACAAATAATTGTACCAAATCACCACCCTAAGAGCGTCCTCATCTTGAGGTAACAAAGAATGATGTCAAAGCACAAGATTAGTATCCAAAATATCCTTGAGTACCTGAAGCTTAAGGATATTTGCACCATTGCTATAATGAGATTAATCATTGACATTCAATAGATCATCCATATGGTAATCTTATAGCGGGTCATCCGATGTACTTACTACCCTTAGTAAGCATCCACATATTAACTCTAAACATCTCATGCTTACAGTTTGTGAGATCCACTGCTTGATCAAGTCAAAGAGTATAATATGTTCTAGTATGTTTGGATTAATAATATCCTGTCTTATTAATCATATGACTAGGATTGTTTAGATACTAACATGATTGCACATGATAGGAATCTCATTATCATGATCTCATCATGATTTCCTTCATGCTATGTTTTATATCATGAATTTCATTAATTCGATTTAATATCAATATCAATTCCTATATAAAGGAATATCAAATTAATGAAAAATGCGTTTTGTTTTATTAATCAAAACAAAGTCAGTATAAAAGTGTTAAAGGCGATTGCCTTTAGAGCGCTACTCTAATACTTAGGAGAAAGAAAATGTCTCCATTGGGACCTTTAAGGCTGCAATAATTGCTTGCAATGTGTATATGGCCAAATTTACCTCCATTTAACAGTTAGGGTTCATATGTCTTGTGTATCAACAAGAAGCTTCCTTATGCTAGGGCTAATAACCTCCAAATTGGAATAAGGGGTGCTTTTGGAAAACCACAGGGTATTTATGCTATAACGACCATTGGTTAGATTCTTTTGTCAGATAGGTGCAAGAACAACAACCAACATACATAGGGGGCTCTTCACCATGCAAAATTCACAAGTTCCTTGGTCATTAAAAAGAACCCAGATTTTGGCGATGAACTACGACGGTGAATGTGACAGCGATGATGAACAACACGGTGGGTTTGGAGTTGCGATTGAAATAATTTAGGGCATTTATATTGGGATGTTTTTACCTAAATTTATTAATTACTTAAAACAATTAATTAGGTTAAATTAAATTAAACATAATAATAATTAATTAATTAATTTTAAATAAATGAATCCTTTATTATCATGTGACCTTTACGTGGCATTATAAGGTATATAATAACATTAAAATATTACAAATTTTTGTCACGTCAATGATAATATGGTAAAACACAAATGACATTATATTCCTGCCTCTTTTCTAACAAAGTAGGGTTTAATTTGAATATTCTTAAAATGATAAAGTTTAATTTAAACACTCCGAAGCATTGATATATAATTTGTCGTCATAAACTTTGGATCATTTTTATCTTTTTTGCCAAAAAAATATTTCATCTTGGGTTTAACGAGATTGTCACAGAATTTAATTTTCATATTGAAAATTGAAAAAGTGATATAAGTCCAAATTAACATTAAGATAACAATTATGAATATTCAAAAATCATTAAAAGTGATTTTTATAATGCGAAAGATTTATTTAAAATATTATAACACATGGAAAATAAAATTTTAATTTTAATGAAAACATCTAAAATTAAAATGGAACTTTTACCTTTGATATATTTGCGTTTTAGATTTGCCATAAATAATTGGAAGTATGAGAAATAATAAAGATCCATTAGAATATTCTTTTTTTGTAAAGTTGCCAAATTGATTTCTAGTAAAGATAACACATGCAAATTTCTCTGTTCATAAACCACAGGATGATTGTTGCCATCAGAATTTGGAACTGATGTTTTGTCTCAGATTTCTTGGATTGTTGGGTACTAAGCCTTGGCCGCCCGCAATTTCTCAAAGCATAGGATTCTTTAAAGAGCAAGGAGAGCATCCATCCGCCAGCCACATTCGAGGAAGAATCTGAATATTGAAACTTCATGGAGTGGCTAAAGTTGGATTCTTGGCAAATGCATAGCCCTGAAATTTTGTTTCTTGGCAAGATCTAAGCAGTACCCATGCTCAATTGAGGATCCTTTGAGATATTGCCAGAACTGGCCCCATTCCTCAGCTGATATATATCTGTAGTTCAATTATTGCCAAATTCACCCAACTTCCTCAAGGGATGGCAACAAGATGAACCAACTATTGACTGCTATCTGAAGTTTAATCACAGAAAATTTATCAAGATTTTCCCTGGACAAACACCATATCTTGATATGGCCCTAGCTAAAATTTTGCTCCACATTAGAATTCAGGCCTAATCACCCACCAGGCATTTCCTCAAATCTGTAAAACGCTGAAATGGGCGCATTTCAAACCTTAAGAGCTCTAAGATGTCATGAATGTCAGCTGATTGAGAATGACTTCCATCTTCTGAATAAAATGAATGAACTTGATTTCTCAACTCAACCCAGCTACAGCCGCCACTCTTCTTCAAATTATTTTCCTTCATAAGTTTCCTCACATTCACAACATCCTTCCATCTCCCAGAAGAAGCATATATATTTGACAGCAACACAAATGCTGCAGAGTTTTTCTCTGCCATTTTTGAAAGCTTGTTTGCTACTTTCTCAGCTAGTACTTCATTTTTGTAAGTCCTACAACCACTTAATAATGCCGCCCAGGCATTAGTTTCAGGTTGAAATGGCATGGATTCAATAAAGTCTTCAGCTTCATAAAGGCGTCCTGCTCGACATAGCATATCCACAACACAGGTGTAGTGTCTTGCCTTTGGCTTTATTCCATATACAGTCTCCATAGAATTAAAATACTCGAATCCTTTATCAACTAATCCAGAGTGAGAGCAGGCAAACAGAACTGACAAGAGCATTAGCTCATTAGGAGAGACACTTGAAGATCTTTCCATTTCTTGGAACAACATAAGAGATTCTTCCACAAAGCCACTTTCTGCCAGCCCTTGTATCATTACAGTCCAAGAGATTTCATTCTTCTTGGGCATAATATTAAAGATCAGCTTAGAGCTCTCAATATCCCCAGCTTTGGCATACATATCAATAAGCGCAGTGCCTACGAAGACATCAAGTTGAAACCCAAGTTTGACTGCCTTCCCATGCAGGTCCTTACCTTTCTCTAGAGAGTGAATGCTCGCACAAGCACAAAGTAAGCTGGAGAAGGTGGATTTGTTTGGACTTTCACCCAACAAAAGCATCTCATTGTATACTTCAAACACCTTATCAAACTCTTTATGATCTAAATAGCCAGCAATCATTGTGCTCCAAGAGACATTGTTTCGTGCAGGCATGATACTAAACAACTTCTGAGCTTCTTCTATCTTGCCATTCAGACTATATCCACTAATCATAGCATTCCATGAAACCACGTTCTTCTGCAAAATCAGATCAAACACTACGCGCGCATCCTTAATTTCCCCACATTTGGAGTACAAGTCAATAAGAGATATACTGCAAGAAATATCTTTTCCCATCCCAGTTTTGATGAGATGTCCATGGATGCTCATCCCTGTTCCCATAGCCTTCATGCTTGCCAATGCGCTGAGGACAAAGGAGAAACAAAAGACGTTCGGCCTGACACCCTCTTCAACCATTCTTCGAAAAAGTTCCAACGACTCTTCAGGATAGCCACTCTGACCATACCTAGCAATCATTGCACTCCAAGCAACCTCATTTCTTTCTGGCATCTCATCAAAGATCCTTCTCGCTTCTAGCAAATCACCCATCTCCACATGTATATCAAGTATAGCCGTCCATGAAACAACATCCCTCTCCTCCATCTCATCAAACACTCTCCTAGCCAAAGTTATTTCAGCCATTCTCAAAAAAAACGTAATCAAAGAATTTGAAACCGATACATTACTCTCTAAACCAGTTTTAACAATCAAGCCCAAAATACTCAGTCCCAATTTGAAATCACCCAATTCCGCACATGCTCTAACCACAGACGTAAAAGTCACTTTGTTTGGCCTGACCCCAGATTCAAGAAGTTTCAGAAACAACTTCAAACCTTCAAAACTAAACCCATTCTGCACAAACCCACAAATCACCGCGGTCCAAGAAACCACATTCTGATATGGGTTTCTTTCAAAATACCACATCGATTCCTCTACTTTCCCGTATCTCATAAAACCTGAAATCAGCGCTGTCCACGATACCTCATTCCTCTCGGGCATTTCATCAAATAATTTACGAGCTTTACCTAAATTTCCCCCCTGCATGTTGGCGCTAATCAAACAATTGTGAACAATAACATCAAACCCATTAAACTCCTTGACAATCTCATTAGCTTCAGCCGACTTCCTTGAATTTAGGTACATAATCAAGAACTTTACAGCTATGTATCTCTCGGAGAATACACCCTTCTTGAGTAAATGCCCATGAAGGACACTTCCTTGAGTGACCGCGCATTGGTTAGTCAGGTTTTTCAAGATGGAAACACATGTTTCTACGTAAGATTTAAAATTCTTTTCTTGTTTTAAGGGCAACAATGTTTTGAGGACGTTGCTACTCATGCGTTGCAAGGTAAATTGACGAGAACTTAAGGAACTCAGTGTTTTATTGTTGAGAAAACCAATGACTTCACCTTCCTTGTACAACTGGGCAAAGCTAAACGAATCAACTCTGTTTTATTGTATCCCCTTAGTCTTGATCAGCGACAAAGATACATTCGATTTCTTACTTATAGACAGTATTAAATAGCAATGATATGGAATTGAGTGAAACTCCACACCTCTCTATAATCAGCCACAAGCACCTGAAGACCACCACTCTCTCTAGACTTGAAGCCGAATCCTTGGAAAGGTGTGCTTCGATGTACTAGTATTTTAAGTTCAACTGTGCAAAACGTTTGTAATCAATAATGCATTAATTGCCTCTAAAATCAGAAGCTCGCTCTTAGGTATTATCATCTACTTGCTATGAAACGAGATAATGCATTAAAAATAACCAGCAACAACTTGATGAGCAATAGTAAAAAGAATACATAACTATCATATGTTTCCCATGCAGTCAACCTGTAAAAAGTAAGCACTAGATGGCTATCATGTAACGGAGTTATTTTCCAGACATGGTTTTGATCGAATGATATGTTTCAGTATGCATTTAAAGTAACGATTGCAAGGACAATTAGGTGGTTCATTAAACAGGGACTTCTTTTGAATGTGGATTCTGGGATTGCCACGCTACTAATGCGGCTCAGAGTTGATAACTGATTTATTGTCTTGTGCGTTTACAGTAGGCCAATGAGCTGGCGAGAAGATATAGGATTGCTTGGACGAGTAAAGCACGCGCGGTGTCCATAGTTTTTGGTAAATCCTGTCGTTACTAATGTGATTCTTCAAGCTGCTTCCAGTTACAGGTCCCTTCTGTTTCTTAACCGTACGTTTGCTTACTGTCCCTGTGGGTGGGGACAGAAGATGGGGACAGAAAAATTCTATCCCCGACGTGTTTGCTTGCTGTCCCTACCAATTTCTGTCCCGACTCCGGAGACGGAGACATAAAATTTTTGTTCCTTCCAAAACCAGAGGACAAAAAAACGGGGACGGAGACAGAAACAAAACACACACATAAATTTACAAGAAAACCCCTCCCTATAAATATTTTAATTAT
>JAOTAY010000008.1:10520318-10541810 GCA_025629805.1 Erythroxylum baracoense
TCTTGAGACGGAGACAATTGTTTCTGTTCTGTCCATCACAACCAAACAGCTCACTGTCTCCAATTTCTGTTCTGTTCTGTCTCCAAATTTTCGTCTCGTTCCGTCTCTGCATATTGGAGACAGTAACCAAACAGACTGTAAAGGTAAAGTTTTACTTTATCTGTTTGTGTGAAATATCATCTAATACTTAAAATCATTCCTTGTGATGAAGATGATATTTGAACGGTGAGCTGAATACTATTAAGTACTGCTGTAATAGCAGGAGTGACAGGAAGTGGAGGGACAGTGGGGCTTGTGATCAACCAACTCAGGCTCTCAATTTTCTTGGCAAACAAGCATTGCCTTATCTTGGGTACTCTCCCAGTCACCTTCATCTACTTCCCTTATTTGGGAATCATGTTCTGTGGTCCTTCCGGAGACCTTACTTCAGCCGCTGATTATTACCGTCTGATTAATTAAGAAATTGATGGGAAAAAAGAAACCAAGAGAAATTCTTATTCTGCGTGAAGGGATTACCTGAAAGGCCTTTATTTTCTGTTATGCATCATTAAGAAGCCAAGACAAGGAATCAGATAGTTCAACAACAGTATTGCAATTTGCAACTAACCACCAACAGCATTTCTTTCAAACTTCGAATCAATAGAAAAGTTCCCTGGATCTTGCTTAACATTGTCCAAGATAGATATAAGATTACAGAAATAAATATACTTCATTACGTTGAATTTCATGTATATCATTAAGTTTGAGAAGTTACATGGAAAATAATTTTCCCCGCTAGTAATGAGAAAAGAATCTCAGCAAGATGCCAGATGCTGGTTTCATGGATTTTTGTCCAAATTGTTACTTCTCCAGACAACGCACATATTTCAACATTTGCAATAACAGTAACCATTAGTGGCTCTTTTGTCACAAGTTGCGGAAGTACAGAGGTCGTCTGTCATCATATCCTGTCAAATATACATATATTGGATTCCTTCTTCTCAATCCCAAATAATGATGAAATGTTCTGTGCACGGAAGATAAATGTCTTCGAGATGGTTCAGGGAACCAAAATATTAGTAGCAATATTGCGCCAACTGCCAACTTTGTCTTTGTTTCAGTACAGAAAAGTATCCAGAAACACAGAACATTCTTCAAGCAACGAAGGAAAAACCCACCAACTACCAAGAATTCCGACCAATGTGAACTTCTGGTCTCTTATTTCCACTGTCGCAAGGCAGAGAAGCTTGTAGTCTTTGACATCCACTCTGTTGGCATACAAGGACTGAGAAAACACAACGTATTGTGATCTTCTAACGGCCGAGAAAACGGCAATTTGTATTAAATTCTAGACCATAGTCTTCGATTTAACTAAGGCAGATATATAAATGTGGGAAAAGATTTTTAAAAGACACAAGCATCATCAAAAACTTTAATAACAAATTGCTCGAATACAGAGACCCAAAATTTGCTTCACCATGAAAGAACATCTATGGTACCCCAAGAGTAAATGGCCCATGAAGAAAAATAAACCCTGAAATGAACCTTCCAATTCCCATATGTCAGCAAATGCTTTTAGAATAATTTCAGGCATAGAACAAACCTTGAAGAGGTACAAGTGAGGCTCTCGGCGCATCAATCTTTTGCACAACTGAAATATTAGAACTTGAAGTCAAGAGCACCTCATGCTGTGGTCATTAATGTGAGAAGCCCAAAAATGCGTATATGCGCGTGCGTGCGTGCGTGGGTATATGGGTGCGCGCGCGCCCGCATAACGGAGGAAAATAATAGAATGATCAACAAGCATATAAGAAGTGAAGAAGATACAGGATCATGGTCAAAGAAGCAGAAATGTTTAAAAAGGAGAACTACTATGCTCTCAAGCTGATAGCTCAACAACTGATGAACACTTGCTGTTGTTAGAAAATATGATTTATCAGATTCAAAACCAGAAAAGAAAAGACATGGGTAAACTACTGCTATAGAAACTTCACTTAAGTCCTAATCAAGCTTGAAGTGCACTAGTAAGCCTGTGCAATTACAGCTAAAACAAATAGGAATAATTCCTCACCTTCTCAACAAAAACAAAAACCGATAAAGGGTTTGGCTTTGTGCTGAAAAGGATAAAGACTGCGTTGGTGATGAGCAACGATGGATGCCTCAACTGGGACAACGTGGTGACAAGAAAGAAAAAGGGTAGTAAGAACTTTCTGATGAACAACCATAAGGTATGTGAATTGTCTTCCCCATCTGAATAGTCTCGGTCATCCACCAAAACATCATATCCTACAACCATTAATATACTTAACACGTAGTGGACAGTTAATAATGGAATTGAACCCCAAAAATGTATGAAGTGGTCCTCACCGTCCATGGAATGAGCAACAGGAGATGAAATGCTCGTACATCCAGAAACGAACGACACGCCAAGCCAGCATCCTAGACCCTGTTTACTTCCTGAAGCCAATGTCAATTCCAATTATAACATGAACCCAAATAATAATTATAAAAAAGCTCATAAACCACTGAGGAAAATTGTCAAACACATTCAGCATATGGCGGGCAACTGCCACGTGAGTGTATATACATGAACGTAATATAACTTGTACATTAGTTAAGATTCATAAACAAAAGAATAAGTAAACCCGATGCGGAATAAACCAACCAACTGGAGGAAGAAGCCATATTTAAAAAGAGATGTCGGCATTACCTTACCTGATAAGTGTGCATTTCGAGTACATTGATTGATTATGTTCAATTTGCAGGCAAAATTCGGGCTACCCTTATGAATTGAAGACTCGAATTCTTTCACCCATCTTTTAACCGGGTCAAATTTGCCATGAACTACACAGGTTAGAGGGACATGTATTAACGAAAACGAAAAATATTACCAAAAGAACTTCAAAAATTGTGGGAAACAGGAGTGAGAAGTTACTTAGTTGTCTAGTGACAGAAGTAGAGGTTGCCGAAAAGAGGGATTGTCTAAGTGAACAGAGAAGTTTGATCTTGTGTGCCATTTTCGGGTTATTTTTTTATCTGCTGTGAAACTGGGCTGTCATCTTCTTCGCTGTTATGGTGCGAAACTCGGAATTTGAAGAGTAAGCTGATAATCAGAAGAAGCGACGTCGTTTCCTAGTTGTATCAGGAGAGTGGGTCGGTCACCCCAACGTTGATAAATTACAAACTTCTGTATCTTTTTTAAATTTTAAATAAAGCTAACGCATTCGCAATAATTTTGCTCGTTACAAAACAATATACTGTCCATCTCACGTATAGTGGAACTTGCTATGTCTAATCACATTCACTAGAAATTATGATTAAAAACGAAAAAAGTCTTAAGAAACCCATTTTCTACTTAGTTTTTGAACTTGGTCACTAACTGGAAGCAGCCAGTAGAAGATATGTCAGTTTCCGTTGTTCCAGTTTACTCCTTTTCGAATCCTTATTAAATGCAATTAAAGAGCACAATCGTGAAAGGCCGGTAGACCTCTAATGTGAAGTTTAAGGTTTCAAGATGTAGACGTAGATGGACTATAGTCAAATGTTGTTGAAGGAGAGGAAGTGCAAGAACAGAGAAGAATTACTATGAGTTGCTTGGAGTCTCTTGTGATTCTAAACCCCATGAGCTTAAAGAGGCCTACAGAAAGTTACCCTGATATTGCAGGCCAAAAGGTCTGTGTCTCTTCAGCTGTTGCTTAATCCGATTCTGATACTCCTCTATGCAATTAAAGCTTTTTATGAACCTTCTTTCGGGGTCATGAGTACACTCGAAGCTGAATGAGGCTTATAAGGTGCTGAAGGAAGAGAGTCTCAGAAGAGAATATTATGCTTCCATTGGACAGGGATTTGGGAGTAACAATTTTGTTAAGGGTTATAAGCTCGTGGAGAGGAAAAGCGAGACCCCAAGCTCTATTTGCTGATGTAAATGCTTGCATAGGTCAATCTCACCCCAGCTTTATCATTTATGACATAGAAGCAAAGTCTTTCCTTTGAACAATTAAAAAAAATGATTTTACAGGGTGTAGGCAAGCAACACTTTTTCGTAATGGACCAGACGCTTGGATGTGCAGGAGTCAGGAGTCAAAGTTCAATACGGAGATGATGACCAGAATATTGAGGTAATAAAGTAAGAAGTCAATAACGGCAGAATTTATAAAAAGATGCAAAATAAACAATTGGTAATGTTTCATTCATGCCCTTTCAGTTGGCAGTGCCCGAGTTCAATCTAAACTGAAGGAAGGGCATGCTGTGTTTGGACAAGGATGGGAAAGACCCAATAAAGCTGCAGATGGATAAAAAAGCTGAGGGTTGCGCAAGTAATAAAAAGTCATTTCCCTTTCCTGTCAAATTCCAGTGAGAACAAGTGTTGAAGAATAAACTGTAATACGTAACAGTACCTTGATTACGTATCTCGGATCAAATGTAAAAGAGTAAAAAACGAAAAAATACGGGATGTACTTAATTTCAGTTTTATAACTTCAAACAAGCTTTTCGAAGCTGAAATGAGCCTGAATCTACCGTTGTCTTTACGGGAATCTATAATCGAGATGCGTTCTAGGTCTTTCTACAGTTTTCTCAAAATGTAAGCTCTCTTAATGAGTCAGAGAATCCTTATGCTTACGACTAATATGAGCAACTGCAGGAGATCTTAACCTTTATATATAGCTTTCATATCGGACTTTTCCATCAAAAATCGAATATGAGTCCGGTCCACACTAATCAGGATTTATTTTCCACCCAAACTTCAGTCCATTAATTTAGATCATTTATTGGGTCACTTTATTATCTTTATATGGATCAAATTACGTAATTTAACAGACAATTTATTTAAAAACTAAATAATACAATTAAATGTTGTTCAACTTTATGGAAAAAAGACAAAAATATCCAACATTCTCCCCCTTAGACAATATTTAATTGCAGTTATTGACTCAAGTTTTAAAACAATTTAAAACTCGGTTAAGTTATGTTGTTGTATTAGTCGACTAAGTTTAAAAACAAAACATTTGATCCAAAGATAACGAAAGTCCAACATTCCGTCCTGCAAGACATCGATACCAAAAAGTATCAAATGCATGTGTCATGTGCGACACAGATCCCATACAATCACGCATATCTAATATCTCACTAATATGAATGGAAAAATGGAGTGTGACAAACTAGGATGATACCTTTATGATCTAATACGTATCATCTTCGTTTGTAGGTTTCGATTTCTCCAACTTTATACTAAACTGCATTTGCTAAACTACAGCAGAGAAATCCTGTTTTTTCTTATCGAATGTTAACAGTATTAGAGAAAACTTGTTTCCTTTCACTAAATGCTAAGCATTAGATAAAACCTTTATGTTCTCTAACTAAATGCTAAACTGCATTAGAGAACCTTTATGAGATTAAAAACTTATATCTCTCTATGTCATGTAAAACTTTAAGGATATCCATACAAAACTGTATATGTCTAAATGACATAGGCTTAAGGTCAATTTGTATATATGCTCAATCACCTTTAAATGCTTAAGATTGATACAAATATTAAGACTTTCATACGTATTATGACAATATATGATGACACACATTATTGAGGATGAACAATGATCATCTTTATTGATGAACCATCATACCATCATAATACATCAAAATGTACAAATGTACATGGAGCAAACATAACGATCTCCTAACTAACAATGTCTAAGGACCTCAAAACACTCATACTGTATACTTGCATTTCAAACATAAGTGGGTAAAGTCCTTAAGTTAAATAATCGACTTATAGTTCCTTAGTCCTTAAATGCTCCAAACCTTAATGTCACTATTTCGTATTAACTACTTGATAGTCAAATATTTGACTTTAAAATGCTAAGACCCTGTGATATTCAATGGTGTTATTAAACAACACAGTAGCTTGATTATCACATTACAATCAAATGGGTTTAGCCACTACATCAACCACAGACAACTCAGAAATCAAATTTTCGAGTTAAACCGTCTGTGAAGCAGCCCCATAGCATGCATTATGCATGCATGGTTGAGGAAGTCACCCGTTTCTACTTGACAC
This sequence comes from Erythroxylum baracoense, assembly GCA_025629805.1. Lineage (NCBI taxonomy): Eukaryota > Viridiplantae > Streptophyta > Magnoliopsida > Malpighiales > Erythroxylaceae > Erythroxylum > Erythroxylum baracoense. The sequence continues at coordinate 10,526,353 of JAOTAY010000008.1, forward strand.
TCTTCCACAACATTGTACCATCTGCAACTTTAAAAAAAACTGTAACCTTAAGTGAACTTTTTTTCATCCGGATACATAACTTAATTTGAATCTTGATTCCCTACGAGGTTTAGTCTGTTGACTTTTCTATATGTCAACACATAATCCTTGATTTCCTTTAATTATCTCAATACTCGTTTGACTCTATTTCAATAGTCTACATCTGGGTTAACCAGATACTGACCATACAGGCAAACAGTAAATGCAATGTCCTACCTAATATATAGTCGAGCATACATTAGGCTATTAACCGTACTAGAATATGGAACATTCCTCATAACCTCTCTCTTTACTTTATTCTTTGGATACTGTGCCAAAGATTATCTCTCACTATGAGAGATAAGCGCTATGACAGGTTTATAGTTAATCGTATTAGACCTTTGTAACATATTCTCAATGTATGCTCTCTGTGAGAGGTCTAATGCGTGTTAAGATCTGTCCCGGTGAATCTGAATACCTAGGACAAAAGATGTTACGCGAAGGTCCTTTATGTCAAATTTCTTGACCAAACGTTGTTTAACCTTATACAACATGGTCAAGTAATTTGACGTGAGCAATATATCATCCACATGCAATAATAGGAAGATATCTTTGCTCGCCTTGACCTCATAATTCAAGCATCTTTTTAACTTTATTTTTCATGAAACCAAAAGAGGTCAAACCTTATCAAATGTAAGGTATCCCTTTCGGGAGGTTTGATATAAATTATATATTGATCTGCATAACGTGCAAACCATGTCAGTTTTATCTGGATCCTAAAATCCTTCAGGTTATACCATATAGACCACTTTATAAAGGTCTTTATTTAGGAAAGCGATTTTGATAACTATCTGATGTAACTCCATATCATCATGAGCTATAATTGCTATAATCACTCAAAATGTATCATTCGAGGATATGAGAGAAAAGTAACATCAAAGTTAACATTTCTTCCTGAGTGAACCATTAGGCAACTGAGCTAGTTTATAAACGTTAAACTTTATCCTGAAATCCTTTAGGTCCTAAATTTCATTTATAACTGACGAGTTTGCAAATTCGCTACAAAATCAACTAGATCCCAGACCTTACTATGCTTCATGACTTGTGTCTCATCAGTCATTGCAACCCACCACAATTCTGCTATGGGTATATAAACAACTTCTATAAAAGTAACTGGATTCGTAACATGTCTAATATCATAGTCCTGTTCATTTAATAGACTATGTAATCAGATAGGATAACATGTCATCTAACTCTGGTGGATTTAAATAACTGTATTAGATCTTATACTCCCAGGAACCTCTATGTATACAAGTATGGGTTCTTGCTCCTGTACATATATGGTACAAAGACCTAGATCCACCGGATCTAATTGTATAAGTGGCAGGTACATAATAACTATAATATATACCCTGTTATCATCCGAAGGGTCAAAGGGCCCATTCTTATCATAGATATAGTATTCCAAAACTTAGCTAGTTTTGATTCCATCATTTTGATCCCTCTTTCTCTACAGTAAAATCTGTAGCCTTTAAAGTGGTCAAGATATCTTACTAAATAATAATGAGCATAATGAGCACGCAAATTTTTTATAAGGATTATACTACCTCGGTAGGCCAACCTCATACATAAATGTGTGTAAAGTTTGTTTTTCACACTTATAGCTAATCATGTAGCTTAGTCATGTTCTGCATTGACTTCTTCAAGTCCTTTAGGGTGCAGTTATGCCTTCGGCAACACACCATTTTGCTCAACACTAACTGGTATAGTGAATCAAGTCACTATCCCAACCAATTCCATATATCTGGAAAACGAACCTTTTTAAGTCCTAAAATACCATGTTTGTCATGATATTCTCCTCCACGGTCAAATTTAACACTCTGAATAGATTTTTCCAATTGGTTCTAAAGCTTTAATCTTTAAGCAAGAACACATAACTTTAATGGGAATAATCATCATCAAATGTCATAACACATTTGGAATTGCACAATGCAACTGTATAAGGTCTTCTGATATCCGTATGTATCAGACTCAACAAGTCAAAAACACGAGTTGACCTTTCTTCCTTATTAGTCAACTTATGCCTGCAATAGTCAACACATGTTTTTAGATCAGCACAATCTAAAATTGAGAGAATGCTTTCCTTAATCAATCTTTCAACCTAGCTATGGAAATATGGCTTAAACTTTTATGTCACGCCATGTATGACTTTTCATTCATCAGGGTCCTTCATTTCATTACTTGTTTAGCAAGATATGAAGAAGCATATATCTAATTTGGGGTAAGACACATTTTATACAAACTTTATGACAAGAAAGTTTTTATGTTTTGTATTAGACACCAATTTTACAACAGAGGCATTAAATACAAACCTTAACCTTCTTTGTCCAAAATAGATCCAAACATCATATATAAAATGTATCGTGTAAAAACCAAAATGAACCTTGCAACAAGGTTCAGTACATACATCCCCTATATATATTACTTCAAATTCTTCATTGCTGTTAACCATCAATTCCTCCTTCTCTTTATTTGGCTTTATCCTGGATATGTACCCCTGCATTATGGAAGTACCTTGATCAGATACTCCACTTTATAGCCACCAAGTACTTAATGCGACTATTGCAAATCAGGTTCATAAATTGATAAGCTAAGGAGTTATCTGATGGTCACAGTCTTTCTTTATATGCCTCATACTATTGGCTTCTTTATGTCATGCGGACCTTTACTAGCACTGGATTGTGGAGAAGATTTGGTCTTTCTACCTTTGATCTTAGCGTGCTTTATCTTTGCCTTTCTTTTAGTTGCTTCGAGGGCTAAAGGAGTAGCAAGTTTGAATTTCTCCTCCTCAGCAACGAAATAGGCAATCAGAGCATTAAAGTCTCATTCTTCATCCTATAAATAATATGTTTTCACCATATTATTTAACTCTGGAGGGAGTGTATTCAGAGTCTGGTGAACTATGAAGACATCAGGAAGAGGAATGTTTAACATCTTCATTCTACTGTAAAGATGAATCATTTTTATATGTACTCCTTTACTCCCCCTTTTCTCCCGTATAGCTCATAGAGAATAATTCTTTCATCAAAGCACTTGTCTCAACATTATGTGAGACTGCGTACCTTTAGGAGACATTACTAACAATTATTTCACTATATCTATGTCCAGAAGTCCACTAAGTAAATGGTTAAGAATGGATCTTTTAATGGTCGTAAGGCATAATCTATTAGACCGATCCTGGGTTTCATAGGCTACTTTGTAAGCTCTCGAGCTCATGGATGTAGGTGGAGATGACTTATCCTGTCGTATGGCCATATCAATCTCAGCTATCTTCATGGTATTTAATACATCCTCAGTTTATTTCTTTATATTGAAACCAGTTAGGGTTTCAATGGTGACACTGATTTTATTAACCGAAAAGGTGACTTCAAAATAATAATTTTTAGATCAACACAAATATAGGATAACATCGATACTTAAAGCCATTAAATAGTATCTTTACTGAAAATCTAATCAAACATATTATGAAACACCTTTGGGCTGAATACATAATATATGCAATTAGATTCCCACATAAAAGTGATCGAAGTACAAACTATCAACTTTCATGACATTACCACCTTTGGGTAGATAGCTCACTTGAGCAATATCTTTCCTCCATCTTATGCCTTTACGATCATCTCAAAATGTTATGTACGGACAACATCTTTGGGCAAAATTGCCAAACATCAAACCAGAAACATCCCCTTACATGCAAGCAAAACAATTCAAAATGTTGACTTGAAAGGCCACTTTGGTGACTATATCCTCATCAACACCTAAAAAGTCCACAAACACAAGGGATACATCTTTATGTTATCCTCATATTCTTTATGGGCATATGGTATGTGACAATGTAACTTCAATAAATGAAAACCCTGAATGCACAGTCTCATTGTCACACTCTCGTACTGATGACATTCTCTGAAAACTTCATTTGAGACTTTCATAAAAGAAAAATCTCAGTAGAGCGACTATCTTGTATTACTTGACACTGAACCGACCGCCCGAGATATAAGAACCTTATGTATCTCCCTTATGGTAAGTTCGGTGTATGAAAATTAACTCAAACATGGATTCAGATTGTCTTAATTCCTTTTCTGAATAACTATCATGCAATTCCGAACACTAACCATGAGACCCGAGATACGAAAACTTGAAGTATCTCACTTATGTGATGTCCGAAGCATGAAAATTTACTTGAAATCGAATTAAGAATACCTCAATTTCTTTTTCTGGAGTTAAACATTAATTTATTACTAATGTAATAAATCCAAAAAAATAGAAACAGTCACTTTATAAATTTCTTAGACCTAAAAACTGACCTAAAACACCCCGAAGTACCCTTACGAAAAATTTGAAAATTTTGTTTATTATTATTTTGAAGTTACTATAGCTGACTTTTACGGGAAATCTAAAAATTTTGCCTTTTGTTTTTTTTTGAAGTTATGTAATTGTGTCCGTACAGCTGACGTATTGGCGCGTGTTGTGCACGTTTGTGTCACATGCAGACGCGCCCACCGATGCGGGTGCATGCGTCGCACGCGCCATACACATCGAGCGCCCGCGGCTACTATTCACTATCAGGCACGTGAGCCACACGCGTCCAACGATGACGCGTCCCTCACCGAAAAAAGGACGATTTCTGGCAAGTTTCAGGTTTGTTTTTCATGCTCCCGGGTTCGTTTTCACCCCGTTTCTTAAAGCTAAATACATGTATAACTTTCTTGCAATAAAAAGCAAGAAAAAATTGAGAAATAGAAGTTAACTCTCTGAAAAACTTATGAAGAGAGAAATAAAAAAATCTCCATTTTTAACCACTCAATCACGTCACCGCTCTGATACCACATATTGTACGTAACGATACCTTAGTTACGTACCTTGGATCGAATGTGAAATGACAAAAAACAGAGAAATGCATAATATACCTGATTTCGGTTCTAAAATTTCAAACAAGCTGTCCGAAGCTGAAAGAGCTCGAATCCACCACCTTCTTCACCAGAATCCATCACCGAGACGTGGTGTAGGCCTTTTTACAGTTTTCTCAATATGTAAGCTCTCTTAATGAGTTAGAAAATCCTTATGCTTATGATTGATATGAGCAACTGCAGGAGACCTTAACTTTTATATATAGCTTCCATATCAAGCTTTACCATCACAAGACCAATATGAATCAGGTCCACATTAAAAGAGATCAATTTCCTACCCAAACTTTGACTCATTGATTTAGATCATTTATTGAGTCACTTTATTATCTTTATCTGAATCAAATTACGTAACTTCACCAATAATTTTTTTAAAAGCCAAAATTACAATTAATAATTGTCCATTTAATGAAAAAATGACAAAAATGTCGCTAGGGATAAAAATTTCTAACATTCTTGTGTATGGTATCTCATAAGTAAGGGATAACAATTACGCTTAAAAAGGTATTGAGACGGTTGGTAAGCTTTTAATCATGGAATTCATGTGTATGGTATCTCATAAGTATGGATAACAATTACGCTTAAAAAGATATTGAGAGTTGAGACGGTTGCTAAGCTGTTAATCATAGAATTCATGTGTATGGTATCTCGTAAGTATGGGTAACAATTACGCTTAAAAAGGTATTGAGACGGTTGCTAAGCTTTTATCATATTGTAGCCACAATTTCTGCAGCACTTAAATTAAATTCATTCCACATTTCCACTTTTGACGTGGGGTTTGTTGTCGGTGTAAGTACCGCCATTTCTTGAATAGACAAAACTAACCTACCTATCTACTTAAGGTTACGAATTCACCGTCCGGACACGTCGCTTTCCACATCAAAAGTAGCAGCTCGCGTTTTTCCCATTTTCACGGAAGATTTAATAAGTGATGCTTTTATTGATTTGATAAGTTTTCTTTTACTTTTGTTGATTTAGTAAGTTTTCTTTTTCTTCTAGTTAACCGTTAACTCTCTAGAAAAAAAAAAACACCCTTAACTCTAGTTTGACTGTGGTAAACTTTTAAAAATTTTCAAAATAAAAGCCTATGTTCTCCAACAAATCTGTACACGCACTTGTAGCATGTTTTCAAGACTAGTATTTTTAAGATAAAATCTTAAATGTGTGACTAAGGAGTTATCAATTGAACACAATTTAAATAAGGTAATATGTAGGGGATTTGGGTTGATCATGTTTTTATGAAATAAAAAATAAAAAAGAAGAGAAGAAATAGGTGAGACAAAAAACAACCGTGTTGGTTCTATGTTGATATTAAAATTTACGAAAATTTTAGAGTTTTGTGCTATAAAAAGATGAAAAGAGGTCGAAGAGTGGAGAAAGAAGAAAAAGGGAGCCAAATTAGAGTGTCTTAAGACAATAAAGGGAGAACTTTATAGAGAAGCTCAAGATTAAACAAAGAACATTAAGATTTCAAGATCCTTAAAAATGAGTTGCTTTATTTTGTTTTCTTTCTTATTTATTGTTGGTTTTTTTATTTTTAATGTGAACTAAATCCCTAATTATGTTAAGGATGCAACTTATATGGGATATTTTAATTGTTAATGTGTGAAAAGTTATTTTTTGGATTAGATTTATTCTCTTTGATCTTGATTCTTGAATTTATGTCTAATTGTCACATATTCGATCTTAAGGACTGTATAAAAAACTAAAAAAAGAAGTATAATCTGTATACTAAGAGAAAAAATACTTTAGATTTAGTGATAGACATATCCTAAACTATTGTGATAACTAATATATAATTTGTTAATGAATTTGTTTAAGTTAATTGTGTATTGAAAGGCATATAGTAATTACTTAATTAGATATATTTATATATGCTTTTAAGTTAAGTGTCTTGCTTTCATTAGTTTAGCAATTGAGTAACTTTTCCTAAAATCTTCATTATTTTAATTTTATTGTTTTTCTAGGGTTAATAAAGTTAATAATTAATTTGTCTTTGTAGGAATGATAACCTGGAATACTCCAGATTTAAACTTACTATATTCGATTTTTTGTACTTGCACATTTGATTGATCAAGTTATTGGTGCTATTGTTGTGTCTAATTTTTATTGCTTTTAATTGCCTTCATATATTGATTTTGGTTACAAATCCTTATGTTTTAATCCAAATGTAAGATTAATTGAGTGAAAATGGTGTGAATATTGCATGAATATTCATTAAGTTATTTTGTGAATTTTGCATTAAAATACCAAAGTCACGTAATTTTTGCATTAAATGTTATGCACCACCATGCAAGGTGGTGATTTTATGTCACCATCGTATATGGTTAATGCATGGGGGTGACAAGGGAGTCACGGTACGAGGGTGACAAGGGAGTCACGAGTGTGACTCCCTATACAGGACTCCCCATGCAAGGGTGTTGCAAAGGGAGTCACAACACCCCCGTGAAAAGTTTTAAGATTAATTCTGGCTTTAATACGTGGTAGCTCACGACATTAAAGCACGTAAACCTAAACTGAAAGAGAGTCGAATAAAAGGAAGAGAGGGTGGCAGTTGAGGAAAATCATCTTTCACTCACTTTTTCATTGGTTCACTCACACAGAGACACAGACATAGGAGTGCAGAGAGATAGAGAAAAAGAAGATAAACAGAAGAGAGAAACTGAGAAAGGAAACAGAGTGAGTTAGGAAGAAAAGCAAAACAACAGAGAGGTGGAAGCTTGGGAGAGGTCGAAAGTGAGAGATGGAGCTGAATCCCATTCAACTTAAGTGAACATTCGTCTGGGGAAGAAACTGAAGTAGAAGGCGAGAGCCAAAGCTGGAAGCTTGGGAGGGACTGGATATCTCCACAACTCTTTACCTGATGATTTGTTTACCTATTCCATTCCTTATTTGTTGCTTTGTTTCTTTCATTTTACTATTTGTTATTAACTGACTTATACTCTTATTAGTTTAGTCGACTGTTACTTGTTTCTTTTGATATCCCATTCGGTATTCACTGTTTTATTGTTGCTTTAATACTTTTGTTGATAGTAACATGCAATTAAAGTGTTTAATGATGATGGATGTGGTGATATCCGTGATGGGCTGATTTCTTTTCTTGAGAATTAGCGTTGCTATTTAGTTGAATATGTATGATTGGGTTACGGATCTGTTGTCTTATTTTTTGTTGTGGTTTTTGAGCTAAATTGATGTAAAAGAATGGCCAAAATTTGCATCATTTTAGTGTTAAATGAAGATTCGAGAGATGAAGTTTAATACGGATCGAGAGACTATGGACATTTAGGTTAAGAACTAGAAATATATTAACTTAAATGGTAATTGGTAGTCAGGTTTTCATTATTAATTCGCATAATAACTTGTTGAATACGAAAGTTAGACTAGTTCATTATTCGAATCGATTTAGAACCTAACTATTAATTTTAGTAAGACAACAATCCAATCATTTTCCTTTAATCATGCATAGGAGGTTAAATTAGTTAAATTAATTCTCAAGAGTTTTCCACTTTGATTAATTTGTTTGTTTTTGCTCCCAATCGATTTTGTCTACTTTTTAATTTAATTTTGTAAATTTCCTTAAAAGCTTTCACTCAACAATCGGGATAGAATATTTAGGAATGCATTGTTTTTATTTTTATTTTTAATTCAAACGTAATTTAAGTTGACCAATTTCACCTCCGCGGGAGACTACCCTAGGTTATCAACTAAAACTGTCTTGTATACTTATGAGTAGGATAGCCTAGCTACTTTTAGAACTTTTTTGGCATAACAAACACACATTGTGAGGTTTATATTGACCTTAAACAAGATTCACGAAGGATTATTCTTCATTTATGGCAAAGCATGTTGATTATAAGGGTTCTTTTTTCTTATGATAAAGAAAATTTTTGTATAGATGGTTTCTCTTCACCTATTGAAGGAAAAAGATAGTCAATTTCCAAGTGGAGCTTGGAGAATGGAAATAGGCCCTAATGCAGCACTAAGAAGCAAGTCTTTCTAAGATGAGGACAGTGTATAGGTTTTATATAGTTTGTGTGTCGCGAGTTCCTCTTTTGATAGGTGTTCAGTGATTTCAAGAGATGATCAGATTTAATTGAATTAGCTCGATTCCACTTCTACCTTTCATGCCTTCCTTTGGCCTATTTCATGCTAGTTATGGCTAGGCAGTGGAGGGAGTGTAGTAACCGACAACATGTCTATTTTTGGTATGTAGCAATTGAATCTCATTCATTTATTTCTTAGCTCCGCTAAAACATACCTTTCTTTATGTCGGGGTGACACATGTGCATTTTTTTCGATACAATACGGGTGATTGAACACCAACCCAAGTGGATAAACTCAAATCTAAACTTCGGAGTGAAAAGGAGTATATAATTAGGTATCCGAGCCAAGGATGAAGGTATCCCAATCTTTTCGGAAGATGATAGGATTCACTAGCAGGAAAAATGAAAGTTCCATTTTTTTTAGTTCAAAGAAGACTCCTCCAACTACTTAGGGGAATCTACTCTTCTTCAATTTTATAGTCAATTTCTAAGTGGAGCTTGGAGAATGGACATAGGCCAAAGGTTATTTGGTAAACCATTATAAATTAAATTTTCTCTCTTTCTACACTCTATTGTTTTTTTTTTAATAATTTCCTTATATGAATACACCATAATTATTTATTTTAATAAGCAATTCATTCATTAATTTTTAAATGGAAAAAAGTAAATAAACATAATTCAATTTCCTCTTATGTGTTATCTAAGGACTAACATATATTGACTAATACAATTTAGTCACCATAAATAATCAAATGACTTTATAGTATACCTAACATAATTTTAATACCTTTTACTAATCATTAATGACTATATGACCACCACCATTAGTAGTTATAAGTCATCATTAAATAATTAGAGAAAGCATATCAATTTATTAGTGTATTATGACCTTATTACAACCTACTATAAGGAACATTTGATTGTTTTTATCCCTATTAGTTATTGTCAATAATGTCCTTTTGCACACACCTTTAAAGAAATAATCATCTAATCTAATTACTCTTCTATATCTAGCAAAAAAAAACCTTTATTGCAATAATCAAATGCAATGTGCATTCTATCAAAATATGGAGTTACACCTGGTTCATCCATAGAAATAGAAATCTTCACTATAAACCTTGGGTTGGATCTCAAAATAATAGTAACATAATCCTATAATATGAAATATTCATCTTTTCCTTCTCCGCATCTCTTCTTTTCACCAACTTATTAGTTTATTAACATTTGGTCCATGAAACATCTAAACCTAATTAATTTTCAATGTCCCATTAGATGTCAACAATCTTCCTAGACTCAATCCTTTTCATCTTTATCAAATATTTGAATGCTAAATACTTAGTGTTTGACTTCTACTTTAAACCAATCAAAACACTTATATAATTAACATAATTTTTTCACATTAAAATTATCATAGTTACCTTTTATAAAAAATGATGTGTATGAAATATGCATATATGTTCTTAAGTATTTTACTTGATTTTCATGTTAAATTACCTCATTTTACTTAATTTTGGTTATAGTTCTAGGTAATTATGCACATTTGACTTTGGGATGAGATTTATTAAGACTAGACGTTATTCTAGAAAAAATGGAGAATATTGGCAGAACAAGGTTTGTTATCTCCTGTGTCTTAAGTAGATCAAATTACATGAAGAGATGTGACTTGTGGATAGATTATGTAGCATTAAAGAAAATTAATAGAGTAACATGACCTTAGACATGACTATTCCACAAACAATGTGCTAGTTATAAGAGAAATAGGAAGATCTACAATCTAAGGGTATGGGAGTGCTAGAGATAATGTGTAGGCCAAAGGAAAAAAAGATCCACAATTGTGGCCTAAATTGTATACATAAGCATTAATTACATGGCTGAAGCATATATATCCTAAATTTTAGTGGGCCTTTAAAGACTTTATATACTTTATGAATCTTGTTCTCTCTAAAGGTTAAGGTTAGCCATTAAAAGGTTAAAAAATCCTCAAGAGGTTGATTTTAAAGAAAAATTTTCATTTGAGAATCAATATTTGCATTTATCTCAATGGAAAAAGTTGCCAACATAGTCATGATTTTCATTTAAAATTTTTTGTGCTATAATATCTTTGATTTTATTGCTTGCTTTTTTTGTTTTGAATATGATTTAATGGTTAGATATTTTATAAGTTTAGGTCGGAAAACCCCTATTATTTATTCCTATATGAATTAATATATTTTTCTATGAGCTATTTTTAAATGATCTTAATGCAGGTTTATTCATTTTGGTTCCTAAATCTGATCTAAATTCATTTATATATACCTTAAGAGAGCCTTCACATGAATTGATCACGACTTAGGTAGAAAGGATTGAATGATGTGCTAGAGATAGAAATATATGATCTATTTAGTGTTAGGATAAAACTTTTCATGGGATTTTATAGATCTTAATCCATTTAAGAATTTGTTAACTTAGTAGATATACAAGTCAATCAATTAGACACTAAAAGATTATAGCTCAATAGTGTAATTTTAACGTATAGGAAGTCCTATCGGTCCCTATAATATATCAATTATAAATTAATTTAATCACAAAATTAATGGTTGTAATAGGGGAAATACAGTCTAAACATAAAATTGAGATTAATTTTTTAGTAAAATTTTCTTGTTTTAATTCTCTTAGCTATGCTCTTAATTAAGTTTGTATTTCATATTTCATCATTCGTATCCATCATAATCCTTTTTTTATTTTTTTTATACTAATTAGTAGTTTGATAGCTCTTTAATCCACACTTCTTCCTTAAGAAATTTGACTCTTATTGACCATTATATTACTTATTAATGATATGTTCATTTTCCTTAGTTGTGATTGATACATTAGTAATAAAGGTAACTTAAAAATAGGGAAAACACCCATTAAGATATTGCACCATTATTGGGGAATAACTAGTTTTAGAAATTCAAAAACAAAATTTCTAGTTGTATATATTTGTTTTCTTTTTGTTAAGTTTTCTAAATAATTTTCTTACTTTGTTTTCTTTATACCTATTTCACTTTAATTTTAGGGCATTCTTGGTGTATGATAAGAAGCTAACAATTTGTTTTCTCAAAGAAGATTCAGAGCTTGAAAAAAACATCTCATTAAATTAAAAAAAAGGAATAAAAAAGAAACTTAAAATACACCTGAGCATACAACTTGAAACTATAAAGGTAGATACAAAAAGGATGATAGAGCATGTAAAACCATCTCTTATAGGGACATAATCTAGCATCATAAGGTTATAGTTTAATGTAAATTACTTTGAGATCAATCCCAATGTCATCCAAATGTTGTAAAAAAATGTACAACTTGATGGATTTCTAAATAAGGATGTTAACAAAACTTTCCAATGGTTGTCAGGGAGAACAAAGACAAATATAACTATAAGAATTCATAATGTAGATACGTGATCACTCTAATAACTCAAATGGAGGTAACAAGAAGAAAACTTGATAACTTGAGTTTCCCTTCAAGAATAACTAATGTAATTAATTTTGAATTGTATAGGGAGGATATCATAGTACATATAATAAGCTATAAATGCTATGGGCAAACCAAGATAAACAAGTTGATTACATAGGAAATTTCCAAAGGAAAAATAATCCCTATAATAAGACATAATGTTAGGCCCCGATTTTAGAACCCAACTCTGATGTCATAATAACGTGTACTTATGCTTGTTACCATGCATGGTTATTCCAATTTACCCTCATTAGCCAACATCCCACAAGGGTGGCGTGCCCACACCAATCAAACATAAAAAACAAACTCATTTCTCCTATTTCATAATAGATGGTGGGAAACCTCAAACTAGAATTACAACTTAACTTCTTCAGAACATTTGTTCCCCATTGTCTTAGGTTTCTAATGACACAAAAATCATTCAATTTGGTTTAGAAATCTGAAAGTTAGGGCCCAAACATTTGCAGACTGTTATTAACTAAAATGGTATACTGCACCTAAATTCCATCCAGAAATTGAAAGTCTTAGGGACTGAATTAAAATTCAATTCCTTCAGATAATTTGTATCTCTATGTCTCTAGTTTATTTAGAAATAAGAATCATCTCATTTGAAGGTCGGAAAACAAAGTTATGGCCGAAGGAATCAAACAAGGTTTTGTCCTCAATCATATTGAACCTGTTTCGGTATAATTGATATAACTTCCTCTAGAGATGTCGAATTAAGGTCATTCTTAGATAGTTTGAAAGAGGACTTATAGATATAAAACTTTGATGAGGACTTTGAAGGTAGATTTTATCACCTAGAGGGTTAAAATTGGACCAGACAATTCTATCTATAGTGCATAAGAAGATGTTTTGTCTACAATGCATGAGAAGATGTTTTGTCTACAGTGTATAAGAAGATGTTTTGTCTACAATGCTTAAGAAGATGTTTCTTCTAGAGTGCTTAAGAAGATGTTTCTTCTACAGTGCATAAGAAGATGTTCCGCCTACAGTGCATAAGAAGATGTTTTGGTCTACAGTGCTTAAGAAGATGTTTTGTCTACAGTGCTTAAGAAGATGTTTCGTCTACAGTGCATAAGAAGATTTTTGTCTACAGTTCTTAAGAAGATGTTTCATAATATTAACCAAAAGAAAAAAAAACTCCACAATTACCTTCTCTCTGTGTTTAAGCTGAGTTGTTCCGTAACTTGGAATATCACTCAAGTGATAATACCCCCCTCTTTCATGGTTGTGTTTCTGAAGGTTCTATGGTTTCTTTCGGACCATAAATTATACACAGTAACTGATAGTAGGATAATTTCTCATAAAATTTGATGACAACATATAAGATATATGTCAACATTATGATAGCAAGATGCAAAAGGTTACATGGAGTAGAGCTAAAATGTATAGTACTTTGTTGGATTTATTCCACTTAATTTAGCCTACTAAAAGCATAATTATGAACTATAATTAAAGGCTTAGTTATAGTATGATAATAGTTATCATAAGAAGAAAAATGATTGCATGACTTTTCTTGCCTATATGTGATATGATAAAGATCATATATATTTCTAATTCATGCTTATGAGTATTTGATACTGAATGTAGATTCAACATTATTGTAATGTTGCATGGTTAGAAATAGATTATTAAGTAAAATTAATTGGTCCAATATAAAGAGTTTGTATGTTTTGGATCAAGGAAGATTTATGCTTAACATAAGTGGCAAAAATTAAAAGTTGGATAACCGAGATTATTCTTTTATGTTATATTAGTTAAATCAACATAACAAGAATCATAAAGTTACATACTAGGATATGTGTATCCTTTTGATTATGAATCATATGAAACTTGTGAAACTTGTAAAGTTAAAGAATAACTAAATCAACCTTTGGTGAAAGGATGATGATGGTATTGAATTGTTAAATTTATACATGTGATGTATTGGATGGATAACAATTCATATAAGGATGATACTTATATTTCATTAGATTACTAATGACTTTATAAGATATAGTCATATGTATTAAATGAAATAATGATTTAAAATTTTGAAAAGTTCAAATTGTTTAAATCTAAGACTACATTAAGCATTGAGAATGCTAAAGCATACAATGAGATCCTTGTGACAAGTTATATATTTTTGGTTATCTATAGGGAATCGGATTCTTTGGTGAATACCTTCACAACTAAATTCATAAGAATATGGATCTATGTAAGGAGGAAAATACAATATAAGATATTGTAGATGTAATATTATTTCTTCTATAGCTATACCTAGTGCAATGACTTACCTTTTATAGTTCCAATTGAATTAATTAGCAAGATGTCATATTAGATATGAAACACTAAGTATTTGAAAGAATCAAAGTTATTAATTCAGGGATGTAATGCTTAGTTGAAACGTATATTATCCATCAAGTTTAGAACTAAAATGGGTAATAAAAGGTTATGAGATATCCAAAAGTTGGATAGATTCTTACAAACATGCTGTAAAAATTGTTTGTTTCAGATTATACTTATAGGAGAATGGTTCTCAAGATAAGTAGTGGGAGTAAGATGAAATTTGAAAGGTTCAAATCTCATGATAGTACATCTAATTGGAACTAATGCCTTTAATGATACATTTGATGTATAGTTGAAACGCTACGAGACATTAAAAGATTTACTTTCATGATTAATTCAAAGAGTTTGTTTTGGAGATGATTGTGAATTTATCATGTCTGTAAAAAGGTCAGTGGGAGTAAAGTTGTTCTCTTCAGTGGGAGTATATAGAGATATATTGCTCACAGAGAACAACAGTTTTAACTTTCAATTGTTGAACACATAATTGTCCAAGAACAACTTATGTTGGATATGAAAATGTTACAACTTAATACTAGGAATTAGATCTATGTAGATAGATTGGACGTTGTTAACTTATTCTAAGTCCAAGTACATAGATAATGTACTAAAGATATTTAGTATTTGAGAT
>JAOTAY010000008.1:10551517-10567070 GCA_025629805.1 Erythroxylum baracoense
ATGTGTTCCATCAAGAGCACCAATACAATTCTAAAAAGTCCATAAAATGTATTAGAATTTTTTTATTAATATAAAAAAGTATGTTTTGTATATAAATTGTTTTTAAAAAATACCTGAAAATATGGATAAAATCTTCCTCCGCTATTGCTTATTTCGGAAGGGACAACCAAACAATTTGGTTGAACCAAAAATTGATCCTCGAGGGTAATTATTACTCTGAGTACTTGGTGGAAGTGACAACTAATTGTTTCAATAGATCGTCGAAAAAAGAAACTTTGTGAACGAGTGCTAGCTCAACCACTTAAAGTATGTAAAAATGTTCCAACTTATTCCTCAACCAAACTATATTGGTTATCTCTTAACAGTCCCCTCTCACAAAAAATTGAACATAAGCGAATAAATGCATCATAACTCATGCGTCAAAAGCTACGTGCATTATAATGTATCTATATTGTGGTTAGTAATTCTTGACGTACAATTTCTCTATGACCTCTTCTTGGATGCACTAGTTGCCTATTAGCTCGAGACATGTATTGATATATATAACTCAAGCAAACCAAATATCTGCATAAGCTATCATAGCAAGTAGAGCATTTCTTTCAAATCCTCTCATATTGCCTATATTTAAATTTTATTTATTGTCACAAAATAAGTAGAAAAAAATATTGACATTGGCTAACATCATTTTATTAATTGCTTAAAAAAAGTAATATAATGTATAATAGTCTAAAAGTGAGATAAGCTGCACAAACACAAAGTATCTGCTTCCTCCCCTTCTGATCATCAAAGTTTGTTGGGTCGTGATCAACCAAAACATGCATTTTGATAAATTTAGGGGCAGGGTAGTGAAAGATTTGGAAAATTGGGATGGTCATGTAATTCTTTGTTCAAAAGGTTACGAACATGGAGAAGTTTTCTTAGACGCACTACCAGCTTTGATTAATTAAAAAAACAAACTAAAAAGTATGAAAAATAATTATGAGAAAGCAATGGCTTTTGTTATTGGGGAAAGCAAAATTGTAAAATGAATTTGTAAGGAGGGACAAAACCAAGAAGGAAAGGAATAGACTACAGCAAAGTCAACACGAAGAAAGTTTGTTTCTCAATACTGAACGAAACTAGCATACTCTCACAACTAGATGAAGCCAAATCATAACCAAAAAAGAAAGTAAAACTCAATTTATAAAACACTCAAAATACTAATCCCAGCAAACTTCCAAGAGATCTTGAGTAACTCATGGTTATATCTTTACCATCAACCAAAAAGTACCGTAAAAATGCAGAATTTAATAGTCCCTATGCGTAAAAACGAAGAAACTGATTCAACCTCTTGAGAATTTATAGATCTAAAAGAGAACAATGAGGAAAAGGGAAAACTTGTGGGAGGTGCTGATTCTTAGAGAAGGTGTTGTTGTTCTTCTTGGTGGGAGGGACTCCAGGCTGCGTCAGTTGAAGAGAAGCGAGGGCTACGTCAGTTGAAGAGAAGTGAGATATGGGAGGGCTACGTCAGTTGAAGAGTGGGTTATTACATGGGTATTATGGGAAGAGTAAGTTTCAACGTTTAAAAAGAAGAGTTGAAATGACTTTGTAATTCAATTCTCATCAGTTTTCAGCAGAATTGAATTTATAAAGGAGGGTAAGTTTCAATTAAGTTAATGAATTAAACTCATATGTTTTTTTTTGTTCCAAACAATGTTACATTTGAATTCAATTCCTATCGTTCCAAACATGGTGTAAGTTTGAAAAAAATTTATAGTTTGAGTTTAGGTTATAAATAAAATAAAAAATATATTTATAAACATCTTAAATTTTATTAATTTACTTAATAATTTTTCATTCGCATTCACGTAATTGTTAGACATGTCAAGCATTCTATGTGAAAAGAGAGGTTAATTATTGATTATTGATTACAAACACCTAATTTATTGTCTTCAAGATCACTTTATTATAAATTTTAAGAAATTGTATATTTATTTTGTAACAAGTTTGTATTTATATTTATTTGAAAAATGAATAAATGTTATATCTAAATTTAATATAACTTTGTCTATTAAGGCATAGATTAATATTAAAATATTTTTATTTTTATTTTATATAACTATTAAATTTTTTATAAAATATAAAGTTACAAAATTAAACATTTTATAATAAATTATATTAATTTTAATTTTAATTAAACCTAATTTAAATAAGCTCATTAAATAATAATGAAGGTTTTAAAAAAAAACAATGAAGCGTCAGCATGAGATACCGACGCCTAGACGTCGATTGACACTGGACGCTTTGTATTTTTAACTGCTAGTCACCGGCAACGTAGGATCTCTAACCAACTCATTTCTTACACGTGTACGCGGTAATGGTTCCCAATGGGTGAGTTTCTCTCGATTACTTGCATTTGAAGTTTCCTTCGTGTTAGAGTTACAGTAGTCCACGTACCACCTTTAAATGCTTTGTTTACCAAAAGTTGTGTGTATTGGGTCTTTTACTTGTCGGTGGATACGAGTGTTTGGTCTTGACTCTTGACTCTTCAGAGGTCTAAACGTGGCATTGGTCGGCGCGACTCCCATCCCAAGACAGACCCAAATATTTATACTATTGCGTTAATTCAAACCGTGAATCCATGAAATCACTAGTGCGTACGTGGCTTATTGCTAGAGGTTGGTGCAGTAAGTGCTGGCTTTCTTTTAAACAAAAGAATAACAACCTTATCATGTTGCGACCATGAGAAGGTGCTGTTGGTTATGTTAGTTAAAGAAAGGCCGAACACGTGCACCTACTACCTGTGGCGGTTCAACTTCATCTTCAACAGTGCTATTGATATAGCTCTCCTTTAGTTTCTATTTTCAATAATTACTTACAATACCAGCAATTTATTGGTGGATGATGAACAATGAATATTCCCCTGCCGCTTTATTCCTCTTCACCTTTTTCTTTTCTTTCTTTTTGTTGACACCGTGAGTCACGGAGGCAACTGAAACTGAGAATCCAAACACAAACCCAAGACTAGGTATTTATGTTTTAATTATAACCAGGATTTGTCATTCATAAATAATATAACACAAAAAAAAAACTAATAGGAACAACCGAGTAGCAGGTGGAAAACGGACCATGAATGGCATCACACTCGTCTTCTAGATGCTACACAACACGTGTCAGTCACTGGAAGGCACAAGATCGATTTAAAATTAAAATTAAATAGTTTAAATACGTTATAAATTTTAAGCTTTTAAAATATTAAGATTTAACCTATATTTTAATGAAACTATTAAAATTGAAAATATAAATCTTTTCATAAAATATGTTATCCTTTGACAAAAAAAGTCAACCTATATAACATACAAAATTTTTAATTTTGTGAAAATTTAGAGAGGATTATACTGTATTATAAAGAGACTATTTTTGTGACTTGAGCATGAAATTTTATAAATAATTTTACCAATTATTCTAAAATTCACTAATTTAATCAATTTGAAAAACAAATGGTAAAAGAAGAAAAAATTTCAGTAATTTTTTCCCACATAAAAAATTAAAGCCAATAATTAGTAATAAGTAAATACTAGGTTATAGGAAAGTCTCCTGAAACTGAAACCGACTTTTGTGGTAATGGATGATGCCGGGCGGGACTGGCTTGGCTTTGAGAGGAATATTGGGAAAAAGGAAAAGGCTTCACTTTCCCAAAAGCGTTGGATCACAAAATCCACCGTGTCGCAGCTTGTTTATCTCCTGATTCTTTACGGTATTCCTCAGTCCACTGACGAATGCATTTTTGTGTGTACGTGTCCTTTTCTTTTTGTAAGAAAAAAAGAATTTGTCTGGGTTCCGAGAATTAAACATAAATTTACAATTGAAATAAAAAACAAAAAGAATTTTTTAAGAAAATGAAATGGTAATTGGGTTAGCTTAGTTTATGCGTATCAAAATTATTCTTGACCAAATTTATCTTATAATTAAAAATTACCCGTAAAAATATTGAATTATTTAACTTTTTTATTCAATTTTAACTTTTCGGATTTCGTAAATTAATAAGTTTTTATAAATAAAAATAAATTAATTAATTTTCTTTCATTTAAACATTAAACTATTTGATAGATAAAGATAATCTGTTTTAATTATATTTTATATTTTAAATTTTAAATTTTAAATAATCTTTGACCAATTTTACGACGATAATTGACCAATTTTAAATTTTAAACATCTTATGTTATCGATTTAACTTATATTTCGATTTTTAAAACATTAATTTTGAGTGGCAAACTCAATCTTACATGTAAGTATGCATAGTAAATGAGGATTACCAGCATATTTTGTTTAATTCAAAAATTGAATAAGTTATAGAACCAGATTAAAGAGTACGTAAAAGGATCCATTATTTTTAGTAAACAAAAATTCATATTTTTAAAAAATAAAGATAAAGAAATAAAAGATAAACAACACTTATCTGTTAACATTTAATAACAAAGGGAAAGTCTTGTCTACTTCGGTCAACAAAGTTGTGGTGGTTTGCATACTTTTGAGTTTTGAACCCCACAAAACAGGAACTAACTAACTTATCCTAAATTAATTGCTCACTTACTCCCGAGTACACACATTCATCTTGGTCAAGCCAGCCCGCGTCGCGCCGTCCTCTCTTAGTCTTTATTTTTTATTACATTTTTTTCCTTTTCTCCCTTTTTCCGTGTCAAAGCTAAGCCTATATATACGGGAACTTGTCCCCTGTGTTGAGCATACACATCCAAGATTCCATTTAACACGCTCACGTACATTCAAGGCAGAAAACAAAGAGCTGATTGTTAGCTACTTCTTCTTCAAGATCATTCTTCAGAATCTTCTTTCCTCATTCTTTAGAATCTCTTTTTCGTTTCAGTTTTAACACCTTTTCCCCTCCCCCCATTCTTTGTCTTCCTCTATATATAACCTCTGTATCCAGTCGTTCTTCACACCATCAAGCTTCTCCATTCACTACTGATCTCTAACTATATTCTCTTCTTTGACACAAAGGATATCTTTTTCTTGCTGTTCAACAATGGCTCCAAGCTTAAGCAAGATCAACTCTGGAGCTTCAGATGGGGTCGACAGATTTAAACACACGGACTCGTTTGAGCTCTCTCTTGAGGGGTCAAACTTCACTGCCAATGGCCATATGTTCCTCTCTGATGTCCCTAGTAACATCACTGTCTCTTCCTCATCCCACGTCGTCACCGACAAATCAGTGTCGAATGTCGGATCATTCCTGGGGTTTAAAGCTGAGGAGTCGAAAGACAGGCACGTTGTGTCCATTGGGGAACTTAAGAACATCAAGTTCATGAGCATTTTCAGGTTCAAAGTCTGGTGGACCACTCACTGGACTGGCTCCAATGGCAGAGACCTTGAGCACGAGACACAGATGATGATTCTTAACAAATCGGACCTAGGACGTCCGTATGTTCTTCTTCTTCCACTCGTTGAAGGTCAGTTTCGGGCTTCTCTCCAGCCTGGAACCGACGACAACGTCGACATTTGCATGGAAAGCGGGTCGAAGAAAGTCTCCGATTCCACATTCAAGAGTGCTCTCTACGTACATGCGGGCAACGATCCGTTCACTCTGGTGCAAGAGGCCATGAAGGTGGTTAGGGGTCATCTAGGAACATTCAAGCTTTTGGAGGAAAAAACCCCACCAGGCATTGTTGACAAGTTTGGTTGGTGCACTTGGGACGCATTTTATCTTACCGTACACCCACAGGGCATTTGGGAAGGTGTTAAAGGTCTTGTTGATGGTGGTTGTCCACCTGGGCTGGTGTTGATCGATGATGGGTGGCAATCCATTAGCCATGATGAGGACCCTATCAACAAAGAAGGGATGAATTGTGCGGTTGCTGGTGAGCAAATGCCATGCAGGTTGGTGAAGTTTGAAGAGAATTATAAGTTTAGGGACTATGTTAGCCCCAAGAGTTTGGATTCAGGAGCAAAGAATAATAAGGGCATGGGTGCGTTTATTAAGGACCTTAAGGAGAAGTTTAACACAGTGGAGTATGTTTATGTGTGGCATGCACTTTGTGGCTACTGGGGTGGCCTGAGGCCTAATGTGCCAGGGCTGCCGGAATCGGTGGTTGTTAGGCCCACATTATCGCCAGGATTGGAGATAACGATGGAGGATCTTGCTGTTGACAAGATTGTGAATAATGGTGTGGGGTTAGTGCCACCGGAGGTTGTTGACCAAATGTACGAGGGGCTTCATTCACATTTGGAAACTGTTGGGATTGATGGAGTCAAAGTGGACGTTATCCATGTAAGTATCGGTTACTTTTCTAAACTTTTGGTTTTGGATGTTAGGTAGAAGTATGTGCTATGGTTTATTTTGGCTGAGGAGCAGATATGGTTAGATAATCGTTTTGTGTCAACATTGAACGGTTGCTACGTCATTAATTTATTAGGATGACCAATCTAATTGATGTTACATGCATTGTCGGTCGCTTTGAACGTTTGGAACAGACGTCTTTGGTCGGCACGTTAGTTAATATCTAAACTTATCGTTTTCCAATGATTTTGTCTCACTCAATACGTGTTCATATCTTAAGAAAGAAGAAAGAAAAGAAAAAGAAAAAGGCCCAACCACGTCTTCCTAATAATCTTTCCTCTTTAGATTAATTTCATCTGAAACAAAAACATGTTTTCTTATGTTCTAAAACTAAAATTATACAGCTGAGTTAGGACTTTTTGATTTACATGGATTTCTGATCTCATGATGACGTTGTTGCCGGGGGGTGGTGTAGTTGCTGGAAATGTTGTGCGAGAACTATGGGGGCAGGGTGGAGCTAGCGAAGGCATATTTTAAGGCATTAACAGCCTCAGTGAGGAAGCATTTCAACGGCAATGGTGTAATTGCTAGTATGGAGCACTGCAACGATTTCATGTTTCTTGGGACAGAGGCCATCTGTCTTGGCCGTGTTGGTACGTAATTACTTAATCATTTTCCATTCCTCACACGTTAACAAAAAGGGAAACAGTTACCTGTCGACGTTGAAATCACGGATTTGGTCGGTCTCTTTTTCTTTGTCTAATCCAAGAACTAATAATAATGACACTGGCATCCATTCAATTGAAATGGTCTTGGAGATACAACGCGTACACGATAATGACCAAAAGTCATAATCAATCCCTTTCTACTGCCTCCTAGCCAGAGACCTGTCGTTATTTGTATTTAGTGAGATGTTGACTTTTCTTAATGTTGTTTGCATTTGCATACGCTCTAGGTGATGACTTCTGGTGCACTGATCCATCTGGTGATCCAAATGGTACATTTTGGCTCCAAGGCTGTCACATGGTACACTGTGCCTATAACAGCTTGTGGATGGGCAACTTCATACACCCAGATTGGGACATGTTCCAATCAACTCACCCTTGTGCAGAGTTTCATGCTGCTTCCAGGGCAATTTCTGGTGGCCCTATTTATGTCAGTGATTCTGTTGGTAACCACAACTTCCAGTTGCTCAGACGACTTGTGCTGCCGGATGGCTCCATACTCCGGTGCCAGCATTATGCACTTCCAACTAGGGACTGCATCTTTGAGGATCCTCTTCATGATGGCAAGACCATGCTCAAGATTTGGAACCTTAATAAGGTCTGTAATATTAGTACTAGATTGGTAAGTTTTTTTATCATTACTTCTAACGTTTCTATGTTTTACAACAGTTTACTGGAGTCATTGGAGCATTTAATTGCCAAGGAGGAGGATGGTCCCGAGAAACCAGACGTAACCAGTGTGCCTCGCAGTTCTCTCACAGAGTTTCCACCCTAACCAATCCTTTAGAAATTGAATGGAACAGTGGAAAAAATCCAATTTCCATTCAAGAAGTGCAAGTATTTGCCATGTACATGTCTCAGGCCAAGAAGCTAGTTCTTTCCAAGCCATATGAGAACATTGAAATTGCATTGGATCCCTTCAACTTTGAGCTTGTTACTGTATCTCCAGTTGCCACCTTAGCCTTAGCACACAAGGCAGTCCAATTCGCCCCCATTGGCCTGGTGAATATGCTCAACACCGGTGGTGCCATCCAATCCCTGGTTTACGATAGTGCCAATGGTGGCTCGCTGCGAATTGGCGTGAAGGGTTCTGGTGAAATGAGGATCTTTGCATCAGAGAAGCCTAGAGCTTGCAGAATTGATGGACTAGATGCTGCATTTCAATATGAGGAGTACATGGTTGTTGTTCAAGTGCCATGCTCTGATCCCTCTTCCCCGTCTATAGTTGAGTACTTGTTTTAGAATATGAATATCTAGGCTTTGGTATTATGATTGTCATCATAAACTTCATGCAGTATTAATTAAGTGTTCTTAAGATTTAAGCATAACTAAGGAATTCCAAGATATATCAAAATGTATACTTTCTGATTATTAGGTTGAATTTTAGGACCATTAACTTAACTCAGTCCAATTCGCACCTTCTTTAACTAATCATTTTCAAACAAATCAAATAATTATTGGGTTGAATTTTAGGATCATCAACTTAACTCGTCCAATTCGCACCTCTTTTAATTAATCATTTTCAAACGGATCAAATAAAACTTAAATTCCTCTCTTCTTTTTAATTAAGGTATAGATGAGACTTGCAATTTTCTTTCTATTGTCCTAATAAGATATTCTAAAGCAGCATTCAACTCGGACTAAACTTCATACTGCTGGGTCACAATTGTTCTAATAAGTTTAGTTTTGTAATTGAAATTGAATAACTAGTAGTATCTATACTCCATTATATTTATACTACCGTCATATAGATATTATACTACATCACTCAAAGGATGACTCAAACTTAGAACAACACAAGTCCAATAGATAAATCGCAAACTCATTGTTTTACTTTTACTCCATCTCATAATAATAACTCAACATTTGCAGTAGCCAATGACCTACTTGTTATCTAATGCCCGTTAATTTAGTACAAAGTACCCCCTTTGGGCCTGAATCGTGGTTGCTATTATTAGCGTTGAACCAAACATTTTGAATTAGGTCCATTTCCTTTAAGTTTTTTAAATAAAAGTTTAAAATTCTTTAAAAGATATTATTTAGACAAAATCTTTTTTTTAAAAAAATTAATTTATAAAATAATTTATTTAAAATATATAATTTATACATGTGTTTAAAAAATAACAACCCAAAAAAAAAAGAAAACAAAGAAGCCTTATTTACTACTTTCTTAAGTAAGTAAAGAAACTTATCTCCAAACACAAATATCTTCCTTTAGACATATTTATTCAAAAGGCAATTTATTTTCAACAAAAACCAAATCAGATATTCATTTCCTATTTAATAAACATAATTATTATGATTGAAACCTTCTATAAATTTGAAAATATCTCTCAATCTAGGATATGCATACATCATGATTTATGGATAAGAAGATAACGAATTTCATTGCTACTTTTACTCAAGTGTCACTTATTTAGTACTAAAGTCTAATGAAAATGGATCACCCATATAGTAACACAAACGATGTTCTTTAAATGGGCTGAATATCTCTGGCCTAAGAAATTCTTAAAGTTCTTTGAGTGATCCAAGTGCCGATTAGTTTTGGACCATTTTCACCTTCTTGCTGCCTGTGGCAACTTTCTTTTTGGAGATTGAGTGTTTGAGGTAATCCAACTATTTGTCCCCGAAGGTACACTTACTTCTATCAAGGCATAGTTGGTGATACACATGTTGATAGAGGTCTATGCTATAGATCAATATATTGTTGAAAAAGACAAGTATAAACCACCTAAGGAATGGTCTAAATATTGCTCTTGATAACATCCTCAATTAAGGGTATGGTAACTTGACCTTCATCGTATGCTTGTTAATTTCTTGATAATTGATGCACATCTGCTAAGAATTATCCTTCTTCCTTACTAAAACCATTGAGGATGCATAAGGGCTCACTCTACATCATATGAACCCTTGCTGAAGCAACTCCAATATTGCTCTTGATAACATGCTTTTGTTCCCCTAGTAATGATATGGTCGGATGTTGATTGCCTTGACTGTAATGGCTCGGACTATCCGTTTACAGATATTGTCTGCCTTTGAGCCTTGACCTAGCCAAGCCGTCACGGTTTTGCTGTTCCCACCCTTGAAAAAATGAGTCTACGAGGGAGAGGTTTATATAGTCTTATAAGGCCTACTTCGTTCCTCTCTCCAATTGATATAGGAATCTAATATTCCACCTCCTTTGGAGATCTAGCGTCCTCGCTAGCCTACAGGCCTAGATCCACCTCCTTTGGAGGCCCACCATCTTTGCTGGCACACAGGCCTAGATCTACCCCCTTTGGAGGCTTAGCGTCCTTGCTGGCACATCGGCCCGAGTGCTGGCTATGATACCATTTGTAACAGCCTAGACCATCCGTTCACAGATTTTATCCGCTTTTGGGCCTTGGCTCAGTCAAGCCCTCAAGGTTTTGTTCTTCCCACCCTTGGAAAAATGTGTCTATGAGGGAGAGGTTTCCACAGCCTTATAACGCCTACTTTGTTCCCCTCTCCAATCGATATATAAATCTAACATTCCACCCTCATGGAGGCCCAGTGTCCTGCCCACAGGCCTGGATCCACCCCCTTAGAGGCCCAACATCCTTGCTGACATACCGATCTGGGTACTGGCTATGATACTATTTGTAACAGCCTGGACTACCCGCTCACAAATATTGTCCACTTTTGGGCCTTAACCCAGCCAAGCCCTCACTGTTTTGCTCTTCCTACCCTTATCGATTGGAGAGAGGAACGAAGTAGGCCTTATAAGGCTATGGAAACTTCTCCCTCATAGACGCATTTTCTCAAGGGTGGAAAGAGCAAAACCGTAAGGGCTTAGCTGGGCCAAGGCCCAAAAGCGGACAATATCTGTAAGTGGGTAGTTTGAGCTGTTACATTGACCTTGTTCTTGAGTTTGATCCTGCGATCTTATATTCTTTTCAAGGATAGTTGTTGGGATTCCTAGAATAGCGACCCAAACTTTACCAACAATGCATAAAGCTCATCTATGGATGATGCTTGATCCATAGATGAGCTTGATCCTTTAGGTTTATCTGTTACAATTGACGCTGTAAGGGGTGAATTAACTATATCACATTCGTCCCACTCAAGCCCTTTTTAACATCTTATTCAATCTTTTGCTAGACACCATCTTTGCGACTTGTCTCTCATTATTCAACAATGTTACCAATTGTCCTTCCTAGGTGAACCTCATGGTTCTTGTCTTGAAATTGCAGATGACATTGATGAGCTTAACTAACCATTGCACCCCTAAGATGACATTGCAACTTTTCGGTGGAATCACCAAGGTGTTTGTTATGAAGGACACTCCCTGCGTGCTCCATGTAAACCTTTTATACTTTTGATGGTAGCTCAACCTAAGACCTACCCCCACCGTAATCTATATTCCTGTTATTTTTTAGTTGAGCTTGACTTCTTTTGGCTATGGCTTCATCCAAAAAATTGTGAGTGCTTTTGTTATTTATTAGCACCTGTATGAGTTTCCATTAATAGTAACCTAACACTAGCGTTGGTTTGTATTCCTCTTCATCCGTTACTCCTATCATTACCTGTATGGAAATGTTAGGGTTCCATTATTCTTCTATAATCTCCTCACTTGACTAGTCTGATATCTCTTCAGCTTCATCCTCCTCTTTGACCATGTATAGTTGGAGTTGCTTCCGCCTAAATTTGTGGCCTAATAGGCACCCCTTTGTCACGCCAAAAGCACAGTCTTTTGGATCTCCATTCATCAAACTCCTTGCTACTTATTACCTTGGTCAGAGTCGGGCTTCGATTTGGGTCACCCCTTGTAACTGCTCCTTCAGGCCCTTGGGTAGATGAGATCCCCTTATCGGGTTGGGTCTTGAAGCCCACGGTCATTAGAGCTTCTCCTTTTGTGTTTGCGTTATTATTTACTTCGGGCTAGAAGTAGCTTATAGAGTTTCCTTTCATGAGTAAGGCAGTAGTACATGGATGACTAGTATTGCTTCCTGCGTCCTCGCCAATGAGTAAGTTTGTTGAAGATGCGGGGTTTGAGGAGTTTGACGTGGACCTCCAATTTCGGCTTCAAGCCCTTCTGAAAGAACCTAATCAAGTACTTCTCCTATTAATTATATTTTGTTATCATCAAAATATCGTTTAGTATTTATCTTAATTCAACAGTATTTAATTATTATCAATAATAAAAATATAATCATATTGACATTAACAACTAATCAAGTTTTTTTGTTTAAAAATAAAAAATAAAAAACTCAACAAAAATAAATTTGAAACTAAACAACTTCTTAATTATTACTCTTTTAAATAAATTAGTTTTTCAGTTATATATGACCTAAATGGGAGGATAAGTTTTGAACACCCAAAAAAATCTACAGTATTTACTTGAATATAGAGTATGTTATTTAGGCCTCTTCTTATTTTTAAAACATGTAAACACATGCAGTTTGAAAGCAATGACGAGAAGCAACTCTGATAGGACCTGATTAAGCTGTCTTCTATTGTAAGATTTTTAACTCTGATGAAACATTTCCTCAATAATACAAATTCAGATTGATGACTAAGTGATATAAATGTGGCATTTTGTGGATACAAGCCTGTTCTATTCTCGCGTGGGATATAGGCATAGTAGTAATAAGGTGAATAAGGTGAACCCTAGAGGGCTAAATCCCAATCCAGGCGCTATTCTACACCTCATCAGGACTACTACCAGTTTTAGCTAAATAGTCTAAAAATTAGTACATCAAAAGTACAATAAATGAATGAACGTTCAATGTAACATTAAATGTAGGCATGACAACGAGGAGTGGCCTAATGGCTTCAGCTCCTCACTTAAAGCTCTCCTTTAAAAAAGAGGTCTTGAGTTCGAGTCACACCAAAGGAGGAGAAATAGGAATTTGTCCTATTGATAATCCTCTAGCCTCCTGGGTACGGCTCCTTGATCGGATCAATTACGGACGTCTCGCTTCCAGCGGCAGTGTGGGAGTTGAAGCTACTAGAGAACCTGAGGCTGCTGGGAATCTGATGCTGAGTAGGGGGCCAGCGATCAATCAGCAGTTGACCAATCGAGTATGTGACGACTCCTTGTGCGCAGAAATGTACAGGCTACGTAGAAACCTGAGGGGTCTTGAAGTTTCAGATTTACATCCTCTAAGCCGGTTAAGCTGGGATAACTAATGTAATAAAAAAAATAGCATTAATGTATCCCCACCAAAAGCAAACTAAACGAATGAGTATATACTTTGGCTGTGACGTGTAAAGTTAGGTTCCTTTAATTTTCTTTGACCGCTGGATGTTTCTTGTTGGCTTGGCTTGTTCATGGACGTAAGTCAGTCACCTTTATAAAAAAAGAAATGCGGGATCCAGGATACCTCATGCTGAGACATTTGGTACCGCGTTTTCGACTTTAGTACAATGTAAAGACTAGTGCACAGTCTAAGATACGTACTTTGGAAAGAGAGAAAAATTTAGGGATAAAGAGTAGAAGAAAAGGGAAGCAGGAGCGAGCTCGCATGATGTTCACATTACCGATTCCTGTCATCTTGGTACTATGCTTAACACAGGTACTTGCAGTGTCTGCACAATTCACAATCCCTGGATGCCAAGAGTTCTGTGGAGATGTTGCAATCCCTTTTCCTTTTGGAATTGGAGTCGGTTGTTATATGAACGATAACTTTGCTGTAACATGCAATAACTCTTTTAACCCTCCAACACCATTCTTGAATAGAACAGGAATGGAATTGCTGGGAGTTTCTATGAGTGGTGTAGTTCAAGTCAAAAATCCAGTTATTTCTGCATCATGCAACAGCAACCTTCTCTCACCGACAGGGGTTGACTTGTCTGGCAGCCCATTCATGTATTCAAGCACCTATAATCGATTCACAGCCATGGGTTGTGACAATAATGCTTTGTTTCGTCAAAATAATACAGAAATCGTTGGTGGGTGTTTCCCGTTTTGCTTTGGTGGGAAAACTAGGGGCTGTTATGGCCTTAATTGCTGTCAGACAACAATTCCTCCCTACCTCAAGTCCTACCAAGCAATCATCCCGCTGATAGCAGATAAGAATAGGAGCTGTGCAAACAATAAGACAGTTTTTGTAGTTGACCAGCATTGGTTTGAAGAAATAGTTGACGTTGATCTCGTGCCACAGATGGGAGATGTACCTGCAGTTCTGGAGTGGGGAAAATTTCAAGGGAATTGTCGTATAACGGAAACTTCATCTGCCTTTTGTAGTCTCAATGATTACTGCTGGAAGCAGTTAAGCTCTAGTCATCTTTGT
Organism: Erythroxylum baracoense; assembly: GCA_025629805.1. Classification (NCBI taxonomy): domain Eukaryota; kingdom Viridiplantae; phylum Streptophyta; class Magnoliopsida; order Malpighiales; family Erythroxylaceae; genus Erythroxylum; species Erythroxylum baracoense. The sequence goes on from JAOTAY010000008.1 coordinate 10,565,770, forward strand.
ATTTGCGGATCATTGATCCCTTCTTTAAGCTCTGATTCTATCCGCTACGTCCAAAGTGGTTGTGAAGGTACGATGCCTGTTATCCAAGATACATTAGGGAGGTAGATACATTGTGTAGATAAAGTTTCCAAAAACTCTGTTCTTTCTTTCCAGAAAACCTGCGTTAGAATTATCATGTCAAAGGTAACTAACAAAAATTTGTAACATGAATATCTACAGCCCAAAAGCTCTGTTTCTTGAAGACTTACTGCGCACATATTTTCTGGGTTTGTTTCTTGAGAAGGGAGCATATAAATCATCGTATTGAATTATGATGTCCAGTTCTAGTTTTCTTTTCATCTCCAGAATTTGACTTACTGAAACAACTCCATTGATCTAGTAAAACTTAAATCACAGGAGATAGCTGTCTCAATCTGAAGACAGCGGCTTACTGTGGTGTCTTCTGTATGTACACACCAGGAAGCTATAGTTGCTCCTGTCCTGATGGATATGAAGCCAACGGCAACAACACCATTTGCTATCCGACCTCTACAATTACGGACCCAAAACCCCCATTTAATGCCATACTCATAGGTATTCAGTTTCATATTTTTCTTGCATTGCAACTCAAAACATTTATGTAGTTTGTATTGTTACAAAAAGGATAAGGTAAATTTGATTATATACCATGTAATTTATCATAATACCATCAGAATTGATAGTGGAAAGTCTAAATATAGACATGTATTTTGTGGGTTTTACAGGATGTTCATCGGGTTTGGGGTTTCTGTTGTTGTTCTTTGGTGCATGGTGGCTGTACAAGGTTATGAAAAGAAGAAAGACAGCAAAGCTAAAGCAAAAATATTTTAAAAGAAATGGTGGTCTGCTGTTACAACAACAGTTGGGTTCTAAAGACAATAATTTTGAGCAAACAAAAGTGTTCACTTCCGAGGAATTGGGAAATGCCACGGATAATTACAGTGCAGATAGGATCCTTGGTCAAGGAGGGCAAGGAACAGTCTATAAAGGAATGTTATCAGATGGGAGAATTGTCGCCGTCAAGAAGTCCAAGTTAGTGAATGAAGGGAAACTCCAAGAATTCATCAACGAGGTGGTGATATTGTCGAAGATCAACCACCGAAACGTGGTTAAGCTACTAGGTTGTTGTCTGGAGACCGAAGTACCTCTCCTAGTCTACGAGTTCGTTCCAAATGGAACCCTCTTCCAACACTTGCATGATCCGAACGAGGAGTTCCCAGTAACATGGGAATTGCGTTTACGAATTGCCACTGAAGTTGCGGGGGCTGTGTCATACTTGCACT
>JAOTAY010000008.1:10572255-10589600 GCA_025629805.1 Erythroxylum baracoense
TATCATCTTCTCCGAATTTCTTCCCATACACAGAGTTTTCCATCAAACTCCTTCTGAGAGTTAACTCTGATTCTTCACATCCCTCACCATTTCCTTTACTCCTAAAGTGTTTCTTCTGCCTTAAGAAAAACCAGAAGTTGGTTAGTGTTCAAGAGGAGTACGTGCTTTGCATGAAATTAAGGCTTTGGGGATAGTTGAAGATCTTGGAGTTTTTCAACAAGAAGGTAGTGAATCAATTCTTTAGAATTGGAGATTTTGAAATAAATCTAATGAGTTACTATCATCTACATGAGCATGTCATTTACATATCATTATATTTTTGAACACTGTGATAAAGGGATGAATTATTACAATTTGGAGATATGGTGTTATTTTGGTTTTTGATGGATTATTAGTGATTAGATGTTGTGAAATGGTTCTTGGAGTTGAAATAGAAATAAAATAATGTATAAGATTAGTGTATAGAGTTAGATATGGAAGGGTGATATGCTCTGTTTCTTCACTGAGCATGTATGAATACTTAGGTGTTTATATGAGAGTTGATGAAGATTTAGATATTTCGAGGAACATAGACGTTTCGTCTGTAAAGACTTAGCGTCTGTGTTTTATCGTCTGTGGTTGACTATTCTATCATCTGTGTTGACCACTTAGAGTTTATGTTTTATCGTTTATGGTTAACTATTCTATCGTTTGTGTTGACTACTTAGCGTCTGTGTTTTATCATCTGTGGTTGACTATTCTATCATCTGTGTTGACCACCTAGCGCCTGTATTTCTTATCATCTGTGGTTGACTTTCCTACGTCTGTGTTGACCGCCTATCGTCTATGTTTTGCTTCCGTTTATGTTTCGCTTCGTCTGCCTTGTCTATCGTTTGTCTTTTGTTTTCATCTGTCTTTTGCTTTCGTCTGTGCTTCACTTTGTCTGTCTTTGAGATTTCGTCTGCCTTTAGACACTTCGTCTGTCTTTTGGTGTATCGTCTGTCTTCTACTTTCGTCTGTGTTTCACTTCGTCTACCTTTGATATTTCATCTGCCTTTAGCCATCATCTGTGTTTTGAATATTCGTCTGCTTCTATTTTGTCTACTTTTACTTCGTCTACTTTCTGCGTATATGATCAAATTATATAAATTACACTCTCTGATTAAACGTGAATAGTATACTCGAAAGTCAGAGTTTGAAGAAAGATCTGAAAAGGCTCCGTAGGTTATGAAATTAGATTAAAATGGGTTGTTAAGGTATGAACCCTACGAACAATGCTAGTTAAGTGAGTTTCGATATTGGATTGTGTTTATGATAACCTTGATTGTAGGATACCCGGGATTGTCATGAACCTGCATTGTACAAAATTCATTCCATATATGTGCATTAATGAACACGCATAATTGTGTAGATTGTGATATATGTGTGTATTATTTTGTTATAGAGGAACAGTTGAAACGTCAGCTTCCAGACGTTACCGGCACTTCCAGGCATTAGCTTCGGGAGTAACTTGTGAGTAACCTAAATAGTTTCTCTCAATTATTGTTTGCTTAAGTTATGCTGTGAATAATAAATGAATGTGAAATGAATGTGTTTGATTGTGGATTCCGAACAGAAGGTCCGATGAATGTGTATGAGGATTGAGATATTGAAGTGCTACTTGTATGTGAATGAGATGAAATAAGTGTGCATAATATGATTTCTAAATGCCGGATCACGGTCCAATGACAAGTGTATTTTTAAATGTGCATTTGCATACGAATGAAAGAGTGATTCTCAGCTTTAATGTTGAATGCCGGACTAAGGTCCGATGATATGGGAATGTGAGTGAATAGGAATATGCAAATGTAATTGATGCATTCCATGTCATGAATGCATGAAACATAATGGATGTTGTGACCAGAGTAGCCACCGATCAGAGCTTAAAGCTCAACGAGTGAAAATGAGCCTCGAGCTCAAAAGTGATTCAGAGCCTCAGGCTCAACGTTTAATGAGCCCTATATGGGACAGTTATCAATGAGCCCTATATGGGACAGTTATCAATGAGCCCTTTAAGGGACAGTTTAGGCACTCGGTCATAACAAAATAACAAATGAAAAGTGGGTCTCATGTGCACTGCATATGCATAATTGAGTGATTTAATTGCATTGAATGTGAAGTATGAAATGTGTCATGATGTGAATTATGTGTTACATGATTGGGTGAGCCATCAATGATGGTCACTCATTAAGTTCCCAAAACTCACCCAAAATTTGCAAATATTTTTCAGGATCAAAAGAATACCTCGTTATGCAAACGGGAGTATACCTATAACATTCAAGTGAAGGATAGAGGTCGGGATCAGTTCGTGTTTGCATTCTTATTTTGTTCATTTATATCAGATTGTGTTTTCAGTAATTATTGTATCATGAGTATGTAAATAATTCTGTTCTGAATCAACATTCCAAACTAGAAATGTTAGTAAATGATTTTGAAGTGTAATGAATTATGACTATAAGTATTCTGTTTTAGTAATGGGCCCAAATGGCATTGTAATTCTAATGATTGTATGGCTATGATTGAAAAAGTTTATGATTGATTATTGATTTTTTGCGAAAGTGTGCATTGTTTCAAAAAAAACTTTGTAATGAGATTTGTCTGATTGAGTGTTCTAGCACTCCACCCTCGCGGGGCACAGACTCAGATATCACCTATCGATGTCGGGTTTGGGTCTTGCGAGATTGGGGTTCTACAAAGTGGATTTGAACTGTATGATTACATATTATAATTGATCTTGTTTTATGACATGAGTGAATCATCGAGGATGGTTACTCTGCTAAGTTCGCAAAACTCATCAAAATTGCACCATTGCTTTTCAGGTTTGAGAGTAAAACGACCTAGCTTCTAAGACTCTTTAGAAACATATTTTGTGCAACTGTTACAGTCAGATTTGGCTCAAGGGTTGGTCAGCTGGGATTGAGCACATAGTTTTTTTTTAAGTTTATAGTAATTGATGTGTACTGAGTTGTAATATGGATGATGTTGTACTATATGAAACAATGTAAATTATAGTTTGATATAATGTGATAACATTTTGGGTTTAGAAAATGTGTAATTGATGGTTTAGTGTATAATGTCATGTTATGTACATTGAAGGTGAGATAGTTTACATGTCATTTCTGACAGGCATGTACACATGTATCCGATGGACACACGTGCACATATCAATTTATGGCTTAAGGTCTGTCAGCTGACGTTAGAGAGTTATAGCTGTTATTTTGTAGTTTTTGCTGTAACTTGTATGAGGTTTTGTAAATATTCGTCTAATGGAAATGGTGTAAGCATTGTGAATGAATGCAATGAATAGTTTTAAAATTTGATGACTTCTTATTATGTTAGATAATGCCATGTATAATTTGGATTTGTTTTTGCTCTAATATGCCATTATCATAGGATATGTACTTGAATATTCTTGAATGTTTGGGTATGCACCTTGTGATAGTGGGATGTTGCAATTACATTATCTTCTACAGAATACAAATCCTATGTTGGAGTAGTTTCTTTCTATCGTCTTTAAATACTGTCAATTTAACTTGATAGTCTTTGAAAATTTTTAATGTAACAACATTTCTCTTCTATGAAATTGTTTCGGTAATAAAATTATGATTATTATGTCTTTATTTATTAAAATTTGTACCTTTTTATTTCTACGTAAATAGGAAACAACTCCCTTCAAGACAAATACATAAGTAGCAAATCAAGTGACCTTACTGGTATATAGATGATAGGTAAGGTAGTGGTCAAGAAGATAAATCAGCTAATGATTAGGTTGAGGGAAGGAAACGAAATCGTGAAGGAACGATGTTTGCAACATTGAGGAGGCCCATAAGATTGTTTCCAATAAATTGCAAGGACGACAACAGAGCACCAACAGATGGCATAGTAGAGTTGCAAGTGGACAAAGGAGTATCAACTTTCAAGTTGCAAGTGTTCAACAACGAAGAAACAACAAAATTTACAGGATGTAGCACAATTGAAAACACTCCAGAGCCATTGGTGGTTGCATTGGATATCACTTTTCCTCCACACAGCAACTGCACAATTGCATCTACAAGCATGTAATTACACCATAATTAGTTATTACACTCCCTTGCAGGTTGCAGAAAGATTAAATTACAAACGAGCAAAGCTTACTAGCAAAAGCTGGGGTGGCAGCGCCATTTGCTCCCATATTACCATTAGCAGTACAAAACACAGTTCTTTGGACGTGGATCAGACCTAGAAGCCCACTTATAAGCCCAAGTTGGGCATCTGCCATTGGAATGGACATTGAAGCTACTAAGAGAGAGACAAAGATGAGTGGTTTCCAGGTCATAGCTTAAGTAACAAAGGGATAATTAATGCTAGTTATTGTATAGAGTTAAAGAAGCTATGTAGGATAATCCTTTTATAGAAGATTGGAGACCAAGTTGCTGTGTCATTTTCTTGACTTGTTACCTATGTCTTTGGTTTAGATATGATGCATGTGCATGCCAACTCAACCGGGATACATTTTCTCATCTTGAATTGAAGATTTCTTCACGCATGCCAACTTTGTAGGGTTTAACCTACAAACCCTTCACTCTTTTGGTCTCCAGTCTCTTCATATGATGTCCTTATGTGCCTATGAAGCCCCTTATGAAAACAATCTAGAAGGGGGGTTGAATAGATCTTCTAAATTTTTCGCGAAGTGCTACAAAACAGAGAATTAAAACACACAAGACAAACAAAAACAAATCAAAATATAAAAGAGTAGAGAAGAGAGAAAAACACAATATTTATAGAGGTTTGGTGCTAAGACCTATGTCCTCTACCTAAGCTCTCACTTAGGATTTTGTCAAAGCTCTTTACTGTACACTTTTTGGTTTAGTGTAAACTCTTCCAATCAACTTGACTTCCGGCTCAAGCTACACCTTACAAATGTTTTGTTTTCTCGGCACAAATCCTACCTTCCAAGCGATTTTTCTCTAATCACTCAACTCACAATGATAACAATGATAGTAATGAAGTAATAAAGCTCAGTACAGCTGAAAACAATCTAGATATGCTATGTAAGTAATATGAGAGCAATGAGAGGATAATTTTTCACTATTGCACGAATGCTTCTTTTAGAACTTGTGTCCTCAATCCTCTGAAGTGAAGACCTTTATTTTCAGGCTTCAAGACTTTCCTAGCTGTTGTAGAACACTCCTAGCTGTTGTACAAATATTTGCTCCCATTTGAAATCGTTTGACAAATTCAAACTCTGTTAAGCTGTAACTGATAGTCCACTAGTCGGTATGTAATAGTTGACTAGTACATCATAGTCAACTTGTTTTCCAAGTGTTAGTCAACTAGTACACTCTTTTTATATAAATCTTCAGCTCTGTACTTCGAATAGTCGACTTACAATATGATAGTCGACTTGTCTAGTTCTTCAACTAACAGATCTCATTGATTCTCCAATCTGTGACTGTTGAAATACAATTTAAAATCCTCATGCAAGATCTTCACATGAAATCCACATTTTTAATTTTGATTCTCATTTGGTCGACTAGTGTAATTTTTCAAAATAGATGCTTCATCTCTGACTATCATTAGTCAATTCTCCATCAGTACGAATAGTCGACTTGTGCAAGTTTCAGTCGACCAGTGTTCTATTTTATTAACTTCCTGAAATTATTTCTTAACCATTTCTTTAAGTTTTATTATTATCAAAACATTGAAGGATTTAATTTGTCAACGTCCATTGGTCCAACAATACTAAGTGAGCCCTGTTGATATTTGGTCTAAACCTTTACAAGAATTGACGTTGATAACGTTTATGTCAATTATTATGCTCCAACGGCTACGCTCCTATTATACTATAAAAATCTCCTCACTTATACTCTTTCACCAATAATTCCCACAATTACATATCTTCTCGTGCTCTTAAAAAAAACAAGACACATAATTTTGTTTTGTCTATTCTACTTTGTTTGTTTTTATTAATTTTCGGAGACAGTTCTATTCCACCTTTTAGAGTGCAACGAAGCTGGTGGAGAAGCCGTTAACCCTGGGGTAGGATCTCATTATCCTGCTGCACTATAAAGAGGGAGTTTTCGACTTAGGGCAATGGTTTTTCACGACACTTTATACTCAGATAAGCTTTTCCAATAAGTTTTCATTACTATTTTCGCTAACAATCTAAGTCAGAAATTATATGTTGCATTACTACTACTGTCAGAAATTGTGTTGTTCTACTTGTTACTGTTTTCGGGTTTGCTACTGGTTGTTGAAAATTTCTGTATTTTATTTTTGCTACTATGTATTTAATTTTGGAATAAATTGAAATTGTCATTTGCGAATGAGACAAACGTAAGTTCTGCACTTACTGTTTTCCACATAGATTCTGTCTCTTTTACTATGGCCCCGAAAATTATACTTGACCTTACTATATTAAAGTCTCTAGATAGGAGAAACTTCAAAAGATAGTTTGAGAAATTTTTTTTTACTTTCAGCAATACGAAATTGATTATGTACTATTTCAAGAGATTCCTAGTGATAATATCGACCCTAAGACTACTTAGGATAACCGTACCGTTAGGCGAGTGTTACTCAATCATATGATCAACCCTTTGTTTGATATCTACTGCAAGTACAAAACTATTAAGGACATTTGGGATGTTTTAGAAGTGAAATATGGGACGGATGATGCTGGTACTAAGAAATATGTAGTTGCTAGGTGGTTAAAGTTTACCGTTGTTGATGATAAGCCTATTGTGGACCAATTACATGAGTATGAAAATCTAGTTGCTGAAATCCTTATCGAGGGTATGAACATGTGTGAGTTGTTTCAAGCTAATGCCCTTATTGAGAAACTACCTGTCTCATGGAATGAGTATAAAAACCAGTTAAGACATAAAAAGAAAGATATGAAGCTTCAGGAGTTGATAGGACATATAAAAATTGAGGATGTCAACTGTGCACAAGATAAGACCAAAACACTCAACCTTGTCTCTACTGTTAAGGCTCATATGGTAGAACATAGAAATGTTAATAACTTCAAGAAGAATGATGGGCAAAACAAGTCTTTAAACAACAAGCAGGTTTAGTTTAAGTGCAAAAGGATTGATGGTGACTATTGGTGGTATCACAAGCCAGGTCATCCTGCTGCCAATTGTCAAGCTAGAATCAACTATGAGAAGAAAGGCCAAGGACAGAAACCGCGATAGTTTGGGAAAGGAAACCAAATAAGGTACCAACGGGGTAACCAGAAGAGCTTTGGTAAGCCTCAAGCTAATATGGTTAAAGTTGATAATGACTAGGAGGTCATTATTGCTATAGTGTCCAAAGTCAACCTTGCTGAAAATTTGGTTGAGTGGATAGTTGATACAAGAGCTACACACCATATCTACACCAACAAGGACCTGTTCAAGGAATTGAATGATGCTGCTAATGGTGAATTCGTATATATGAGCAACTCCAGCAAAGTTCTTGTCCAAGGAGTTAGGAAGGTCACTCTCAAACTCACTTCTGGAAAAGTGCTGGTGTTGGAAAATGTTTTATTTATTCCTGATATACGTAGAAACTTGATTTCTGGTGCATTGCTTAACAAAGTCGATGTTAAACTAACCTTTGATTCTAATAAGCTCGTTTATGGGAACTTTGTTAGAAAGGGGTTTTGTAATGGGGACTTATTTGTACTTGACGTTGAAATAAATGCATCTACATCTTCTACTTATATTATTGAGTCTTTAGACTTATGACACTCTAGACTTGGGCATGTGAACGTGAGGTCAATTAAGAAGATGCAAAGCTTAAACTTGTTACCTAACCAGATCACTAATGAAATGGAAAAATGTCAAATTTGTGTTGAGGTTAAACACTCTAAGAAACCTTTTAAGTTAGTAACCAAGAGAGAGTCACAATTATTGGACTTAGTGCACATAGGCTTGAGTGATTTTAAGAATAGTATGAGTAAAGGAGGAATGAGATATTATATTACCTTTGTGGATGATTGTTCTAGATTTACTTATTGAAAAACAAAAGTGATGAAGATGAAATGTTTATGAAATACAAAGTTGAGGTTGAAAACCAATTAGAAAGGAAAATTAAGAGATTAAGGTATGATCGAGGTGGCGAGTATAATACTGATTTCCTTGCTAATTATTGTGCAAAATTTGGGATTATTCATGAGCTTACAACCCCTTATACACCTGAACAAAATAAAATAGCCGAGAGTAAAAACGGAACAATTAAGGATATGATGAATGCAATGTTGATTTCTTCTAAATTACCGGATTTTATGTGGGGAGAAACTATTATTTCAGCTTGTTATTTTCTAAACAGAGTCCCTCATAAGAAACTAAATCAAAAGCCTTATGAAATTTGAAAACGTTATCCACCTAACTTGCGTTTTTTGAAACTGTGGGAGTGTCTTGCTAAGGTTGCTCTACTTAAATATAAAAAGAAGAAAATTGGACCTAAGATCATTGATTCAATTTTTGTGGGATATGCTTTTAATAGTGCTGTCTATAGATTTATGGTTAAAGAAGAAGGATCCAACACTTATGGACCAATTATACAGTCAAGAGATGCAATGTTCTTTGAGGATATATTTCCTATGAAAGTAAGTTTGCAAGTTCCTAGAGAATTTGTTCCTAGTTCTTCTACCAATGATGACATAGAAGAAGAGGAAATTGTTAAACTAAGGAGGAGAAAAAGAGCTAAAGTACCCAATAGTTTTGGTTCTGACTTTATTACTTCCTTTATAGTGACAAAACTTGAGGAGATAGATGATGGTTCTGTGGTGACTTATATTATTAAGGAAGATCCTAAAACTTATGAGGAAGCAATAAAATCTGTGGATGTTACATTTTGAAAGGAAGCCATAGATAATGAGTTAGAGTCAATCATTTTTAATAACACTTGGGTTTTAGTTGATCTACCTCGAGGGTATAAGCCTTTGGAGTGTAAGTGGATTTTCAAAAAGAAATTGAGACCTGATGGAACCATTAAGAGGTTCAAGGCAAGACTTGTGATTAAAGGCTTTAAACAAAAAGAAGGAATGGACTTTTTTGACAGTTACTCTCCTATTACTAAAATTGTATCTATAAGGATGTTGTTTGCTATTGCCTCAGTATTTAAACTTCATGTGCACCAAATGGATGTTAAAACAACTTTCTTGAATGGTGATCTAGATGAGGAAATTTATATGGTTCATCCGGAGGGGGTTAGAGTGCCTGGTCAAGATCAAAAGGTGTATAAGTTGGTTAAGTCTTTGTATAAACTTAAACAAGCTCCCAAACAGTGGCATGGGAAATTTGAAAGTAAGATTTTCAAATATGGTTTCACCTCTTGTGATGCTGATTCTTGCACTTACGTGAAATATGATATCAACAGCTGTGTAATCATAACTCTTTATGTGGATGATATGCTTATTTTTTGTACTAGTTTATCTGTCATTGATACTACTAAGAGTTTGCTAAAGTCTTCTTTTAATATGAAAGATCTTGGACCTGTTGACTTTATTTTGAGAATCAAAGTTAATAGGACTGACTCTGATTTTAGATTGAATTATTAAACTCATTATGTTGAGAAAATTTTGAAGAAGTTTGGTTACTATGATGTTGATTCAGTCAAGACTCCCTATGACGCTAATGTTGTTTTAAAGAAAAATCTTAGTGACAGTGTAAACCAAAATGAGTATGCTAAAATTCTTAGTAGTGTGACGTTCTTGATGAACTATTCTCATCCTGATATTGCATACTATGTGAGTAGACTTAGTAGGTATACTCATAATCCTAATCAAGAGCATTGGAATGCATTGATTCGTTTGTTGAGGTATTTGAAAGGTATTATGCATTATGAATTATCTTTTGGTGATCAGTTGCCTGTATTGGAGGGGTATTCTGATGCTAACTGGGTTACGAAGAGTGATGATATACACTCTACCAGTGGTTATGTTTTTACCTTGGCAGGAGCTGCAGTGTCTTAGAAATTATCCAAGCAAACATATATTGTGAGATCAACAATGGAGGCTGAGTTTATGGCTTTGGAGTTGGCGAAACGGGAAGCTGAGTGGCTAAGGAATCTCTTAACAGATATCCCACTTTGGAAAAAATCAAATCCTTCTATGTTTCTTCATTATGACTCGTAGGCTGCCATTTTTGTTGCCAAGAACAAGGCATATAATGGCAAAAGTAGACATATTAGATTAAGACATAAAATTGTCTGTACTATAATTAGACATGGTGTAATTTCTCTAGACTATGTCAAGTCAAAGGGAAACTTAGCAGATCCGTTTACAAAAGCTTTAAGTAGGAAACTAGCTTCAGAGCATGCTAAAAGGATGGGGTTAAGCCCAATTGTGTAGTAATCTCGTGATAGACATCCATTTTGAGAAACCAAGTTCAATGGGTCAAACGAAGTTATGTGGTGACTACTTACTTGTACTTTGTTTATGGTATAATATTGAGATATATTCAGTTGTTGAATCACATCTCTAGCATGACTTTACTGCGTTTGATGAGGTTGGATTGTATAATCCTTAATGAGTTCCATAGCCCAAGTTTAGGTGGTATGAGCAGTACACACTTAATGGACTCACCTACGTGATTGTGGGGGGCTAGTCACCTTCCTATGAGAGTATTTGGGTTATCTCTCTAGAGCGATCACGAGACCAAGGCAGTTTGAGGTTGTTAACTCTCTAGTAGGTTCTGTCTCCAAATTTCTTAAGACAACAGGTTCCAAACTTACTTCACCTGGTTGTTCATCTATTTTTTATTTATTGTTATAGTTTGTTTTTCAAGTTTTGGACCAAGTGGGAGATTGTTGATATTTGGTCCAAACCTTTACAAGAACGTTATCAACGTTCATATGAACGTTGATAATGTTTATGAACGTTGATAACGTTCTTGTCAATTATTATGCTCCAACGGTTATGCTCCTATTGCACTATCAAAACCCCCCCACTTCTACTCTTTCACTAATAATTCCCATAATTACACAATGAACGTTGATAATGTTTATGTCAATTATTATGCTCCAACGGTTATGCTCCTATTGCACTATCAAAACCCCCGCACTTCTACTCTTTCACTAATAATTCCCATAATTACACATCTTCTCATTCTCTAAAAAAAACAAGACACATAATTTTATCTTGTTTATTCTACTTTGTTTGTTTTTATTAATTTTCGGACACAGTTCTTACTCCGCTCTTTGGAGTGCACCAAAACTGGTAGAGAAGGCATTAATCCTGGAGTCGGATCCCATTGTCCTGCTGCACCGTAGAGGGAGAATTTTCGACTTAGAGCGTCTTGCACTCATATAAGCTTTTCCAACTAAATTTTTATTGCTATTTTGGCTAAGAAGCCCTTGTTTTATCTTTGTCAATTGGAGTACATATATACATATGGAATTGATGTTCCAGTTGAGTGAGGTAATTCATTTGTAAACATTAGTTGGTTAGATTGGGAATGTTCGCCAGTAAATTATCATTCACATAATGAATATGATGTATTAAATTCATTTATTATATTGAAAAATAATGTCATTTTGAATTCAACGTTATCATAAAAACTAACTTTAGTGTATGTTTTCTTTTCTAGATTTAATGTTGTCGAACTATGTATTGTCTTAATCCACTCTGACCTTTTTCACTAAAAAAGAGTTTAGCTCTTAAGAGTATTAATGGAGATATATATAAGATTCATTTATAATTCTAAATGATTTGGACTTGAAGTTTCGAATGCAAGGAAAAAAAGGACTACATTTTTCACAGTTCCCTTAGGTCTTATCACAGTATCCCTTCTGTCTATTCTCCTCAACAATGCGGGAAAGAGAGGAAAGAAAAGAACTTTTGGGCTATGGTTGGTGACTTATGTAAGCACAAAATGACAATTCAACTGGCAGGCCTAATTATCCAAAAGCAATCGGTGATCATTGTCATGGGCTAGTGAAATTTGACAAAATCCTTAAAAGCCCATGCTTGATCTATAAAGTCTAGGAGTTGCGCTCTGCTTTTGCGCTTACATAAACCCTAATGTGCCAAGTTTCAGTGTAGCATCTGTATTCCTCTGAATTATTTTTTATTCTGTTTTTTTGGTTAGTATTTTCTATATTGTACGTTCCACAGAATTTCTTGAATTTATCTCTTGTTTTCAAAGTTTTGATCTTTAACTGGGGCGAAGATGAAGAGTGCTTATTATTCTGACACCTCTTGTATGAGAAGGGCTATTTTCCCTTTTGAAAAGGCTCTTCGCTGAGCATAGACAGCAACTCTCTGAGCCCTTTTTGTTTAAATTTCCGTAAACTGCGTCCTTAATCTGTTTTTATTGGTTTTGTTTTACGCATGGGAATGCTTGAAATTGGTCTCTCTCTTTCTTCTTCTTTTTTTTTGTTTTTTGGTGTAGTTGTGTGGGATCGGAGAACGGAAATTGAAATAAAATCCAAGAACTTCAGCAATGTCCTTTGTTGAACTTGTTGTGGCTTATATCTTAATGGTCAGTGTTAAGGATTCTTTCAGCAAAACAGGATGAACAAAAATTGCTGGTGCCGAGAGTTGGAGTTTATACGGAATGAATAGTTGGGAGTCTTGTGTTACTCCTTTGCCTAATTCCACGCCCATGAAAGTTGCATGGACAACAATTTAATTTAAGATGAGTAATCGCTGCAAATGACCTAAGGCCCACCGGAAACCTCATTGCCGATATGGGGATTGTTGGAGTCTCCCTTGCATCTTTCTTTCACTTGAAGGGTTTTGCTTGTCTCTCGTCTGTCGTCTATTTCATCTTCTTTTGTCCTTTACATGAATTCGAATGCTTAGTTATATCCTGCACACATTCATACGGGAAGGACTTGTTTCAAGACCTCCAGAGTGCAAACACCAGAGATTCTCCAAGCTTTACTGATTTCCCTTCAACTCTTTTTACTTTTTTTTTTAAAATTTTTGGTTTCGAAATGTCTCTCTTGTAGTTAATCAAATCCAGAAAAGGTGCGTTCCTTTGTTGGCATTTAAACGGTTACCTAACCTTATCGTTGTATGCAAAGAAAAGTGACATAGCCTCTCATGCATATCAGCTCTAACAGAGAACTAGTTTCTGTTCTTCTTGGAAGTCTCCAAAAGATGTTGCTATGACCAGGACGAGCGTTGTTCAATCCTCTGTTGCATATTTTCCTAGATTATTGAACTGGTCATCCTTGGTTTGTTACCAACTGATGGCCTGTTCGACAGGCTTGATAGTTAATGTAGGTTGTAAATCTTGCATGAGTCCCGGCGAATTGCGTAGGATAAACGTTCCTATACCATAGCATCTCTTTTTTGGTCATTGTCACGCATCTGTAATCTTCGTCTGAAGTTTATCATTGGGTTCATGACTATCACAAGGGACGTGATACTTTAAGCCACCAGAAAGTATGCTCCATTTTTCATTCTCTCAAAACTTACAAGTAGGAAAACAGCATTACTAGGATTCCTAACGATGATTGTAGCAACTTCGAAGTGATCTAGACATGAGGTTGAAAAGTTTCCTGTTTGATATATTAAATCGAGCTGGAATGTAGTTGGATGAATATCCACATATCTTGTTTGCGTGAATTCCAACCTCTAGAGCCAATCTTTCTCCTTCAGCCTGGCTCTCAATGACACGGTCAAAGCAAATATATCTGCCAGATGCTGTCTTGTTTATATCTTGAAACACACATGCATGTGCTTCTGCTAGCTTGATCACATCCACAGTTGCTAGCAGCCCATTTGCAAACATTTCTTGAGCTCCTGAATTTCGTTTTCCTAGTTAGGATGTATCAACAATGCTGCTAATGCTGAAAGAACAGAAAATGGAACCAATACCTTTCAAATAAGCAATTGTGGCTGTTGGGTTTCTGTGCAAGAATTTGGGGCCCGTTATAAGACCTGGACAAATAGTGACGAGTTTTAACCCATATTCCTCTGCTGTTCTCCATGCAGCTTTCTCCGCTCTCAGCTTGCCTAGAGCATACCAGAGCTGCATATAGCATGAAATTTTTTATTCAAAATGGAAAAGGAGAAATGCAGAAAATTTGAAAGATGTACCTTTCTGTCAGTGCAAAGTGATTCATCACTCCAGGATTCATGGTTGATTACAGATGAGATATTCTGCGGACTATCATCCCTCCACACACAAGCCAAAAGCGAAGATGTGAGCACACAACTCCTCACAGAGGACGTTCTAGCACATCCCTTGATGACATTTTCACTGGCTTTCACTTCTATATCTGCCATTGATTTCTAAAATAACAAAGAGTAACTAATATTAATCAACACAAATTTAAGAGATATGGACTTCCAGTGACTTATCTGACCAATATGTCAAACGTTTATAAGGTGTTTTAAAAACAAAGGATTAATTAGTTGGACAGTAGTGGTAGCATAAATGTGAATCATGTGACAAGTGTGTTAAATGTTTATAAGGTCCAAAGTCGCCGAAGTTTATATTAAGAAGAAAAGAACATATCATTAGCTTATTCTGTGTCACTACCATAATACATTAGCATCGTTAAGAATCACATGGAAGTAATTGAACTAGATAGTGATTTCCAACCAACCTTTTAGTACCACACAGTCAACAGTGGAAGAACACAACAATATGATCAATCACCATTACCAGTACAGAGATACCGTTAAACCAGAGGACACCTATCCTATGCCACTGATTCATACGGAGTATTAGACACAGGTTTCCACCAATTCACCAATTATTGAGGGCATTTATTATGGCGAACAACCAGATTGACAAGTAGTGCAAATACGGCAAGGTGTTAAACTTACGCGTATGTTAATATTAGTCAAAACTAAGCATCTGTTAATTTCCACAACAAAAAAGAATTAACAGGTTGATTTTAGTTAAACTGTTGCATCTGTAACTTAAATGTCGGGTAGTTAGATCCATTGGAAGTTGGCTTAGAACTGGGAAGAAGTTAGTCCCTCAACCTAACGTTCAAAAAAGACCCATCATGTGGTATGACTACAGCTTTGACTATAAATCTCTCATATAGTTTCACCTTTTATTTATCTTATTACCAAAATTCTGAACCACAAATTGACATAATTCAAAGTCTGGGAGATCAATTGTGCCTAGACAAGTCACCTTTAGTTCAATTTTAAGCTAGATGTCAAATGCAGATGCTACCTTTAAGACTCCTGTTCTCTATATAAAAATGGTGGATCCGCTGTCCCTATCCTTGCCATTACTAAAATTCTATGAACATTGAAAAACGCCATTTGATTGAATTGTCTCCATATCGTTTTCCAATATCATTGGAGTTACTAAAATGTAAAATATAAATATGACTATCAAATATTTTTCTCGAAGATGGAGACTCACGGTGTAGCCAGAAAGGCCAGCGGGGTCGGTAAATGCAGAGGTATGGAACACGCCACGACATCCTTCAAATGCTTCCGACAAGCTGCCAACATCTGTCACCTTTGCAAGCACTGCATTGAACTTTCTGTTACCTGATCTCATCTCCATTGACCCCTCTAACTCCCTTAGTTTTTCCATGTCCTCTGCAATTTCCAATTAAACACATAAAAGCTTCTGCCTAGTTGAATATCAACAGTAATCTTGGAAGTTGTAATCTATGCTCTATGATATATTGTAAAAAAGAATTGGCTGTAGATTTTGATCATTGGGTTATACATACTTACATCATGATTACAACCAATTAAGCCATGCAAGATCCTATATTTCAGATGGTCCACCAAAATTATGTTGGAACAAATTGTTAATTCCCCTGTTTTAGCTACAAAACTTGAAGCAGAAATTGTTTTCTCAATTCGTAACATCATCGTCTGTGACGGTAATTCTGGTGATTAACAGAGTCTAGACTAATTCAAACTCCATTAGATTTGTGGTGAGAAAGAAACTCCAATTGTTTGAGAAGTGAATTCTATGGGACTAGAGGAAACAAGTGTGCGCCAATAAAAGGAGAGCTGGAAGAGTTTACCCAAAGATAATCTCTCCCAAGTCATAACAGAGACCTAAAAGGCCAACAAATTATATACACTCGATTTTTCCAAACAATCTGTCAATAATCTTGTTTTAGCCAAACTTTCCCGATGTTTAAAAATTCAAAACTTCAGATTAAGAACTAAAAGAGGCTACCCATTACGCAATCTCAAACTAAATAAACATTTTCGGGGGCGGACAAGGAAAAGGAAAACCTCAAACTTACGTATACATAATCTTTATAGTGACTTCACGAATAGTATACCTTAACGAACACGCTCATTAAAATGTAAAAGAAGATAACTTGACTACACAGTGATGACATGAACTAAACAAACAGAAAAGGAAAATAGTACCTTCATTGTCGACGATGATCCGAACAGAGTATCCACGAGACAAAAGTCGGTCGACGATGGCAAGACCCAGAAAGGAAACACCACTGGTGACACAAACAAGCTGCTCTCTGTAATCATCAATCTCCATAGACGAAGCTCGCAGCAAGCCACTAAACTCTTCCTTATCTTTTCTTCTGTTAAGCCCTGCACATGCCACCAACATCCTCTGGAACTCATTTGTCTCCAATTTCTTGCTCTCTTCCGTTGGTATGAACCCCATATGTATGACCAAGCGAAGTAGTATTTTCGCAGCTTGGTTGTCTTCCACCGTGTTGCTACGGCTTATTGAAATAGGTTTATATAAGGGACTTTATTGATTGTTGGTTGTGATATACTGAGAGAGAAAGATGGTGGACAAGGAGATGTGTCAATACAAAGACATGCAGAAAGCAAAGATGCGCACTTTGAGCTTTTGTAGGGAAAGCATTGTGAAAGATGTTTTATTGGCATTCGGCTCATGGAAGCTTGTAGCTCTCTCAGCTCTAAAGCTTAATGGCTCATATGAATAGAGTCGTAAAACTGAAATAATAATATTGCTCAAAGGCGCAATAAAATTCTTATAATCATATTTTGGACGAGGACGACCGACAAAAAAGGAGAATCGAATGGTGTTGGTTGGACTTTGGACATTAGGCTCGGCTCGGCTAGAGCCAGTCAGAAAGTGGAGCAGGTCTGTTAAAATAATTGCGGAGGAAAGGCTCACGTGTTGAATGGCCAGTAGGCACGGGGCACGGGCTACTCCCTCACACTACCTGACCCCGAAGGTTAGTTGGGTCATTTCATGGTACTAACGTCACATGCCTGTGATATAGGAAATTGTCAAGGACCCATACGGTCTGAGATTATGCGTGATGGTGGAAATTCTTTGTTTTCTCTTCATGATTGTTGTGGACCCATCTGGAAATTGAGATAAGATCTTCTGTCCAATTTTATGGTGTCTTATTCTGTCCCATGAATCTCAGCCATTTATTTATGCGGGTCTCGCATAAATAAATGTGGGATT
>JAOTAY010000008.1:10592750-10615636 GCA_025629805.1 Erythroxylum baracoense
TGATGTCAAGACGGCGTTCTTACATGGTGATTTGGAGGAAGATATTTTTATGTCTCAGCCAGAAGGGTTTACGGTTGTTGGAAAAGAAAATTGGGTTTGCAAATTGCAAAAATCGTTATATGGTTTGAAGCAGTCTCCAAGATAATGGTACAAGCGATTTGATAGGTTTATGATTGAGCAGAAGTACACAAGAAGTCACTATGACCATTATGTATACTTTCGCAACCTACAAGATGGAACCTTTATTTATCTACTTTTATATGTTGATGATATGCTTATAACATGTAAAATCAAAGTGGAGATTGAAAGATTGAAGACTCAATTAAGTAATGAATTTGAGATGAAGGACTTGGGAGAAGTTCGGAAGATACTAGGTATGGAAATTGAAAGAGATAGAGAAAAAGGCAAGATTGGTTTGTGTCAGAATCAGTATTTAAAGAAGGTACTACAACGTTTCGGGATGAATGAAAATTCAAAACTGGTTAGTACACCTTTTGTTCCTCATTTCAAACTTAGTGCTTCTATGTCTCCTAAAAAGATGAGGAGAGTCATTACATGGCTCAAATTCCATATGCAAGTGTTGTTAGTAGTTTGATGTATGCTATGATGTGTACTAGGCCTGATGTTTCATAAGTTGTTAGTATTGTCAGTAGATATATGCATAATCTGGGAAAAGGGCATTGGTAAGCTGTGAAATGGATTCTACGGTACATTCTGGGTACTGTGGATGTTGGTTTATTATTTCAGCAAGATGAAGTTACTGGTCAATGTGTTGTTGGATATGTGGATTCTGATTACGCAGGTGATTTGGATAAGTATAGGTCCACTACAGGTTTTGTATTCACTCTTGCTGGAGGTCCAGTGAGTTGGAGATCTACTTTGCAATCTACAGTTGCTTTGTTGACTACTAAGGCGGAATATATGGCAGTAACAGAAGCTATTAAAGAAGCCATCTGGCTTCAAGAGTTGCTTGATGACTTAGGGGTCTAACAGGACTATGTAGATGTTCATTGCGACAGTTAGAGCGCTATTTATTTAGCAAAGAATCAAGTTTGTTATGTACATATGAAACACATTGATGTGAGGTTTCATTTTGTTCCTAAGATTATTGATGAGGGAGATATTCTTCTTCAGAAGATTGGGACTGCCGACAATCCTGCTGATATGTTGACAAAACCAGTTTTGTTGCTTAAGTTTAAGCATTGCTTAGACTTGATTAGCATTTGTAAAATTTGTTGATTGCCTTGTAGGGGATTGGGAGATGACTAT
The DNA here is from genome assembly GCA_025629805.1 of Erythroxylum baracoense. Taxonomy (NCBI): domain Eukaryota; kingdom Viridiplantae; phylum Streptophyta; class Magnoliopsida; order Malpighiales; family Erythroxylaceae; genus Erythroxylum; species Erythroxylum baracoense. Next base: position 10,594,020 of record JAOTAY010000008.1, read on the forward strand.
TGGGTGGAGATTGTTGATTATTGTCTCAAAATTAGTCAAAAGTGGAAAACCACTTTTGGTGCAACAAGTTGGCCAGTTGTTGCACCCATTGGCTTCTCTATAAAAGATAAACATGGCAGCAGCTGAAAAGAAAAAGAAAAAGGAAGAGCCGCACCAAAAGGAGAGGGAGAGAGAAAATAACAAGGAGACATCCGGGAGAGAGAAGGAAATTATCTTAAATTGTCTTTGTTTTGTATTTTTCAGTTTTCTCTTCTAAGTAGGAGTGTGTGAGCTTGAGTTAATTTGGATCTTTAAAAAATTGAGTGATAAACACTATTGTATGCCCTCATTGATTATAGTGAAATACTTTGTTGCCTCAAACTAGACATAAGCATTGACGAACCAGTATAAATCTTGGTGTTCTTGTTGGTGTTGTCATTTTTGGTTACTTTGCTATCTTGTCAATTATTGTTTTATTTTTCACTCCAAATTGATTAACGTTTCTGCACAACAAGTTGCTCCATTAATACTGATCGGTATTTAAAATACCGGCTGAATACCAGTTGATACTGTAAATTTCAAAAAGAAAAAACTTAACCCCTTCCCTCCCACTAACTCTCTCTGCAGATTCTCTCTCTCATCTCACTAAGGCTCTTTGTGGTTGAATATTCTTCCTTGACTTAAACCATTTTAGCATATTTGAACCTGTAACCAAATATGAAGACCATAATATGGGCATATTCTCAATAAATACTTGAATCTCTCATACGTATCATATGAAGTCTTTAACTCAATTTGGGTGTAGGAAGAGATGCCATTCCTCATCTTTGTCGTCTTAATTGGTGGAAAGTACTTTATTAGAAATTTATGTGCAATTGGATCCTAAGTTGTAATAAGTATATCAACTCCCTAAGAAATTGGAGATGTAAGCGTTTAGATCGTCTCTTGAAGTCTATCAAATTGAACAAATTGTTGCATCTTCTGAATGACATTTACATTAATTTTGAAGTTATTAGCTGTAACAGTTGGTCTAATGATATTGGTCTCAGTTCTAGTTTATGATTACCTCATTTACTCTGACATAGTTCTTTATTGTTCCACTGTATTTTCTAGGTGTGTGTTCTCAAATTATCATATTCACTCTTCTTCCTTTTGTCTAAGTCTTGTTTAGAGATTTTGAAGATTTATCCTTTCAATTTTTGGGTCTCCCTCAACTGATTTTGATGGATTGCTTAGGGGAATAAACAAATCTAGCTCCTTAAAAAGCAATAAGAGATAGAAATATCAATGATAAAAACTAAAATGTCAAAAGAAATAGAATAAATGCAAAAAAAGTTAGATTAATAGCAATCAAGCTTTCCTAATATCCTTGTCGCAGATAATGGCACAAAAAATTTGGTGGACTCTCGTATGTGATATATCTAATTAAACTCCTTTAATTTATAGATTGTATAAAGCAAGTGCACTTATCATTTTATATTGTAGGCTTAGAATATCAAATTTCGATCTCATAGAGAGTGTGAGTACTAGTAAAGACTTTTTTTCTGTTATCCAGCTGACAATTAAGTTGATGATGATAATTTAATTTTAAAATAAAATAAAATAAAATAAAAAACAAATAAACATGACCAAAGAAATTAAAGTAAAAAGAGTGAAAAATCAACCAATAAAACAATGGGACCTAGACTTCAAACCCTTCCTTGGACTTCTTAAGCAAGCATAATTTCACTAATCAGTTTATTTTAAAGTTTGTTGAACTGTGAAAATTCCTTAATTATGCTATTAACACCTAATTATAGGTTAATTAATTAAAATCTCTTTCTTATTAAAACCTTTAGAATTGCATTAATCGTTAATGAATTATTTTGTTAAATTTGATCCTAATCTGCAACATTTATGTCTACATATCTTTAGGTTTGCATGCAACTCCTTTTAACTATGCTAGATCTATTTATATATTAAATTTCTCAATCTCGATTACATGAAATCACACATGAAATAATATGTTAGCCATATTGATTCAAGAATGAATATGAACATATAATTGAATCTCAATAAAATTAAAGAATAAATTAAATGAAAATAAAGTTTCTATAAGATCTATCTTAGAGTTTATCTAATCCAGATTTAAAAAAAGGTATTTAGAACATGATAGTAGAAAAAAATAATCAAAATTAAAGTGAAAATTGGAAATTTAGGAAAATATGGATAGAATCCTTAAATTTTCCAAAAACTTCACTTTAAATTGATAAAAATCTCCTCCAATTGGGTTTCCTTGGTTATTTCTCCTTTTTTTTTAAAATTGTTTTAGGGTTTCTTCCTCGACATTGTCTTCTTCCTTCTCTTTTTTATAACTTAATCTTATCTTTGTAAAATTGAAATTTAGATATAGTGAGATACACTAGTATTAACATGGGTGTGTTGATGGTCACGTTTGTCAAAACTTAATATGGAAAAACTGTAATAACATTGAACATTTTTTAGAATATGAAAAACTAAAAAAGTTTAAACCTTATATATTTGCTCCTAATATGTATGAAAAAATCTCAATAGTATTATTCTTAGCATGGCAGAAAATGAGAGGTGGAAACCCTTTAGGGTATCTAGGGAAAGGTTGGTTATATGTCTTCTTCCCTTTTACAAAAATGGTTTTTTGTTTCTTTTTGGGGAACTTACGTTGTCTCAACTTAGGCTAATTAAGTTTCTTCAAAGCTTTTGTCTTATTTCAAAATTCAAAGTTAACTTCGAGAATTTTAAGGTCTTGTACTCATCTAACACAACTAGATAAACAAAAAGCATCTTGAACTTGAAGCTAAATATATTAGCCAAAAAGGATATAGGCCATAAGTGGGAGTTCTTTTGCTCCACTCCAAAGCAAGTAAAGATACATATTGTTGATTGCTAGAAAAAGTCAAACATATTGTCGGTTGACATTTAAATTGTTTGTCTATGGTAGGAAGAGAGATTTTTAAAGTTGATAGTTTTGTTCCACCTATTTTGTACTTTTTAATTTAAATATATAATTGCATACAGTTAATTTCAGTCATGTTTGTTTTTATTTTTATTTTTAATTCCAATTTACATCTCTTTAGTTTTAGTTTCTTTTTTACCATCTCTAATTTTATGCATTTTGTTTTAATCGTTCTAAATCAAATAAGTTATTCTATGTTTTTAATTTTAAAAATTTTGGCAAGCACTGGCTCATGCCATCCCTACCTAAACATTTCATCCAGCAAGAGGGGCCAACAGCTACTGCCCCTCCTTGCCTGTGGAATTGTATTTTTCAGAACATTTTTAGCTCATTTTCTCCAAGAGGACTAGCGGGATTATATCTCAAGTTGAGACAATGTCGTCCTCTAATAACGATGACCCCTTGACATTACTCTGCTTGTCTATTCGGAGGTGTTCATTTGAGTTTCTGAGTCAATGCCTAGTTGCCTACTTGGTTCATGAGTCAACTCAAGTTTCTCTTTTATTCATGATGAACCTAGTTCAAGTTTCATATCTAATTCTAATTTTTGCCCTATTCTTGCATATGAATAATGATGTAGGGACATGGATTATGGGTTTTGATGCAAAGTTTATGGGAGATGATAAGGAGAGAAGTGAGAAATTATATGATAGAACAGAACGGTGATGGGGTTGGCAGTATTGATAGTATGATAGTGTAACCCAAAATCAAAGGTTAAGGGCCATACGACTCCTTCAGGTATTTCACTAATACCTTTGTAGTTAAAGATGTACTCTGACTGGGTTCTCCTTCTCCTTGGTTTTACAAAATTAGATATTGGTATTTGATTGATTTTGAGGTATTTTCAATTATGAAGGTGCTTGTTGTTAGGCTGTTTACTTTTTAGTCAAGTTTTTTTATTATTTTTATACTATATCAAATATCCTACGGAGATGAGAGTTTTTGAAACAAACTCAGTACTAATCTTTTATGCATTCTATGACTTTTGTAGAATTGATCAACCAAGTGAACCAATTTCCTTAACAATGACCACCAGACTACCCTTTATCCATCTTAACATGTAAATCATAAATAATAATAAGAGAGAAACTTTACGTTGATAAATTTAACACCACCAATCCTCATGAATGTTTGAAAAATGTCTAATTTCACGTCTCTTTCGTGAACGACCTCGTTGCTGGCCACGACACTAGTTTCCTCGTTGCTAGTATCATCTTTCATCAATCTCAATCGCCGTACCTTCCATCGCTAATTGCTTACAGTCATTACGCTTCACACAGCAGAAAAGACAAAGGAGCATCAATGAAGACACATCAAAGGTATGAAGTCCATTGTTGCATATTGTCGGCGTGAGGTACGTTTTGAATTGGTTTAATGGTGAAATTACATAAACTAACTCGCGCTAGACAGGGTCATGGGAGGAGGACAATTTCATAATAAATTGGGTTTGCGTCTCACCTTGTCTTATGGGTTCCAGTAATGGCTCCCATTGTTTTAGTTGGATTAGGCTTGTTCAATTCAGAGTGAAAGGCTCAAAGTATGGACGCCACATAGAAGATGCATTGCTTCCCTATCCTTCAGACACATGATGGTTGGGCGAGGAAAATGGTAAACCATTAGTAGTGAATTACAGAAGAATAAATGAGGATATTAATATAATTTACGAAGGTTAAGATAGTAAATATAAAATTAGGGGATGGAACATCTAAAAAAAAATTGAAGATTCCGCCCTAGTTAGTTAATTTATATGGGAGATTTGCCTAAATCCCATCCTTCGTCTTATCCAACTCTTCCATCTTCAAAACATCGATTCATAGGCCCATCTATAATAAGATGGACCGGGTTGAGTTTGAATCCAAATCTTATATTCCTAACGTTCATATAACCATTTTAAAACCCTAGCTCCTCCGTTAGCGTATATATTACTCTTAAGACGTGCTTGTTTAATGGGTATAAAAAAAATAGGAATAGAATAAAAAATTGAATTTGATAAGAGATTATAATTATAAGTTGATTATTTTGATTACTTATTTTTAGGTAATACTCCATTCCTCTTCTAATCTAAAAAAATGAGTATCATTATTAATTAAGGGCGTGCTTGTTATAATTAATTAAAATATAATTATTAATTAATTAATTACAATCTAATTAATTAAATTATTATTAATAATTAATTAACTACAATATAATTAATTAAAATATAATCTATTGATTAATTAAAATATTGTAATTAAAATATGATTAGTTATAATATAATTAATTAAAGTATTATTATTAATTAATTAAAATATAATTAATTTTAGTTAGCTGCATATATATTAGCGTTTGTCTGCGTTAGCAGGAAGTTTCTGTCATTCCTCTTCCTTCGTTTCCCTTGAAGATTGTGCTCTTTGTAACCACGAAACACTGAGGTAGCAGGTGTAAATCTCTATCCACTGTAATGTTGCACAAGCTTAGCTTTAGTAAATAAAATTCATTTATTTTCCATTAAAAAAAGCGAGCTTTTTTCTATTATTCGTCGTCAAAAGACAACATATTGTCGGCGTGATCTAGACTGTCGTCGTTGGTGAGCTTCGGAAGTTGGACTTCTCGTTTACGATATTGGTATATCCTTTTGATCTTTTTTCTGTTTCTTCAATGAGTTGTAGTTAATGTTTAGATTTGGTAGGGTTTGAATCGGTTTGAATAGTTGATGCGGTTAGGGTTGGTCAAGATTGACAACTTTGTTTGGTGGTAATTCCCTGATTTTTGTTGGAAAGGGATAGCTTTATACGTTGAGCTGAGTTGAATTGTTCTGCGACCTTCACGGGTTAAGGTTAGGGTTAGGGTTAGGTTTAGTAAAAATTGAGGAGTTATTTAAATTGAATGTTACATCTTTGATTGTGCTCTTACACTTTCAGTTAGGTTTTCGTTACGAACCCGCTTCTGTTTTATTGCTTGTGCTTCAGGGGAATAATGAAACTTTCGTTTTCAATCCCTTCAAAATCATCCAAATCGGCCCCCATACCTAAACCATCTTCACAAGATGAGGACCAGATCATAGATCAAGAAGAAGAGAAGCAATATGTTACAGAATTTGATCCATCAAAGGTTGCTTCCGGCAAAAACAACCGGAATCTAGTTATTCCTCCTATAGAGAATGAATATCAACCCCATAAGAGAATGAAGAACCTTGAACTACCGCCCTCTCTCCGATCAGACAGTGACCTCCAGTTTGAGGTGGAGTCTCTATCTGCTACTGATGGCGGCAGCAATGTTTCCTATGGACTCAATCTTCGTGAAGGCACCACTGCTGCTACCACTACCAAGGAAGACAGAAATGGGTCTCAGAACTCGAGAAATGAGAATTTACTGTTGGAGAAGCTGAAATATGATTTGAAAAGGTTGCCTGAGGATCAGGGAATGGAGGAGTTTAAGGATGTACCGGTAGAGGATTTTGCTGCTACTTTGCTTGCTGGTTATGGTTGGCATGAAGGAATGGGTATTGGCAGAAATGCTAAGGGAGATGTCAAAGTCAAACAATACCATAAGCATACTGATAAGGAAGGACTAGGGTTTGTTTCACACAACTCAAATTCTGCTAGGAGCAGGAAAGACAGAGATGAGGCCAAAGAAAAGCAGAAAAATGGCGATGGAAGTAGGAATAGGGATAAAAATAGAGATGGAAAAAGGTATTTTGTGGGCAAAGATGTGAGAATAATAGGTGGTCCAAGAGACACCATGGTTGGTTCTAAGGCGACGATTGTGGAGATATTGGATCCAGACAGAGTCGTTTTGAAGATTGCAGAAACTAGGGAGGATCTTACTCTCCAGGTTCTCAATATTGCTGATTTGGGTTCTAAGGAAGAGGAGAAGTGCTTGAGGAAATTGAAGAACTTGAAAATTAGTAATGTCGGGCAAACATATGATATTGACAACAATAGTGGTATCAAAAGAGAGAGGAATGAAAAGAAATTTGACACAGATATACAGCGGGGAGTATCATGGCTCAGGAGCCACATAAGAGTCAGGATCGTAAGCAAGGACTTGAAAAGGGGTAGGTTGTACTTGAAGAAAGGAGAGATTGTGGATGTGGTGGGCCCATACACGTGTGATATTTCCATGGATGAGAGCAAGGAATTGCTTCAAGGAGTGGATCAGGACCTTCTCGAGACTGCATTGCCCCGTCCGGGGGGTCCTGTTCTTGTTCTCTCTGGGAAGCATAAAGGGAAGTATGGGAGTTTAGTCCGAAGAGATTTAGACACAGAGATTGCGGTTGTGCAGGATGCTGAGACTCATGAATTGCTCAATGTCAAGCTTGAGGAAATTGCAGAGTATATGGGAGATCCAAGCTTCATTGGATATTAGCTCCCTTAAAGTGCTTCTGTGATTGTGCTGATTGAATTGTCACGGTTGAATCACTTGTTATTAAATTCAGTCACAAACTTCTATATATCAACCCTGTCAACTCTTGTAGAATTACGCTTCTTATAATTAACTCAAAAGTTGTTGCTGATTTTGATTCTAGTTTGGACGCCTGGCGAGATGATGAATCTTAAGAGATCTGATTGCATATACTCCCGTTGTATAACTAAAATATAGTCCAGTTCACTTGCTTTAAAGCTGAAAAGAAGACACTTGGTATCATCTGGCACATTAGACGGATTAAAGCTTAGAAGATGTATATATATTGAAAGCAACAACCACGGCATCATGGTGCCATCCGTCGCATACTCTGACATACATATGGATCATTTTTTGCAGGTCCACAATGTCTGAGAGTGTCGGAAAAGTTAAAACACATGTACAAATCCCCCGTTAACGTAATTTGTATCAATCGATACACTCTTGAAAAAGCCTTTTTAGTAAGATGAGAGCAGTAAAATATACACATATGGCAATCTAAACTTTTGACAACCTACTTCCGATGGAAAAAAAATGTAAGTTGTCACAACTGGCGGAGGCAATCCAACAGGTAACACAAGAAGTTTCTGGTGTTATTTAATTTTCCATGGAACGAGAACGGCGTCATTTAACTAATGGATTTACATCCCTGATCTGGATTACTTGTTATTGCAATACAAAATCCTCGTTACACTCGGTTACTGCTGTCCAAGGTTATTGATGAGCATATGAAACTACTTGTTTCGTTTACGACATTACTATTGTAACACACGCAGGTCAAATGATTCTCCCTGTAGAGGGTGATGAGCATACAGGACAACACAGGAAAGTCCAGAGAATTAATACTATGTATAGGTCGGCAACGTTTTGGCAGGTACCATAAAACCGAAAAGAAAAAGAATCAAGTCCGAGTGGGGGGACACTGGGACAGAACCAGACTGTACCATAATTACAAATATCAAGAGTCAATAAATTACAATATGTCGGTAAGCGAGACCAAAGGAATGACAACTCAAAATTTGGGTGTCTACCTTAGCACATGTTCACACGTATGGTACACAAGAAATACAGATCGTAAAGGTGCTCCCTATACATTGGGAGCACTGAGGCAGATCCTCTGGAATGTGTCACTCAAGAGTCGAGATATAAATCTGGTTGCTGGAGAAATTAACGTTATAGCTTTATTCTCTTTCCTTGAGGACAATCGAGTTCAACTGTCTTTCCAACTGCATCAGAAAAATGACAATACTTATTGACAAACAAAATGATAAATGACTCGTACACAATGATAGATGAGAAAAATTATTATACATGAACAATCAACGTAAATACGTAATGCTACTAGATTTCATGAAGAAAATGCTAGAATGCTAGGCAATAACTAGTAGGGTCCAACATCGTGTTTGTCCCAAATAAACAAAACATCAGCAGCTCATTACTCATGTTGGATCATTTGAAGCCGAAGTTATAATCACAGATCATCTACAGATATTGACATCTCAATATAATAGAAGGCCACAATGAGTTTCCCAATTCTTCCAAGATATTCTAAGCTCTTTACTTTCGCTCTCATTTCCTCTTTACATTTTTTTTTCCGCATACAGCAAGAACATACATGCCAATTAGACACGTGAATAAGCAGCCTTAGCTTGATATAAATGTGACGATTATTTGCCAATCTAAGGCCAGCAAATTGTACATAAGTTGGGCTTAAAGGATCTGATCATATCTAATCCCACGGCATATCATCTGAATAACCAACTATAACCAATCATTACATGAAAAACGAAATACAAGCAAAACATTATCATAAAGCAACGGGTAAAGGAAGTGACACTAAAGAAAAGTGACTTAAAAATTAAAAATATCTAAGACAGCTGTGAAGAGACTGAGCAGGATGCTTGTGATTGAAGGTAGGATTCCATGCAAAAACCCAAACATTAAATCCAGTTAAGTACACACCTGAGCATTCTTCATTTTCTGTTTCTGCAATTCCTCAAGAACGCTTCCAATACTGAAACAAGACCCATGTCTTAGTCATGCTAGAATAGAAAGCAACAACTTGAAAACTAGTTCTGGTCGTTATCTCATTACCTTAGTTGCAGATTAATCACCTGAGCCTGCAGCTCCTTCTCCCGATTTGATGTAGGAGGAGCCTGCAAGATGTGTAACCAGATAATTTAATCAAATTAAAAGCAAATTTTCTCAAGGGACATAATTTCTGAAGTATGACCATCTAACTGAAATCAATTCAGTTATTTCTATTTTCATCAAACTTTATGTAGCAAGCAAACAAGTGAAGTTGAACAACTCAAATCTGAAACAAGTAATAGAGATCTTCTGGCACAACTTTGCATCTGGCAAGTTCTGCAATCAGCCCCTAATTAATTAAATTAGAGAGAGAAAAAAATGACTGCATTCCATGCAAGATCGCATGTTCTTTATTAGAGAAATTCAGAAAATAAACAGGCATTACAATCGCAAAAATGCAAAGTTCATCTGTTAACATTGGGATAATCTGTTTTGTTTATATTGGTAAGGAAGCTGGATTAGATTTTTAAATACATTTCATTAATTGCTGTTTCAATGGTATTGAACAGTGTTTGAGGAGAACAAAAGAGAAAGACACAAGATAAGTACCTGCAAAAGGTCATTTGCAGCTGTGTCAGTTAACTCCATGTTCTTGCCTGATTAAGAGGAAACAAGTCTTATTTCAGTCATTTTTACGTGAGGGTGAGTGGGAATGGCAAAAATCACAAAAAGATGAGAGATATTACCATAGGTTTGCTCCACATACTTGATCAGTTTCAGAATTTCCTCCTGAACGCAATCACTTATTCTAAGTATTCCAAGAATAAAAATCAAAATGATGATGGAAACTGAAAAACTACGTACTCTTTGCACGGTGTTTTGCTGCAGAATACATTGCAGTGATGGAAGAACTGCACCACCTGTAAGGTTTGATATAGTTGAACTTGTTGGAACTCCACAAATGGGGTTGGGATAGCAATTTGTAGGACCCTGAAAGATAAAAGATTGGAATGATTTCTAAGACATTTTCTCAATGATATATCTCGAACTTCTCTCATCATCATGGGAAGAGAATTACAAAGACAAATTCAAAAGGAGGAATAAGAAAATTGCCATCCTTCTCATAATCAGTCAAGTATCGTAAAGACTAATTCAGATTGAGGCACTTATATCAGCCAGATGTTCTCAGTGAAAAGATCATATGAAAATAGTCATATATCAATAACCTCCTAGTGATTCGAAAAGAATTCTTTGGAAATAGATTTCAACAGTAAGCCTCACATGCTCCACAAATCAAGAATCAGATGAAGATAATGATAATCATCCACTAGTTTTGGCCAAGAATAGATGCAATCAACAAAGTGAAGATTCTTCCTGATCTTTGACTAAAGGAACAAGAACATACAACCAAAAGAAAATGTTGCCAAACCACTGGTTATGAGAAATTAAACCACAGGAATTCATACCAGCACCATTATTAAACAAGTATTTCAATATGTAAACTCTTAAAGAGATGGACAATGTCACCTGTCCTAATGCTGAAGGCTGGGTCACTTGTTGAAACATGAGTTTGTTCAAGTATCTTACTCATAATAGAGATTTCATCCTAAGGCAATAGGAAGTGTTCTAATCTGAAATGTTGAAATTTTGAGCATGCTGCTATTTTCCAATACATGAAAAAACCATTGATCAAGATACTTAACCACTGTAAATAGGAAACGTGTCCTTTAGTTTTAGTTCACGATAACTAATTTTGAAAGTTACTTCTCAGTAAAAACATTAATGAAACAATGATAAAAATGCCTAATTGCAACTTAATTATGATAAACTATACCCTGCTGAACATGTAATAAGAAAGCTTCTTTACACATGTCGAAACAAAACTCTATAATTGGTTTCTTAGTTAACAACAAACTGCTAACATTGGTTAACCAGTGATCACAATATAATAATCCATAAATACCTTGGGACTGAGATCGGCCGAAGTCACCTTGAAGCGTCCCCTACGCATTACAGCTCCTTCTGATGCATCATCTCCTGCATAAATTGATTAAGCAAAAGTAGAATTGGAATCAGCATAGACGTAGCATAAAAGAAACAAGTAACAAGGTGGTGCAAGAATAGCATACCAGATGAAATGTTGTTGGTTTCCCTTTTTTGTCGATACAACAATGGACCACTGTAGTTTCTATCTGACTGACCCTTTTGCTGAAGATAATCCCTAAAGATGTAGGAAGCTATGATGAGCAATTGATTACAAAAACGAGTAGCTCTTCCACTAGGATAATTTTTGAGAAAAAGACCATTCATATAGTAGTGTATACCTCAAGATCTCATATGAGTATTTGAACAAACAAGCAAACAAAGGAAAATTAAGCAAATCATGTACCTAGAACCATTTTGTTCCTTAAAGGGAATAAATTAGTAATTTGTACATGCTTATCAAAGCCATATTTAAGCAATCACTAAACTAAAGGACAAAAGAAGAAAAGCAAACACTCTTCCATCACAAAGACCAAGGCCAGTTATGGACCTAGCTTCAAAAGCCTAAATAGCAGTGTAAAGAAAACAACATAATGAACTTTCTTTCAAGCAGAGCTCACCTATTTTCATCAACGACGATCTTTCTGGAAGAAATTGCATTATCAGGTACCAGTGGACCACTCAAAAACTTTCTATGCTCAGTTGTAGCTTGACGTGGTAAAGAACTTCTCCCTGAAAATTCACCCTCAACTTTTTCTCTTCCTTGGTCCGTGGCAATCAATAATGACTTTGTACAAGCCTGATGTTCAGGTTCTGTTTGCCGAGTTTCTTTCCAACTTGGACTAGTTGCATCAGCATCATTTTCACCAATGTCAAAACAACCTCTGTATGAGCAAGAAATAGAAACTGAACAATGAAATAGTAAGTATAACAAATTTTTAGGTATTATAATACGTCGTTGATAAAGTTCGGTACTACAAATTTTGCAAACTATGTCTTTTTTAACAGTTTTCTTAAACCACACAGTGTGTGCATGTCCTGATGGCTTCTCTTTTTCTCTTCCTTCTGCAGTTTGAGGTGGGGTGTTGGGTGGAGCAATGTTAGGGCTAGTGCAGGATAACAATGAATGATAAACAATAAGAGGAGCTTAGAATTCAAAGACACTGCAAAAGAGAAGGGTCAATATTTGTCCTAAGTACAAGGGTATATTGAGCTCCTACTTTGTTCTGCCCTGCTACGAATCATAGTTCACCTTCAGTAGCATTGAATTGCTTGTTAAATTAAGGTTGAATTTCCATTTAATGACGAACAGAGGAAATAAGAAGATCCATACTTCAGTGCTTCAAGAGGTTTAATAGGAAATGAAGGAAGCGAACTCTCCAAATCCATAATATTGTTGTACCCGTCCTGAAAGAAAGGAAAGGTTGATGTAAAATATCTGATACAGTGATTTACACAAAGTCTCAAAGCTATTCTGGCACAGAGAATGATACTTCATGCGTAGAAACAGCAGTTGAATAATGAATCCCTTCCGATGATGGCCTATCAGATGGATAACGAGAATTGGTGAATGTATCCCTTTGCTTCTCAATTACTTCAGGTTTTTCTGCATTTGAAATCTCCTCATAATCTTGAATCTGCAAACATCAATATACTAGCAATGAGGCAGAAAAGAAACAGCAAGACTTATATAAAAGCATTTCATTTTTCTAGTGAGACTATAGATTCAAACAGAAATTTTGACCTAATTCTGGTGATTCAAAGAACTCACCATAGCAGCCTGACTTTTCAAATCTTCAAGGTTGAAATTCCAGGCACTGATTCCCCTTATGTACTCTTGCTGCAAGACAGCAATTGTCAGATTCTACTGTCATCAAAACTTGGCAAAACTCCAGAAAATGTTAGCCACCCTGATTAAATAATGATTCATACAGCATTCATATAAACACAAACGTAAACATAGAAATATCTTTCCAACTGAGTTAAGAATTAAAACAGGGATAACATCTTTAAAAGTTCCGTTTTACCACAATCAAAACATATACAAATTTTTGGAGATTCTAACTTCTAAAAAGCTCCATAACACTTTCACGAAATTAAGGTGAAACAAAATATATCAGTTGCATTCTCAAGATTACAAAAAACATAACTAAACTAGGAAGAAAATGGGACATTTTACTAAATGAACAACTTCAAGTATTCTTAAATAGAGCCATAACTTTTTTCAATGTTTATGCTTTGTTAATAGATACATGAATCTAAACCCTATTCAATGACAAAAATTTATTTCGGAGAAGTTAATTGTTGATCTACGACTGGTTTGACCGGGTATAGGAGGTGTGATTTGGTAGGGTTGATCATTTAGCAGCATTTGAAGAGGCAGAACAATCATAAAACAGTGTGTCAAAGTTTTGGGTGTGGACATAAATAGTAAATAATGTCAAACACAGGCAGCTGCCTCATAAATGCAGTAACCCTGCCCAAACATACTTCAGGGCAAGAAGATGGGAAATCCACTTGCAATCACCAAACTTTCTCATTCTCAAGCACACAGCTAAAATAAGCAATGGCATTTGCCCCCCAGTGAATGTAAATGGTACAGCTCTTCACACAATATGGAAGATGACAGTCATGGGCACAGACTTCATACACTGTACATATGCTGGCCCCAGTTTTTTATTCATCATTCAGGGTTTTCATGCACTTCTAAACGTTATAGGTATCAAACTTTTCAACGAAGACAGCAACTAAGAGTTTAGACAATCCCCAGAACTCACCTGTGATAACTGCTCCTTATCACCATAAAGAGCCTTATTCTGCACGAGAAGATCAGACTCTTTTTCCTGAGAAAAAAAAAAGGATGTTTACTTCAGGATTCTTATGAAAATGTTTACCAAAAATGATGTAGTTATTAAAAAACAGGAGACCATCAACTGCCGAAATCGTTCCCCTAAAGGAGAAAGTCCCTCAAGGATGGTCCGAGCAACATATTCATAAGAGCGCGAATGTTTAAAGAAATGATGTTTCATAAGCTTTTCAGAGGAAGGGCGCTTCTTTGGATCCTTCACTAAGCAAGCTGCTACTAACTCCTTAAATGACTGCAAAGATACATCACTGTCAGGCATGTTTTTGATGGATGATTGTGAGGATGATATCAACTATATAATACCCACCTTTGAAAATCTCTTGTCTCTTTCGTAGTCAAGGCCTGGAGGTGCATTTTGTAAGGTCATCAGTAAAACCTGCAATCATGATGAAAAGCATTAAGAGAAGAGATGATTAATTCGTCCAATATGCAACAAGGGTTGTCTGGAGATTGGTCTCCTAATCTGGCATGCCTTCCCTGGCTAGACCCAGGCTCAGACATTGGGTATACTCTGTCTCACTCTCTCTTTAATCAACCAATAGAGAAAAAGGGAAAAGAAATAGAACAAAAAAATGCCTCATGCAGAATGCATGGAAAATATCAAAAGCTGAACAACTCACCTTCATTGGTGGATACTTTGAGAAAGGAGCATGGCCATGGGCAAGTTCAAGAGCTGTTATTCCAAAGGACCAAATGTCTGCTCTGTTCACAGATAAACATTTTCAAGAATTGGGAACATAAAATGCTACAGAACTGAAATAGAAAGAAACTCATAATTCATGTGCATCTCACTTGAAGTCATATCCATGTAATTGCTGCATAACTTCAGGAGCCATCCTGGGAAAAAGTAGTCAAGAAGAGTTATTACAGTAAGTTGTAGAGTAGATTCCAAATGCCAGAATGTTAACTAGAAGGTAAGATGGTAAAAGCTGTACCAGCATGGAGTCCCAACAAAAGTGTTCCTGGCACGTTGCCTATCTCCTGTGTCAAACATACAAGCTGACACTCCAAAATCTGCCAATTTAACTGTACCATCTGAATCAATTAAAATGTTCCCAGCCTGCAAACGAAAGTTAAGAAAACAGTTAAGGAAAGATATTACATAAGTTCTGTACAAAAGGTGAAACTTCAAATGTGGTCAAAACATAACTGCACTTGCACACTGATAAAACACACATAAGGAGCAAAAAAAGCATTGGCCATGGGTGGGGAGCCATTAAAGGTTCAAGGTTAAATAGTTTAAGATTTCATGTTTCCAGTAGAACAAAGGTTAATCATGCACTGACATGCAAGCATGCAAAATACATAATTCCTTAGAAGACATCATGATTTTCAGTTTTTGTTAGTTTTATTGATTACCAATAGATGTATTTTTGTTTAGAAATTTTAATGGCCATATCCACTATCTAAATACTTCTAAGAGCAAAGACGACTACAAATATAAAATACGAGTATAATAAAAGACCAGGCACGTTCTACACCTTGACATCTCTGTGAATGTGCCCCTGCTGGTGAAGATAAACAAGAGCTTTCAGCGTCTCACGCAATACTGTAGCAATAACAGGCTCCTCAAAACCTTCGGGATAAGCAGATTTCATTATATGTAGGCAGGAGCCTCCAGCCATGTACGGCATCACAACCCAAAGGCTGGATCCAGAAGTGAACGAGCAATGAGCTCGCAACACATTTGGATGATCAATTAAGGTCATTGTCTGTACCTCACGTCTGATGCCATCCTGAATTAATTAATAGGAAATACCACGTATAAGTAAATGATACGTTTCAGATAACATATGAAATCTTTCTGTGTCCAACATGTACAGCACTAGTATCAAGAGTTCCCAAAGAAAACTATATTTTACCAGGTCATTATTGCACTTTTCCAGATCAAGAACCTTTATAGCAACTATCTCATTCAGTGGAACGCAGAGAGCCCTATATACAGTGGCACTGACACCTTCACCAACTTCTTCATACAATCTGTAATCCTTTGCATTTACAGGAAATCTTTTCTCTGATGCGTGCTCCATGGTTTCCTCTTATAGAGCATCATTAACACCCTCTTCACCACTGGATGAACCAGCAAACATAAATAAAATATCTGTTATACATGGGATAATTAAGTTGATGTGGGGTTTCTTCCAATTTGGTAGCATTTTCCCTTCTTCAAAACAAGGTGTTAGATGATTCTAGTCGCTTCATCAAGGTGATTTCTGCAAGTTGTTTCCCTTTCATGTAGAACCAATCAGAGGTTAAATGCATGTGACCATAGAATTATAGCACCAATTGTCCCTACTTTACAGCCAACTGCTGGAATCAGTTATCATCCAGCAGATAAAGCCAACTTGAGGAGTAGGCAAGAAATCAGTTTATACCTGGCATTTAGAAAAATGAAGTTCCTTTTACCCTAATCAAAATGGCTAATAGATGATGCAAACATAGATTGGTTACAACAACTGGGAATATTTTGTTTTAGATATTAAGTACTATATTTGGTCAAGCAAGCCAGTCTTAGGACATCAACAAAACCTGCATGATAAAAGAAAATAAGATCCGCCATCAGTCCATTCAACATTTCAAGCAATAGTATCTAAGACATAAACTTCATATGCACCCGTACAAGATATAAAGAAATGTCGGATTCTCCTGAAGAATCTTGAAGGTTAGGGATCACCAAAATTTTAAGATCTCCAATAACACAACTTTGATGCACTACCCATACCCAATTTTATAAAGTATGAAAATACTTGATAGATTGATATAGTAAGATTAACTAAAGCCAATGCAAACCACCGAAACTATCCTTTCAACCCCAATCAAATCCAAACCTGATAATTCGATTTCATAAACAATTAACTTTTGCACATCCGAGGCAACAATATAACCCCAAAAATTGAATCTTCCAATCAATGTCAAACAATAATCAATTTGAAAGCAAAACCAAATCTAACGCACGTTATCTAAGTTCAATTTAAACGGCAATAAGCTCAATCAACCATGAACAACACCTAAAACCATTGAAAGAAACGTAAAAAACTCCATTCCAATTCTAGTAACTCACATCTACAAAAATAACTTTTCTACTTCCTGCAACAGACTGAAGCTACCCACCTTGTCTACTTCGAGCTGTTATAAATGAAGCAACCTCCGATAGGCAGTCGATGATGCAGAATCAAAACTGAACTCGGAGCTCCATAAACGATCGGCCAGTCACCAGTGTGTAAAAACAGTTCTCTGAATGTTGAATCCAACAACACTTGGTCTTATTTAGAAGAGGTGTAGAGATCGAATCGGGTGTTTCGTTCCAGTTCGGGCCTAATATTTATTTGTTCCTTTGTGTTTTTTTTTCCTAGTGAAACCTCGGGTCCACATTCCACAAAAAACTTTGAGATTTTCGGTAGGTGAAAATATCGGCCGAGTTGGATTGAATACAGTATCGCCAATTTATCGGCTATCGTATATTTTTCTAGTTGTATAATTTTGTTTTATTTTGGCTGCAAAATCAATAATGCCATTTCACCTAATGAGACCGTTGAAAATAAGAAGCCTTTATAACTTGGTTGGGATATTGTCTCAAGATGCATCTGATTGTTCTTTTGTGGGGTTATATAAGGGGAATAGAGGGAGAGAGTATGTCTTAGTTTTAGGTTTTATATCATATTCTTGTTCGGAAGGGCCATATGTAGCAATCTTTTTAAATGTTAAAAACGACATATTATAACTCTAAACTAATGTGGTTTAATTAAGAACAATTCTTATATTAAAATATAACATAAATTAAAAGTAAAACCATTGAAATAAAAGGATGGAAGACAAGCACGAAATCATCACGCGGCCCCTAATTTTGGGGCTCCCCAGTACACCTATCTTCTTTACTTTTCAAACTTCTTATCATCACGTTTCTTGATAACAACTCGGAAAACTTAGGTACAAGGTGTCGCAGATGTAGACCAGTCATCCTTGTTTACCGACTACCGTTTGGAATTGGAATGGGTTATTTAATGAGTCTTCTTTTAACATTGCAACATGTTCTAATGTTGCACACATTTTTTGAATTTGTATTAATTAAAATTTATCAGATGGTTCTCTAGAAACCGACTTCGTTGTAATATTTTATTTAAATTAATTCATTTACAACATGTTTGGTTAAGTATTTTATTCCTAGTGTGTTCCGGACAATTACCTATTCTTGTGTTTGGTCAGAAAAAGAAAGTTAGAATAGCTATTCTCGGGTTTAATTATTCCCTAACCTTGGAGAATAGCTAAAGAAGACATACGCTTGTCTTTACCTATTCTAGGGATGTCGGAGTAAACACTATAACGTTGAGGGCCGAAATATCCTTGTCTCTCTCGCTCTCGGCTTCACGCTCTCATCTCCCTTGCTCTCGTCTTCAAGCTGTCATCTCTCTCGCTCTTCACAGTCTAGTCTTTTCTCCAAAATTTCACTGCCAGTTGCACGAATTAGATATGTTTCTTGTAAACCTAACTTCGCCGCTAATTTTTTGTTGTTGCTATCAATGTGGTTGTTTGGCTTACCTCATCAGCCAAATAGCTTTTATGATGATTATTTGGCCTACTCGTCTCTTCCAATCAACTTGACCAAGATTGAAATAGACGAATTTATCTACTTCCTGTCTCTTCCCTGTATCTGTTCAAGTCTTTCTATTTGATGAAGGGTTGTAACAGCCTGTTTGTTCCACTTTATGGTAATCAAGCAATTGGGTCAACTTATTTAAATATGTTTGCATCAACTTGTTTGAAGTTGGAGTGAAAAAGCATCTGAACTGCTTGGGACATGTTAATTGTAATTGATATAATTAAAGGGTGTCTGGGGTATCTAGGTGGTATGAATTATGTTGAAGATGCATTATCTGTGTGGTATTAACATGAATTGTAGATGTCTGCATTATCTGGGTTATGGCACTGACTAGAAGAGTTTATTCCCAGATAGATTTCCATTAGAGCAAAAACTAGAAGAGGAAACCATTGGTAGTTAAAATTGGTTGTGAATGAATTTAGCCATTAACAAAATTTTTATTTCTTTCAATAGGCTATATATGGTATGAATGTAGTTGGAGAGATTGGTTCCCTGCGTTAGGACAACTATATGTCTTCTTCACGTCGTAGAAGATAGGAAAATTTGTTAATCATTTTCAGAGAGAAGATTATTACTGGTCTTAATAGAATTTTAACCTCGACAAATTTGTTGGAGCATTGATAAATTATTGTTGGTTTTTAGATATGAAAACATAGCATAAAGGCTTAAAGTTGAAAACAGAGAATAAATGTAAGGCATATATAGCAATACATAGTCTCAAGCATCAGTAAAGGATATATATATATATATAAAGTAGTACATAGCAGTATATATAGCAGTATATATGTAAAGGGATATTAGATGAACTCGTAAGTAATTGTTGTCCAATAAACCACTACTGCATAACTAAACTTCTTTAGAATAGCGGATTCTCTCTTAACGACTAGTAACAAGCATTAATATAGTGAACTTCAAATTGAATATTGAATAAATGGTGTTATTAGCAATTGAAACAAGTCACAAAAAATTCTTAAAATGCTTTAGTATGACAATTATGTTTATGTTAAACTGTAAAAAGAAAACATATAAGTTATAGAACTTCATTTACTTCAAGCATGCTTCAAACCCTTTGTTTTAATTTTTCAGTTTAAGCTAGTATTCAGGGATGAAGATGATTGTAATAAAAATGATGTTACTGCTAATTTGTAATTCCACATGATTCATGTTAGAGATATTATAAAGAATTTTTAGATCATTAACAATACAAATATGTTTTTTTAATGTCTTTAATCACTGCAATACTTGAAAACACGTATGCTGATGGTAAAATTGTCATCAATTGTATAAACAAAAGCAGAACTTCAAGATTGTTAATATTGTTAAAGGTATAGAATGCGTTAAAAAAAGGGGTTATAACATTGACAACAAATAAAATCAAAGCAGTAGAACACAAGACAACACAAGTACATTTCTTAAAGCAATAATATGTTCTTAAAGCAAGTATCTAACACCTCTTCTTTTCTTTAAAGACCCCAAACTTTAGTTATCTTCCTTAAAAACTCGAATTTGCTAGTTGAAAGTGACTTTGTGAATAAATTTGGTCAATCAATCTCAAACTTCTTACCATAATCAATAGTACTTTGCTATTTTTAGTCCATTTCACTAGCACAATTCATAAAATTTACTTCCTTATCTTTAGCCACTAGGGTCATTATGCTTATTATGCTTTTGCCTTTCTTTCTATCTTCCTTAGGTTAGTGTTGGGTTATTTGAGTTAAGGTTTCATTTAAACTGTTTGTTTGAGTTTTTTTTATGTTCTATAATCCTCTATTTTCAACTTTGGAAATATTATCTTCTTATTTCTCTCACTCTACTTTATGCCTTCAACAATTTTGAATTATTTCATAGTTGTTCTCTTACATTGTACAATGTCTGAAAAATTTATGTAAATACATTAGAACTTTTATTTTTTGCAGTCATTTCTCGTTTTAGTTTAAGTTTACATAGAAATGCGAAAAGAACAAAAAGAATAGTGGCTGTCTTGATTGTGTGTTTGCAATTACGTAATGTTGTTAGTTCGCTATTCAGTTTGTTAGCATCAGAGGCTTCTTTACATAGTTATAGGCTAAGGGTTAGAAGTTATTTTCTAAATTTTTACGGAAATCGAGATTATGTGAGGCGAATTGTGCATAACAATGATGAGTCATGTATTTCAATGGTTAGGATGAATAGGCAAGCTTTTTTTAAATTATGTGAAATGCTATAAAGGATAAGAGCATTAAAGTCAATAAAACACGCTTATTGATGAAGAAGTAGCAATTTTCTTACTTATTATTGCTCATCATGCTAAAAATCGAGTTATTAGGAAAAAATTTAGAAGGTTAAGTGAGACAATTAGTCGGTGTTTTCATAATGTTTTAAACGCAGTGATGCATTTGCAAGATCTTTTGTTTAGGAAACCTGAGCCCATATCAACAAACTCTTCGGACTATTGGTGGATGTGGTTTAAGGTAGATAATCACCTTGTTACTTTTATAAGAAAATATAGTGAATGTGATTAAGGTTCCTCATTATTTTTTATTTCATTTGAATTGTAGAATTGCTTAGGTGCTCTAGATGGGACACATATCAAGATTAATATGACAATTAAAATAAACCTAGATTTCAAACTCGTAAGGGGGATATTGCAACAAATATGTTAGGCGTGTGCACACCTGACATGCATGCAATTTGTTTATGTTCTTCCTAGTTGGGAAGGGTCAGTAGCTAATGGTCGAGTTCTTCGTGATGCAATTACTAGGAGACATGGACTAAAAGTGCCTCATGGTAAGCTTTCCTATATGATATAGGAAGGTTGTTTGAAATTT
>JAOTAY010000008.1:10615736-10630628 GCA_025629805.1 Erythroxylum baracoense
CTAATCTATATGCCAAAATTTTCTCATAATTTAACCTTTTCTCATTTCAATTATCATTTACTCTTTTTTGTGATATTGTTTAAATAAAAGCAATTTTTATATCATATTTCCTTCATTTTACAATTTAAAGTTCTAAATACAATATAAAAGGAAATGTTTGTTCTAAGAGACATTTCGTCAAATAACTCATAGCTAACCTAAATTATCTTTAACTAATAACAAAACAATTGCATTTTTTCATTATTTACCAATAACAACACATTTAAACAATAAATAAATCAACAATTCAACTAAAAAATGCATAAACCAATAATTATAATAAAACCCATCTACCACTAACGGTATACATATAAGCATCTAAGACCTTTATTTTTTGGAGACAAAATAAACTCAATAGAGACGTTACCTGAAAATGATACACGATGGACCAAAAACGAAGCAAAAATCAAAGAACCGACGGCGTAAGGTAGGAAGAGAGAAAAAAAAAGTAGAGGAGAGGAAGAGGAGGGGGGGGGGGTCGGTCTGGGGTCTTCAGGTTTATAAACGTTAATGATAAAACCCCGTCATTTTATTTTATGAACATTTCGACACTTACCAACAGAAATGAATTTATACTGACAAAAATGTGATCCCGACAGTATTCAAGTTGCTTGTTTTTTCGCCAGCTGTTGCCGCCTAATTTTGCGACCGACCTTCATATTTCGTCGCTATAATATGTCGGAAAACTCGCGGGGATATTTTCCCTCCACGTTTACAGACAAACGTTTAGGCTGTCGATAAATCCGTTAACTTTATTGACAGAAAGTCAATTTTTGTTACTAATTTACGATGGAATGTGTTCCACTGATAATTTTCCGTCGGTAATTTGTTATTTTCTTGTAGTGTATGCTTTTTATTTATATTTATTTTATTTCACAAATTTGCTTTTTTATAATACTTGCACTATCAATTTTAATAAAAATTAGAGAATTTGGTTGCATGACCATTGCTTTAACTTTAGTTAATGTGCGAAAGGAAATGATTTCTAGTTACGAACTACGTTACGAATTAGCAATAAAATTGGAGTCCCTTTTACTCTATATTTTCACTGCCACTGAATGGTTATTAACTCAAAATTAAGATCGGTTCCTTGACTCTTATCTAACACAATGTTATGAACAACATTTGGTTATGAACTATGCCTTAATGAAATACTTAAGCACTCAAATCCTTTTGAGAAACAAGGGCGGAGCAGGAGGCAAACAAAACGAGCAAAGCATGTATAACAAACATGAGCATTTTGTTTTTTTGGGAATGGCTCAGGTGATAAGAAAATTTGTCAAAAAGTCTATAGTAATTAGAAATCGTCATATGGAGGCTTTTTGGAGGGAGAAGGCTTTTGGAACTCATTAATACAAGTGGTCTTTGTGTTAGGAGTTTATTATTAATCAACAGAATCACACGAAAGATTATTCATATAATTTAACCATAAATTCTATTCGTGAATTCATATGACTTGCACAAAAATATATAAGAAATAATTATTATGTATTATCTATGATTTATCAAGGGCACATATGAATGATAATGACTAGAAGTTTCTCCATAATTTTTAGAAAATAAAAATATAAATAGTTTTTACCATGTCATGCGGACTTTAGCAGTGGAGAGATGATGTTTTATTACTATTTGTTACATTAAGAAAAGGAAACAGAAGAAGAAATGTTAATTGTTACTGTTGTCTGTAGGTAAGGTAACCACGCACAAGGGGGTGACGGCTTCCTCAGTGCCCGGTAAAGAAATGTTAATTGTTACATTTGTCTGTAGTTAAGGTAATCACAAGGGGGTGACGGCTTCCTCAGTGCCCGGTAAAGAAATGTTAATTGTTACATTTGTCTGTAGTTAAGGTAACCACAAGGGGGTGACGACTTCCTCAGTGCCCGGTGAAGCCTAGTGTGTGGAAAAGGAAAACCATGTGGTTTGTGTTGTGAAGTCAGTGCTGGAAAGACTTTGAATCCTGAGACATTTCTATGTCATTCTATAGTTAATATACATCGAATGTCACAAAAAGTAGGTTCCCCCTTCCTGTAGCCTTCCATCTCGTTTTTCTCGATTGACACACCAAGTTCGTTAATTCACACTGCTGATGCTGACGCCTGGGTTTCCATTAGTAATGTTTCTTCATTGTCCTTCTGGGAGGGGCTCATCATTTTCCTGGCTGCTAGAAATTCAGTTCAGAAGGGAACATCAGTAAATAGCAAAGCCATCTAGAAATGATTGATGATTCCCAGTTTTCAATTCTTAATTGCCTAAATGATATGCTTTGAAAAAATTTGACCAAAATGTGTTCCACTGTTCTTTGATCATGCGTCTTCTTGTCAAGGCAAACAGTTGGTTTCCTATCATCACATCGCACGAACAATGTCAAAATGGTCTCATTGATCTGTTGATACCAGAATAAGGTTTTGGATTAACTATGAGTCAGCCGCTTCTAGATGCATTAAGACTTTTATAGCTTCCTCGGGGGTTAAATTCCAATTTCTAACTGGAGCTTTCAATACCAATTCACATTTGGAAATCAATTGGAAGCAAGTTGATATTTTAGACATATAATTTATGTGATTGTGGCTGACATTTTGGTAATATTTTAATTAGATAAACCAAGCGGTGAAAATCCTATAGTTGAAGTTGTTACCTTAATTAAAAATTTTGGTTGAAGTATCCTCGTCAAAATCAATGTTGTGGGTAACATAATCAAGACTAAAGGTTCATATTGTTTTCTTCATAAAAACCATCAAGAAAATTACCATCAGTGATATATATTTCTAGTCTTGAAATTTGAACTCAATTTATAAATATACTTAAGCATGTCGATCTACGGTTTTTGTTAATCCAATAGTTAATGTTATGTCATTCATTCCTATACTTTTTTTTATCAGCCTTTGTTTGACAAACTATTGTAAGTTTTAGATGAGATTTTGAATATCGTCATTTATTATTATATTACAAGATTTTTTTATTCACCTCAGCAATTAGCTAGGCGTATCATTTAAAAATTCTTTATGGAGTTCAGATCAGTGTATAAAGTCAACAATGTTTCGTTAATAGATCATTTATTTCAAGGTTGTACGCAACTATGATTTATAAGGTCCATTTATGTGTTGAATTAAAAGCTCACAAAAGATTAAAAAATATAGATTCTACAATTGAATTGTTTTCTTGTTATGCAAGGGATTGCGTATATAGTTGTAGATGCCTCTCACCTTCCCACACCAGCCATCTACCGTCGACGTCATACCATATGCTTTGTTTATCGCCTGGTTGTTCCTTCCTAAGATTGGATTTCACCTTTTGTGTTTTCTCTCCCTTCTAGAAAGCCCATAATCATAAAAGGTGTATAAATTTTAAGGCTTTATATATAACAGATTCTCTTTGTCCTGTCAAATCGATAACCACTTACTGAATTGTAGTACTGGCTGCTGAACCAAATTTCTTTAAAATCAGGGGGAACATACATACAATTTTTCATTGTCATAATTTTAAAATAAAACTTTTTTCATAGAAACAATAAATTTTTTATTAAATTTATGTTGTGTTAATTTTATATAATTTATTATTAAAATTAAATAAAATTGTTATATATATATATATATTCTGTTACATATTTAATAATTTGCATTAAGTAACTTGATAAAAATCCAATGAGAATTTTTGTGTTAGTATTTTTGATATTATAAAATATTTTTAGTCAATTTAAATTATAAAATTAGAATGGATGTTCAGGCTTTAGTAATACATTATACAATCAGAAACAAGATATTCATAAAAGAGGCTAATTGGACGATCCTTGTCAATTATAAGGCACGTTAGATGAAAGTTTAGTTAAATGGAATTCAAAAGATGCTAATTTACTGGGTTAATGTTATCAAATATTCAGATGATAACTTACAAATTCTTCGTATCTATTCAAATTTGCATATCTTTTTAACAATTAGAGTAGGACCTTACACTTGGCACTTGGCACTGTGCAGCATATCGTGACCTGGTAGATCAAATTTGGAAAGGACATAAAGGCGAAGCACACGTGTGTATCTTGGGTTGAATCCCAGATCCAGAAGTCAGAGAAATGTGTAACACGTAGGCCAGTTTCTAATTATCTCCTTAAATGTGAAACATGAAAAGCCACAGCCTCATTAACTTTTTTCCCCTAAATTAATCCCCACCATTACCCCTTTAATTACGCATCTTACTGTTAAAGCTCTTTATTTGCTTCGCTAATCACACACGTAAATCACCCCCCCACCCCCCCACGTAGACATGCAAACTCAAACGCCTGCCTCTTTATCTCACCTAGGCTTACTATCTGTCTTGGGAAACTGAAATATGGAAGACCAGAGCTCGGCCGTGTCGTTTTGTCCAAGCTTTAACAGCTACTCCTCCGATCGACTAGCTTCTATAGCCGCAAGAGTCGGCGAAACCTTCACTGCTGCTGCGTCAAACGAAGCCGATGAGGAGTTCGAGTTCAGTCCGGCGAACGCTAGTCAGGACGCAGAGGTCCCGAATTTCCCGCTCTTCAATGTCGATCTATTGTTCGATCGGTACCGGAATCTAAACCTTTGCGATGAGGCGGCGGCTGAGGAGACTTCGATGGGAGCTCCGCTGAGGGAGCATTTCGTAGAGGAAGATCAGGATCCTCCGTCCTCTTCATCGTCGGATGTAGACGAGTTGGATAGAATTGACCCTGGGACGTACTGCGTGTGGAGACCAAACGCGTCGCCGTCGCCGGGGAGATGTGAGAAGAGCAATTCGACTGGATCTTCTAGAAAGCACGTGCCGTGGCGGTTTCCGAAACTGCTGCGGAGATCGAGGAGCGATGGGAATAAGTACTCTTTGGGTCCAACAAACAAGAAAAGGGAAGATGTTTTAAAATTAGAAACGCCAGAAGTGAAAGCTACAGCTGGGAAGAAACCGTCGACGGTGTTGACGGCGCACGAGGTGTTTTATGTGAGGAGTAAAGCGTCGAAGACAGTAGACAAGAGGAAGTCTTACTTACCTTACAGGCAAGATCTGTTCGGCTTCTTTGTCAACGTCAACGGCGTAGCCAAAGGCTTTCCACCGTTCTAATACATTCAACTTTTAGGAATTTTAAGTTTTGGTTGTTTCTAAAATTGTTTAATAATGTAGTCAATTTTGCAGTTAATTGGTACAATATGTTGCTCGAGTATTTGTTTTTTAGGATACTTTATATCCCCATTACAATTATACCCAATTATCTATTGTTAAGAAGTTTGATTAGTGATGTTGTGTTAATGTATGGTTGAGATGATACTCACTAATAAGGATCGTTGGTTTAACATTTATATTGATAAGGAAATATTATAGCAATGAGTATGATTGTAATATTACTTACTAATGTTGCCTATAGTATAAATTTGAACTTACACCGTCTCTTGAATTATTGTGGAGTTAAAACTTAATACTAAATCACTCTGTAATTGGTTAATATGGATTGGGACTATGTAAGGAAGAAAGTACAAGTTCTGTTGGGCGGATGGACCGTTTACCTATATGATGTATCACATGACAGACGTCTTAAATATAACAGCTCCACTCTTAAATTGATAGAACATAAATGAAGAGATGATTTTGCAGTTTACATGCCTAGATTTTTGTTGTTGGAAGTTAGCATCGTAACATGATTAGACATGGTAGTTGTTTACGCACCGTTTAACAGAAAATCTAGGGTTAAAATTATGTTAAAATATTTTTTTACTTTTATACATATTTATAAAAATAAATTATTTTTATGTTAATTTTATATATTAAAGTATGGTGATGTTTAAATAAATATGTTTTTGTTTATCAGACAACAAATTTATTAAACTGATATCATGTGATAATTTTGTTTGGAATATTATTTGCAAATTTATAGAAGTTTTTATTGAATAAATGATTGTTTGACTTGAGATTTCTAAAGTATTTGAGATATGAATTGTTATGTTTTGATACTATTTGTGACATATTTTCGTTAAAATTATGTACAGATAATTGAGTAATCAATATTTTATTTGTTACTCTAAAATAATTGGAGAGAATGTTCCGTTGTTCTAAGTAATGTTCATTCAAAAAATCTATTTTATTTGTTACTCTAAAATAATTGGAGAGAATGTTCCGTTGTTCTAAGTAATGTTCATTCAAAAAATCTTTAGCTCAAAATAGAGTGATACTTTGTATAATAATTTTCAAGTATCATTAATGAAATCAATTATTAATAGTAGAGAAACTCAAATAGAGTAAACATTAATTTTATACTCTAATCAAAATATTATATAATAAACGTATTGAATTATAAAGAAAATTTGCACAAAAAGGTAGTTAAAATTACTTTAACATTTTTAAATATTTGGATAGTCATGGTGCACTATTAGACATGATCTATGAATATAAATTATTTAATTAGATAATAAAAAAATGAATTAAAAAGTTTAATTTATCTTATTTTAAATATGATTTAAGGTTCTAATTTATATTCAATGTCAATATATTTAAGAATCTAACGTCTTTGATACAAAGACAAAAAAAAGTAATTTAATCAAGTTGAATTTGATTATAAAGTTTGAGAAACTTTATAATTTAATATAAAATATTTAATAAATAAGGACCGTTATCGGATGTTTGACCTTATTTCGGCCCAATTAGTATTTAATTGAAATCTAACTAAGTTTAATTAAAATTAAAATTCCAATTAAATTACCAAAAGTTCTAAATACTATTATAAGTAGACCTAGACTTAAGGATGGCAATAGGCCCAGCCGAGCGCGACCCCGAGTTGCTCCACCCATTGACTTCTAGTCGGGCCTAGCTGGGCCTGGGCCTAGGCCCATTTGCTATCCCTATTTAGACTTCAAATAAATTAGCAATTCTTGTCTAACTTCTTTACAATAGTTGTATAGTTCTCTTAACACATTATATGAATACCATTAATGATTGGATAATATTGCCTTGGGCCTGTTTAAGGTTGGCTCAATCTTGGCCCAGGTCTCAGCAATAACGATCGAGCTGGGCTTGGGCTTAGGCTTGGGTGGACTCGGCCCATTGCCATTCCTAATAAAGTTATATACAAAGGAAGGTATGAGGTTAGAACTTTCATAATGAGAATGTAAAACATAGCCAATAGGCTAAGTAAGGTTCAAGTTCCAATATTATATTCTTTCTTAATCCGTTGGGTACTAAATTCTTTACCATTTAAAAGCAAGAGAGGGTTGACACCATGAATTTGGTATATGGATCCTTTAAACCCAAAGGAAATTATAATAATCAAAATAAGAAGTGGAAGAAGAATAAGGGAGGATGAAGAAAAAGCCGATGGGGCTATACGGCAAGATTAAGAAAAAGAACGGCAAGTGCTAATATTGTGATAAGATAGGACATTTGAAGAAGGATACTAAAGTATAAAGCTTTTTTAAAGAAGCAAGAAAGCAAATAAAATAACTTTAAGATTTTAGTTTCGACAAAAACAATAACAACACTCAATATAAATTCTGTTAAAGTGCGAGGTCTAGGAAGGTCTAGTTTATTCTAAGTAATGTTTAATAGATGTAGCACCAAGTAATTGGTTGTTAGATAATGATTTCTCTATTCATATTTCTAATATATTATAAACACAAATAAACAAAAGTTGGATAAGGGAAGCAGAGTTGAATCTGTTCACATACAATAAAACTATAATTAAAGTATAAGGCATTGAAAATTTGGAACTATACTTTACAATAGTAGTAGTATAGTGTTCAATAAAGTGACATGTGTGCTATCTATAAGACAATTTAATTTTAAGTACCAAACTTGATGATGTTGGATTTTAACTCGTTTTTAATAATAAAAATGATTCATTATCCCTTAATTCCATTGTCATTGGTGAATTTTTATTGAATGATACTATTTATTGTTTGGATTTTAAAGATTTTAATAAATTAGTTGTCAATGTTGAGAAATAAGGAATTAAAAAAAGTTTAACCAAGGAGAAATCTTTCATATTAAATTAATTCAGATGAAATGGTTGATAATTTAATTTCTTAATTTGTCTTCTATTAAAAAAAACATATCTAATAGTTTTTTATAAGCTCTTTGTCTAATATATATTTTATGTGAATAGTGAAACTTAAAAAATAAAAAATAAATGTATTTCTTCTTTTTCTCTCCTCTCTCTCTTCTTTCTTCTCTTTCTCTTTTTTTCTTTTCTCTCAGTTTCTTCATCTTTTATCTTAGCATTGTCTATTTAATGTTGACCTTTTGTAATCATAACTCCTTTGGCCATCATTACCATAAAAAAAAGTGTCTCATTTACTTTCATATTTACATTCAGAAACTATTATACCTCCCCCATCTTTAAATTCCTCATTCTTCTCTCTTTATTTTCACACAAATTTCTTACATTATAATCCTCATAAAACTCCATCTTTCACTATCTCTTCCTTCTTTACTAGAGATTATAATTCCATATTGTAATTCTTATAAACTACAAAAACTAAAGCTTGTTGGAGTTCAAGAAAAAAAAGTACAATAACTCTTCAAATATGAACCCACAACACCTTACACTTTGGTAACTATAGTTGTTAAAAAGACATAACATTTGACAATATTATATCCTTAATAAGTGAGGTTCTTCGTAACTTATATATTGCCTAGATGTATACTGCAAGTATGTGCATATATATGAAATTTTAGGTTGACAAAGGCTTTAAAAGAAACAAAGAAGAGGAAGAAGAGAGTAAAGAAAACATATATGAAAATAAAGAGCTTGAAATTGTACAAAAAAAATAAAACCATACAATAAGAGAACAAGAAGTTGAGGAAAAGAGCATTTCTTCATAATCTAAAGAACCAAGCTTTGTTATCTCACAAATAGATGAGCAATGCCGAAGATAAAAGATGAAGAAATAGTAAATACATAAGTTGAAGAGAAATAATAAGAGAGAGAGAGAGAGAGAGACTCTTTAATTTTTTTATAGAGAGAGAGAGAGCCTTTAATTTTTTTATCTGCACTTTGATATAATACTTTTTGTAATATAAGACTGCAAAAAAAAAATTGAGTTAGGGTTCAACTTAAACATTCATTAAATGTTAATGTTCTTTTAAACATATCGAAATGTTTGAGTTTAAATTGAATTCTGATGAACATGTTAAGATCCAATTTATATATATGTATTATGTTTTTAATGGAAATCTTCCAACAATTAAAATTGGTTAAATTGTTATAAGTTGAAAGAAGATGATATATTAAAAATAAGTGATTTGTCTAAAATCTTCTTCATGGTCTCTCTCTCTCTCTCTACTTCTCCTTGATTCCCTTCTTAACTCTTTTTAATTATAAATTGTCATTTACAATAATACCTAAATTAAAAATCTTAAATCAATTAAGTATAATTCAGTCACATCAAATTTGGTATTAGAATTGAGATCTTGACAAAGGCAAGATCTTAATATTGTCGAAGGAACGAGAGCGCAATAATGGAGATAAATTAAAGAATAAATTTATAATTGGGTGTAAGAATTAGAGCTTAAGTATGAGAAGAATATGCAAGAGCTGAATGAGTGGATTATATAGCTTCGATATAAAAGAATGATGAACAAGATTTGACAATGACTATAGGAGAATAATGGTCAATTTTTGTGGAATTAAGAGACTATTAATTATAAGAAGAATTCAAACAGAGGTTAATAATTCTTTTGGAGAAGTATGCAGATGAAGTTAAGTAACCAAAAGAGCTACTTCTGAATGGATTCCATTACTATAGGATTCTTCTTAAAAAAGGAACAAAGAACATTAACCTCAGGCCGTATATGAGTATCCAAAAAGAAGTTATGGGAGAAACTCATAAAAGAGATGCTAAATCAAGGAATAATAAGGCAAAGTGTGAGTCTATTCTTTACACCAATGATCTTGATTAAAAAGAAAGATGGATTGTGACACTTTTGTGTAGACTTCAAGTCTTTTAATTAGATCACCATTAAAGTTAAATTTCCCACTCTATTAGTTGAGGAGTTGTTTGATAAGTTGAATTCTGCAAAGTGCTTCTCTAAATTAAACATCAATTAGATAAGGGTACATACAGATGGTGACAACTTTTAAAATAAATAAAGAATGTTACGAGTTTCTAGTAATACCCTTTCGCATTACAAACACCTCAATGACATTTTAAAGCCTAACAATTATACATTCAAATCATATTTACACAAATCTATTGTTATCTTTTTTAACAATATATTGAATCTCTCACATTTAAAACAAGTGTTGTAGATTTTAAGAGATCAGCGATTATATGTCAAACATTTCAAATGCTTTTTGAGAGTGTTATAGGTGGAGTACTTAGGGCATATATTAAGCCTTGAAGGGGTAACAGCAGAGCAATGTAAGATTCAAGGAATGTGTGATTGACTAGAAGCTAAAACACTTAAGTCGCTTCAGAGATTTTTAAGCCCTTATGGTTATTATAGAATGTTTATTTGAGGCTATAAATATCTTCATGACCATTTAACATCTCTATTCAAGAAAAACACTCTTTTTGTGGAGTTAAGAAGTCATAATTGCAATATTTGGCATTGAAGGAAGCTCTGTGATCTATTCTAATATTAGTCTTAATTACTATATATTTTTAAATCATTTATGTTGGAAGCCATTGTTCGTGGCAAGGGCATGGTACCAGTACTTACGCGAGAGGGTC
This sequence comes from Erythroxylum baracoense, assembly GCA_025629805.1. Lineage (NCBI taxonomy): Eukaryota > Viridiplantae > Streptophyta > Magnoliopsida > Malpighiales > Erythroxylaceae > Erythroxylum > Erythroxylum baracoense. The sequence continues at coordinate 10,626,437 of JAOTAY010000008.1, forward strand.
ATCCCATTGCTTATGTGATGGGATTGCCATGGATGTATGCATCACATGTATATGTATGCAGCGGAAATGTTGAAATCAAGATTTCGACACCATGACAACCCAAAAATCATAGAATCAAACATGCACGCAAGGATATGTAAAAGAACATGACATATAAAGCTTTTACCTTTTGTTTCTCCTCCTTTCTTGTTTCTTTTCCTTGTTTGGGTTGTTGCAAACACCAACCCTTCCTTGATCACCTAAGAACACACAAAGATCAAGAAGAAACAATGTATAAGGGTGATTTGAGCACCAAACTAGATGAGTTCTAGTAAATGCTCAATATGAAAAGATAGATCAAGAATCTTGTTACATGCACTTTGATTCATGCAACTCTTGCATAATTTGCAAGAACAAGACTCTTAATTCCTCTCTCTCACTCTATAACTCTTTTAGAGCCCCTATCCTCTCACTTGAGTGTGCAAGAAGTGTAAAAACCTTGTGTACGTAAGTGAAGAACTCACTTATGTACCTATTCATGCCCTTTGTCTTAAGCCACGATCGTGGCCTATAAGTCATACATATTATATTTTTCATCTGATCTTTGATGCGTGTGACCCCTTATGTTTTTGGTTATTTTAGGCACTTGAATTAACTCTTAATTCAATCAAATCATGAAGGGTTTCATGATGCCAATTTTTTGGAATATAAGTGGATTAACACACAAACTTTTCGAAAGTTAATTATCCAACTTATAAACCTTTCCATAGACAATTATTGTGCAATTCGTCCTTTCATCATACTATACTCCACTTGGTTCGGAGTATAGGCTATATGTCAACTCCCACTAGACTGACTATGTCACATTTAGTCCAAGTGATTTTAGTTCTTGTCCTAGGATCTCATCACTCTTATGTGTCATTGAAGACTTTGTTTATGACACATAACTGCTCTGGCCAGAGACTCCCGAGCATGACCCTGACAAGAGGTTGTGGGTATCATGTCCTTCTATCAGGAGTGGTGAGTCCTTTATTGGCTACCCAATTACCTTCGAATACCAATAGATGTGCCCAATCACCCCTCTAAGTGCGACCTCGTCTTGAGGTAACAAGGAATGATGTCAAAGCACAAGACTAATATCCAATATATCTTAGAGTACCTTAAGTCTAAGGATATTTTCACCATTACTATGATGAGATTACTCATTGACATTCGATAGATCAATCATATGATAATCTCATAGTGGGTCATCCGATGTACTTACTACTCTTACTAAGCATCCACATGTCAACTCTAAACAATTCATGCTTACAGTTTGTGAGATTCATTGCTTGATCAAATCAAGGAGTATAACATGTGTTAGTCTGTCTGGATTAATAATATCCTACCTTATTAATCGTATGACTAGGGATTATTCAGATACTAACATAATTGCACATGATAGAAATCTCATTATCATGATCTCATCATGATTTCCTTCATATTATATTTTGTATCATGGACCTAGCAACTTTCTTGATCTATCTCTATAGATCTTTATTCCCAATATATAAGTTGCTTCTCCAATGTCTCTCACAGAAAAATTCTGGGACAACCAAACTTTGACTGCTTGTAAACTTGAGATATCATTTCCTATTAGTAATATGTCATCCACATATAATACCAGGAATATGATAGCACTCTCACTAACCTTCTTATACACGTAAGATTTATTAGGATTTTGTGAGAAACCAAACTCTTTGATTATCTCATCAAATCAGATGTTCCAACTCCTAGATGCTTGCTTCAATCTATAAACGGAATTTTGAAGCTTGCATACCTTTCTGTCATCTCTGGATATGAAGCCCTCGGGTTGTATCATATATACATCCTCAACTAGGTTTCCATTTAAAAAAGTCGTCTTTACATCCATCTGTCGTATTTCATAATCATAATGAGTAGCAATGGCTAGGAGTATTCTAATGAATTTAGCATAGCTACGGGGCTAAACGTCTTGTCATAGTCAACCCCTTGTCTTTGATGATAACCTTTAGCAACTAGCCTCGCTTTATAGGTAATCACATTACCTTCCATGTCGATTTTCTTCTTAAAAATCCACTTACACCCTATGGGTTTTAACCCTTCAGGTGGGTCAACCAAAGTCCATACTTGATTTTCATACATGGAATCCATTTTAGAAATCATGGCTTGAAGCCATTTTTCAGATTCTGAACTCTTCAGAGCCTCTTCATAGGTTATAGGCTCATTGTCCTCTACGAGCAATACATCATTTTATTCACTTACAAGAAATCCATATCTCTTTGGAACATTGCGTATCCTACTTGACCTATGAACATTTTGTGTGTCAGAAGGTTCATCTGTTGTCTCATCTTTGCGGACAACAATTTCGAGTTCAGGAAATTTATTTGCATCTATTTGAGCACCATGAACTTCATCAAGTTCAATTTGCTCCTACTGTCTTCTCTTAAAAGAAACTCTCTCTAAAAAGACATAACGCTTTGATACAAAAACCTTTTGCTCTAAAGCATTATAGAACTGATATCTAATTGTTTCCTCAAGATATCCTATAAACAGACATTTATCATATTTCACTTCAAGCTTGTCTGATTGAATCCGTTTCACATATGCCGGACAATACCAAACTTTCATATGAGAAAGATAGGGCCTTTTTTTAGTCCATATCTCATATGGAGTAACTTCAACTTCCTTTGAAGGGACTCTGTTTGTCACATAAATAACAGTCTCGAGTGTATAACCCCAAAAGGATTTTGGTATATCTGCTAAGCCCATTATCGACCTTACCATGTCTAGCAAGGTTTGGCTTCTCCTTTTAGCCGCACCATTATGTTGTGAAGTGTAAGGTGGAGTCCACTAGGATACTATCCCATTATCTCTGAGATAAGTTAGAAATTCCTAGTTTAAGTATTCACCACCTCGATCTGATCGAAATGTCTTAATACTTCCACCAAGTTGTTTCTCTACTTCATTTCTAAATTGTTTGAACATCTCAAACGCTTCAGACTTGTTTCTCATTAGATACACATACCCATGTCGTAAATAATCATCGATAAAAGTAATGAAATACACAAAACCACCTCTAGCATGAATGGACATCGGACCACATACATCAGAATATATTAGGTCTAATAACCTATTCATTCATTCACCCTATCCTTTAAAAGGTAATTTAGTCAACTTGTCTAACAAGCAAGATTCACATGTGTCATATAATTCATAATCAAATGACCCTAGGCTACCATTCTTGTATAGCTTAATCATGTGTTTCTCACTTATATGGCCAAGTCAATAATGCCATAAGTAAGATGATTTTAAGTTATCTTATTTTTGTTTTTTATTGTCATTGATATTTAAAATTGTATTGGACATATCTAATATGTAAATTCCATTGCACAATGTAGTAGTACCATACAACATTTCATTCAACTAAATTAAATAACCATTACTTGAAAAAGTTAAATGAAATCTCGCTTTATTAAGACATGAAACAGATACAATGTTTTTAGTCACAATGGGCACATAATAGCAATTTTCCAAAACTAACTCTAGCCCACTAGGAAAATACAAAACATATGTCCCTACAGCTAATGCAGCAACTATTGCTCCATTTCCCACACGTAGGTTTATCTCTCCCTTCTTGAGCAGTCTACTATCCCTAAGACCCTGCATATCAACACATATGTGTGAGCCACATTTGGTATCTAATACTCAAATGTTATGATCAGAAATAGTATTAACATCAATGACAAATTTCATACCTGAAGTAGATGGTGGGGAATCTAATGCCTTCTTCTGCTTCAGTGATTCCAGATAAACTTTGCAGTTCCTCTTCCAATGTCCTTCCTTGTTGCAATGGAAGCATATCCCACTTTGAAGTTATCTCCTTTGCCTTCTTCTTAGCTACACCTCTCACTGGCCTTTTAGACTTCTTCTTCTTCTTTTGGTTCTTCTTTTGAGAATTATAAGCATAGTCAACCAGCATCAAAGCCTTACTGTCTTTCTTGATAGTCTGCTCAGTTGTTTTGAGCAGATTAATTAGCTCAAGTATTATTGTGGATATTTGGTTCATCCGATAGTTAAGCACAAACTGTGAACAACTATCAATCAAACCAGTCAGAATTAAGTCTATACTTAATTCATGAACCATTATGAAGCCTAAGCTAGCTAATCTCGCAATATATCCATTCATCTTCAG
>JAOTAY010000008.1:10630728-10662893 GCA_025629805.1 Erythroxylum baracoense
TTCTTTTTAAGACAAAATTTTGGTTTTTTTTTCCAATTTTGCCCTTCCTTATAAAATGAAATTCCTAATAACTCCTCCACTTCATTTTAATTCTTTCTTTTTAATTCATACCACCATATATCATTCTTAATATACCATATTAAACTCCAAAAATTTCTAATTCATAAATTCTAATTTATTTTTATGCTTAATAATTTAATAAAATAAATAAAAGGAAATAAAAATCCTAAAAACGGGATCCAACAGTGTTGGCCTTACATAACATTTTGAGATGTGCATAAAGGCATTAGATACAGGAAAGTCATTGCTTGAATGATCTATTCACCTACAGGTGGTAGTGTCATGAGAGTTGATGGTTTATACTTTGATCTCTTTTATGTGGAGGTCTAGTTACATATATTATATATTCAACCCACAGGTGTTTCATAATATGTGTGATCAGATTCTCGAAAAAGATACTATTTGATGGCTTTAAGTATCGTTGTTATCCTACATTTGTGTTGACTTAAACATTGTTACTTTGTAGTCACCTTTTTGGTCAACAATATCAGTGTCATGATTGAAACCCTGATCGGCTTCAATACAAAGAAGTGGACAGAGGATGTATTGAATGCTATGGAGATAATTGAGGTTGATATGGCCATCTCCACATACATCTACGAGCTCGAGAGCTCATAAAGCAGCCTATGAAGTCTGGGATCGGTATAACAGATTATGTCTTATGACCATTAAGAGATCTATACCTGACCATTTACTTAGTGGACTTTCGAACACAGATATAGTGAAGGAGTTTCTTGGAAATGTCTGTAGCGATACACAGTCTCACCTAATGTTGAGATAAGTGCCTTGATGAAAGAATTATTCTCCATGTAGTATACTGGAGAAAGGGGAGTAATGGAGTACATATCAAGAATGATCCATCTTCACAGTAAACTGAAGATACTAAATATTCCTCTTCCTTATGTCTTCATAGTTCACCAAACTCTGAATACACTCCTTCCAAAATTTAGTAACCTGGTGATGACATATTATTCACTAGATAAGGAATGGGACTTCAATGCTTTGATTGTAAATTGCATTACTTAGTAGGAGAAACTCAAGCTTGCTACTCCTACAGCCCTCGATGCAAATAAAGAGGAGGCAAAGATAAAGCCCGCTAACATCAAGGTAGAAAGACTAAATCTTCTCCCCATATTGATGCTGGTCAATCTAGTACTGGTAAAGGTCTGCATGACATAAATAAGTCAACGGTATAAGGCTTAGAAGGAAAGATTATGACAATCAGGTAACTCCTTAGCTTATCAATTTATGAATCTAATTTACAATAATCATATTAAGTACTTGGAGGCTATCTAGTGGAACATCTGATCATGGTACTTCCATAATGCAAGGGTTCATATTCAGGATAAAACCAAATAAAGGGAAGGAGAAACTGATGGTTTATAGTAATGAAGAAGTGAAAGTAATATCTATAGGGGATGTATGAACTAAACCTTGTTGCAAGGTTCATTTTGGTTTTTGCACAACAAATGTTATATGTGACCTTTGTATCAATTTTGGATATAAAATGTTAACGTTTTGCATTTAATACTTCTATTATACAGTTGTTATTTAATGCAAAACATAATGGTACAACTTTCTTCTCATATGGTTTGTATTGAATGTGTCCTACCCTGAATTAGATATATGCTTCTTCGTATCTTGCCAAACAAGTCAAAAAGAAGAACCCTAATGAATGAAAAGTCATACATGGTGTGACATAAAAGTTTAGGCCACATTTCCAGAGCTCGGGTTAAGAGATTGATTAAGGAAAGCATTCTCTCAATTCTAGATTATGATGATCTGGAAATATGTGTTGACTGTTGTAGGGGTAAGTTAACTAATAAGAAGAAAGAGGTCAACTTGTGCTTCTGACTTGTTGAGTCTGATACATAAAGATATTAGTAGATCTTATATAGTTGTATTATGCAATTCTAAATGTATTCTGACATTTGTTGATGATTATTCCCTTTATAGTTATGTGTTCTTGCTTAAAGATTGAAGGTTGAGAACCAATTGGAAAAATTCATCAAGATAGTTGGATCTGACTATGGAGGAGAGTATCATGGTAAACATGGTGTTTTAGGACTTGAATCCATTTGCCAGATATATGGAATCAGTTGGAATAGTAACTTGATTCACTATGTTGGGTAGTCTTGAGCAAAATGGTGTGTTGTCAAAAGACATGTTTGCACCCTAAGGGACTTGAAGAAGTCAATGCAGATCAAGTCTATTCTACTTGATTATCTAGAAGTTTGGAAACTCAACCTTGCACACATTCCTGTATGGGACTGCCCTACTAGGGTAATATAATCTTTATAAAGAAAAATTGCATGCTCGTTCTGTTCATTGCTATTTAGTAAGATATCTCGACCATTTTAAGACTACAGACTTTACCGTAGAAAAGGAGGGACTAGAATAATGGAATCATAAATAGCTAAGTTTCTGGAATACGATGACTATGATGGTGGTGGGCCCTTTGATCTTTCGGATGATAACATGATGGATACTACAGTTATTATGTATCCGTTACTCATACAGTTAGATCTGGTGGATCTAGGTCTTTGTATCGTGCCTGTATAGGAACAGGAACCCATACTTGTACATACAGTGGTTCCTAGGGGTACGAGATCTAATGTAGTTACATACATCAAATAAACTAAGATGACCTGCTATCCCATCTAATTGCATAGTCTATTAGGTAAACAGGACTATGCTATTAGACATGTTATGAATCCAGTTACTTTTACAGAAGCTGTTTATAGACCTAATACAGATTTGTGGTGGGATGCAATGACTGATGAGATGCAAGCCATGAAGCATAGTAAGGTCTGGGAGCTAGTTTGGCTAAGAAATGAGTGATTCACAGACACGGGTGATTCACAGACAGTTTGGCTAAGAAACTTAATTTATGAGTTATCCGTGGTTGATTCAGTGGCTAGACTTGTATTGTGATAATCTTGCTGCTATGTTGTTTAGTAACAACATTGAATATCATAGGGGTCTTAACATTTCAAGGACAAATATTTGGCCGTAAAGGAGTTGATACGAAAAGGTGACATTAAGGTTAGGAGCATTTAAAGACTGAGAAACTGTTAGTCGATCCTTTAACTAAAGGACTTCGCCCACTTGTGTTTGTAATACAAGTATACAATATAGGCGTTTTGAAGTCTTTAGACACTATTAGTTAGGGGATTGTTATGTTTGCTCCACGTACATTTGTACATTTGTACGTTTTGATGTATTATGACAGTATAGTGGTTCATCAATAGACATGGTCATCGTTTATCCTCAATAATACATGTCATATATTGTCATAATACATATGAAAGTCTTAAGATTTGTGTCGATCTTAAGCATTTAAAGATCATTGGGCATATAAACAGATTGACCTTAAGCCTATGTCATTTAGATGCATACGATTTTATAGAGATATTCGTAAAGGTTGACATGACATAGGGGGATATAATTTTTAATCCAATAAAGGTTCTCTAATGTAGTCTAGCATTCAGTTAGAGAACATAAAGATTTTCTCTAATGCAGTTTAGCATTTGGTGAGAAGAAACAAGTTTTCTCTAATGCTATTTAACATTCGATGAGAAAAAATAGGATTTCTTTAATGCAGTTTAACATAAAGTTGGAGAAATCGAGATGTATAAATGAAGATGATATAATTTAGATCATACAAGGATCATTTTAGTTTGCCACACTCCATTTTCCCATTCATATTAGTGAGGTATTAGATATGCGTGACTGTATTAGATTTGTGTCGCACATAACATATGTATTTAATACTTTTCAGTATCGAAAGCTTTGTAGGACGAAATGATGGATTTTCATTATCTTTGGATCAAATGTTTTGTTTTTTAAACTTAGTCGACTAATACAGTAATGTGATTTAATCGAATTTTTAAACTGTTTTTTAACTTGAGTCAATATTGCAATTAAGTAGTATCCAAAGGGGAGAATGTTAGATATTTTTTACTTTTCCCATAAAGTTGGACAACATTTAATTACATTTTTCAGCTTTTCAATAACTTACAGGTTAAGTTACATAATTTGATTTGGATAACGATAACAAAGTGGCCTAATAAACGATCTAAATCAATGGGTCAAAGTTCAGGTAAAACATAGATTCCGATTAGTGTAGACCGGACCATATTGGGCCTATGATAGGGAAGCCCAATATGAAAACTATATATAAAGGTTAAGGTCTCTAATAATTGCTCATATCATTCGTAAGCAGAAGGGTTCTCTAACCTGTTAAGAGAGCTTACGTTTTAAGAAAACTGTAGAAAGACGTTAACGATGTTCTAATGAACAATTCTCAAGAAGACAGCAGTGGATTCACGCTCATTTCAGTTTCGAAAAGCTAGTTTAAAGTTATGGAACTGAAATCAGGTATTTTTCATATTTCTTCGTTTATTGACCTTTCACGTTCAATCCAAAATACATAACTAAGCTATTGTTACATGTTACATAATCGACACAACAAGCCAATCACTAACGGACAGTTGCCGCTTAGAAGAGGAGAGGAAGCAGTGATATGGTCAAATCTCGTCTTTGTATAAGAAAGAGTAGAAGTAATCTAATTCTAAATTTATTAGAAACCAATAATGAAAGTAATGGACCCTTCTTTTATTCTCATACATCGACGAAGAAGATAAGACCAAGTTATGAGTTATGGCTACAACAGCTCCCATGCATATAATTCATGTACCTTTCCAGTCAACTCTAAACAAAAAGTATTAAGAAGAAAGGACCATGTTAGTGAGAGTATAAAGTTCCTTACTTGGAATCTTTCAACGCCCTAGTCCAGTGCTACTGCTACCACTACCACCCCTAGAATGGACTCTAGGAAGATACTTTGTCTTCTTCTGATTTTATTTCTGGAGATATTGACACATTCCAGATTATTGTTGGGTGGCTCTGACTCGCACTCGCACAAATGTAGGTTTAGGCCTTTTTCAACTTCGGCGATTCAAATTCTGATACTGGAGAGTCATCTACAGCAGTCACTCCATCCAATGGTGAAACCTTCTTTGGAAATCTTTCAGGATGATTCTGTGATGGTCGAGTCATTGTTATTTAGTAATATATCTCGACCATTTTAAGGCTACAGACTTTACCGTAGAAAAGGAGGGACTAGAATAATGACATCATAAATAGCTAAGTTTTTGGAATGCGATGTCTATGATGATGGTGGGCCCTTTGAACTTTCAGATGATAGCAGGACGGATACTACAGTTATTATGTACCCGCTACTCATACAGTTAGATTTGGTAGATCTAGTTCTTTGTACTGTGCCTGTACAGGAACAGGAACCTATGCTTGTACACACAGTGGTTCTTGGGGGTACAAGATCTAATGCAGTTACGTAAATCCAATAGACTGAGACAACTCGCTATCCCATCTGATTACATAGTCTATTAGGTGAACAGGACTATGCTATTAGACATGTTATAAATCCAGTTACTTTTATAGAAGTTGTTTCTAGATCCAATGTGGATTTGTAATGGGATGTAATGACTGATGAGATGCAAGCTATGAAGCATAGTAAGGTCTGAGAGCTAGTTGATTTGCAGCAAAATTGCAAACCTTTCAGTTGTAAATGAAGTTTTAAGACCTAAAGAATTTCGGGATAAAGTTCAGCAGTTTATGGGTTCGCTCAGTTGCCTGATGGTTCACTCAAGGAGAAAGGTTGACTTTAATGTTACCTTTTCTCTCGTATCCTTGAAGGATACATTTTGAGTGATTATGACAATTATAGCTCATGTTAATATAGAGTTACATCAGATGGCTGTCAAAACTGCTATCCTAAATAAAGACTTTTATGAAAAGGTCTATATGGTACAACCTGAAAGATTTCAGGATCCAGATGGAGCTGACATGGTTTACACGTTAAGCAGATCAATATATGGTTTACATCAAACCTCCCAAAAATGATATCTTATAGTTGATGAGGTTATGACCTCTTTTGGCTTCATGGAAAATAAAGTTAAAAAGATACTTGTACTATTAGGTCAAGGGTAGCAAAGTTATTTTCCTATTATTACATGTGGATGATATATTGCTCATGTCAAATTACTTGACCATGTTGTATGAGATTACGCAACTTTTGGTCAAGAACTTTGACATAAAGGACCTTGGCGTAGCATCTTTTGTCCCAGGTATTTAGATTCATCAGGAGTGATCTCAACACTCATCAGACCTCTCACAAAGTGCATACATTGAGTATGTATTACAAAGATTTAATACGGTTAACTATAAACCTGTTGTAGCACCTATCTCTTATAGTGAGAGATAATCTTTGGAACAGTATCTAAAGAATAAAGTAAAGAGAGAGGTTATAAGGAATGTAGTACGGTTGATAGCCTGATGTATGCTTGGCTATGTACTAGGCAGGATATTGCATTCACCATTTGACTGTTTGGTCAATATCTGGTTAACCTAGGTGTCAACCATTGGAATGTAGTCAAGCGAGTGCTGAGATACCAAAGGGAATCAAGGATTATATGTTGACATATAAAAAAGTCAACAGACTAAACCTCTTAGGGAATTTAGATTCAGATTAAGCTATATGTCTGGATGATCGAAAGTTCACTTAAGGTTACAATTTTAAGTTTGCAGATGATACAATGTCGTGGAAGAGTGTCAAGTAGACATGGGTGATTCACAGACGGTTTGGTTCAGAAACTTGATTTCTGAGTTGTCTGTGGTTGATTCAGTGGCTAGATCTCATTCGGTTGTACTGTGATAATCTTGCTGCTATGATGTTTAGTAACAACATTGAATATCATAGGGGTCTTAACATTTCAAGGACAAATATTTGACCGTAAAGGAGTTGATACGAAAAGGTGACATTAAGGTTAGGAGCATTTAAAGACTGAGAAACTGCTAGTCAATCCTTTAACTAAAGGACTTCGCCCACTTGTGTTTGTAATACAAGTATACAATATAGGCGTTTTGAAGTCTTTAGACACTATTAGTTAGGGGATTGTTATGTTTGCTCCACGTACATTTGTACATTTGTACGTTTTGATGTATTATGACAGTATAGTGGTTCATCAATAGACATGGTCATCGTTTATCCTCAATAATACATGTCATATATTGTCATAATACATATGAAAGTCTTAAGATTTGTGTCGATCTTAAGCATTTAAAGGTCATTGGGCATATATATAGATTGACTTAAGCCTATGTCATTTAGATGCAGTTTAACATAAAGTTGGAGAAATCGAGATCTACAAACAAAGATGATATAATTTAGATCATACAAGGATCATCTTAGTTTGCCACACTCCATTTTTTCCATTCATATTAGTGAGGTATTAGATATGTGTGATTGTATTAGATCTGTGTCGCACATAATACATGCATTTGATACTTTTTAGTATCGAAAGCTTTGCAAGACAAAATGATGGACTTTTATTATCTTTGGATCAAATGTTTTGTTTTTGAAACTTAGTCGACTAATACAATAACGTGATTTAACCAAAATTTTAAACTTTTTTTTAACTTGAGTCGATACTGCAATTAAGTATTGTCTAAGAGGGAGAATGTTAGATATTTTTGACTTTTCCCATAAAGTTGGACAACATTTAATTGCATTTTTCAGCTTTTCAATAACTTACCGGTTAAGTTACATAATTTGATTCGGATAAAGATAACAAAGTGACCTAATAAATGATTTAAATCAATGGGTCGAAGTTTAGGTAAAAAATGGATCTCGATTAGTATAAATCGGACCCATATCAGGCCTATGATGGGACTCGATATGAAAGTTATATATAAATGTAAGGTCTTTAGCAGTTGCGAATATCATTCGTAAGCATAAGGAATCTCTAAACTGTTAAGAGAGCTTACATTTTGAAAAAATTGTAGAAAGACGTTAACGACGTTCCAATGAACAGTTCCTAGGAAGTTAGTAGTGGATTCACGCTTATTTTAACTTTGAAAAGCTCGTTTAAAGTTATGGAACTGAAATCAAAATTTTTCGCATTTCTTCATTTATTGTTTTTTCATATTTGATCCAAAATACGCAACTATGCTATTGTTATGTGTTGTATATTCGATACGACAAGCTGTCGCATCGCTGACATATAGTTGCCGCTTAGAAGAGGAGAGGAAGCAGTGATACGGTCAAATCCCGTCTTTGTATAGGAAAGAGTAGAAGTAATCTAATTCTAATTTTATTAGAAACCAATAATGAAAGTAGTGGACCCTTCTTTTATTCTCATACACAGACGAAGACAAGACCGAGTTATGAGTTATGGCTATAGCAGCTCTCATACATATAATTCATGTACCTTTCGAGTCAACTCTAAACAGAAAGTATTGAGAAGAAATGACCGTGTTAGTGAGAGTATAAAGTTCCTTACTTGGAACCTTTCAAGGTCCTAGTCCAGTGCTACTGCTACCACTACCACCCCTAGAATGGACTCTAGGAAGATTCTTTGTCTTCTTCTGATTTTATTTCTGGAGATGTTGACACAGTCCAGATTGCTGTTGGGTGGCTCTGACTCGCACTCGCACAAATGTGGGTTCCAGGCCCTTTTCAACTTCGGCGATTCAAATTCTGATACGGGAGAGTCATCTGCAGCAGGACTAGCAGAGGTCACTCCACCTAATGGCGAAACCTTCTTTGGAAATCCTTCAGGAAGATTCTGTGATGGTCGAGTCATTGTAGATTTTATAGGTGAGCATACATTCCACTACTTTCTTGTCATTTCCTTGCAAAGAAATGCGGAACATGTTGATTCAAAAGGTTCAGACTTGATTGCGCTTTACTTTCTGCTTGGGTAAATTGTTGATTGTTGCAATATTATGTTTCTTGTTGAAATTCTGGTTATATGACTTTTGAATTGAGAAAGGGATGATGACCATCACTAGAACCGGCAAGAGGTTGAATTTACCTATCTGTTGTTGTCACTCACCTGTTTTACTCTGTAACTTGAGCAGCTGAGAAATTGAAGTTACCGTATCTGAGTGCATGTTTAGACTCCCTTGGAACAGATTTTAGGCACGGTGCAAATTTCGCCGCAGGAGGTTCCTCCATTCGTCCTGGTGGTTATAGCCCATTCCATCTCAGCATACAAATTTCCCAGTTCAAGAGATTCAAAGCTCATGTTGAGGGTCTCTATAATGAGTTGGTCTCTCTTCCCAAAGGTCAGTCGCTCATCCTATCTTTCGAGTTTGATGAGGACTTAGCAGGCACCTTGGGGATCCTATCATCTGATGGTGATAAAGCTGATGAAATGATCGATTTTTTTGTGGTGATTCGCAGAAGCAGAAAATTTTCGACCATCCCAATGTAATATCCCTGGGCATGTGGACTTCTCAAAGGCTCTCTACACATTTGACATTGGGCAAAATGATCTGGCTTATGGACTGCAGCATTCAACAGAAGAACAAGTTCGGATGTCTATTCCTGATATTCTGAGCCAGTTTTCACAAGCAGTGCAAGTAAGCATTAATCACTGTCACGTGTGACCAGACCAGGACAAAACATGTGCTAAAACTTCCCTTTGTGTTTTAGGAATTGTTCAGAGAAGGGGCAAGATTTTTCTGGGTGCATAATACAGGTCCACTTGGTTGCTTGCCATACAGTGTAATATATTATCCCTCAAAGCATGGTAATCTAGATGAAAATGGATGTGTGAAGCCCCAGAATGAAATCGCTCAGGAATTTAACAGGCAGCTTAAGGACAGGATTTCTGAGCTGAATACACAGCTCTCCGATTCAACCTTCACATATGTGGACGTTTATTCGGCTAAATATGAACTGATCAGTTCTGCAAAGAGTCAAGGTAACCTGAATTGCTTTCACAGTCATTAAGTCAATTGGCTGTTTCAAATTTTAATGTAGTCCATGGTGTCCATGATCAGGTTTCGTTGATCCGATGAACTTCTGTTGTGGTAGTTATTATGGTTATCATATTGACTGCGGAAAGACAGCAATATTTAATGGAACAGTTTATGGTATTCCATGCAAGAACCCGTCCATGCACATTAGCTGGGATGGCATACACTACTCCGAGGCAGCTAACTTGTGGATAGCAAGTAAAATTCTTAATGGTTCTCTTTCTCACCCGCCATTATCGGTAGAAGAAGCCTGTCAGTATATGCAGAATGCATAGTCAAAGTCTCAATCGATTGCTTCCATTTAATAGGTCAAATGGTGTAAGTTAAAAACCAAATACTGATATGGCTTTGTGAAAACATGTTCTGAATTTCTATTCACATTTGTACTATCAGCAAAACAATTTTTTTTGCAAACGGAATCCTCGTTTCTTTCTTTGGAACCTTTTGTTGTTTGATAAACATTGCCAGTGTCACGAAAGGCAGTGACGCTGCTAAAAATATTCTGTGATACTCTGTAACAAAATTAAAAGTTGAATTCAGAACGAATGAACCATTAGGTGCATAGGTTACTTCAAAAGTTGGTGAAAGGAATTAGAAGAATTCCATAATAGAAGTTTGATGTAAGAACAGAAGAAAATGATATCTCAACTGTATATTAAGACAAATGAAAGCTCAACAATTCCTTAATCTACAAGTACAGATGCAAACTCTCTCGACCCCAGCCCCCCACCAACAACAATACGAGACGCTCGCCCCTCCTCCGTCCTCCCTCTTTTTCAGTCTTCCCGACGAGTCCAATACAGAAGTATACAAAAAGAAAAACAAAGCATTTTGAAAGGAGAAACAAAGCCAATTTTAATTCGTATCATAGCTATTTAATTCATTTATTGTTCGAAATGCCAACAGTCATCTACCAAATAAAGCAACCACCTAATCCTTTACAAGGAATATTACAGATAGGCATATGTACATCAGCAGCATTATGATACCTCAATTGAATCATCTTTTATAACTGGAAGATCAGTGTCAAGGAGGGTTACTAATGATCTGGATTTCCTGCTGCGAACCCTGCCTGCTTCCTTCAACAACTCGGCCAATCTTTGCTTCTCCACATACCCGTCAGGATTAGCAGTTCCAAGCTTCTCCTCCCTCATTTCAACAACATATTCCAAAATTTCAATGGCATCATCCAACCTGTGAAATTGTGATGGAATGGACAAGAAGCATCAAAGCTATAATTTTCAGATGAATTGGTACAGATGACATCACCTAGTATCGATGAATAATGCTTAAATATTATAGTCAAAGAAAACAACTTGACGGAAACCAACGAAGTACCTGCCCATTGCATCATAGGTGCCGGCGAGATTGCTATAGACCCCCAAAGTGTCAGGATGATAAGGCCCATATTCCTTCTCCAAAATGTTTCTTGCTTCTTCAAACAAATCCGCAGCTTCATTTATTGCATACCGCTGTACACAGGCTAGACCCATTTGATTCAGAGCGATCCCAAACAAGGCAGATTTCTTCTCTCCGCTTGCTCGAAATTTGGAAATTGCACTTTTGAAGGTCTCATAAGACTCAGCATAATGTCCCATCATATAATACATGACTCCCATCTGGGCTTCTATTCCAGCAATTGTGCTTTGTTGGCCTGGAGTATCACTATAGATCTTCAGAGCCCTTTTAAGTAACTTCAATGCCTGATCCAGGTCATTCATAGATTGATATATAGCAGAAATGTCAATGAAACCACTGGCTATCTCTTCTGCAGTGATTCCATGATTGGGCTTTTCATAAATCCTGAGAGCGTTTTCACAGTAAGATTTGGAGTCCCGAAACTTCCCTATCCTATTATACAAGTCAGCCAAACGAACATAAACTGAAGCAGCTGCTGGATGATTCTCTCCTTTATTTGACTTGAATACAGTGAGCCCTTTCTGATAAGAAAAAACAGCCTCATCATATCGTGCCAATGACAAATATGCATCACCAATGCTACAATCAATTGAAGCAACGTCAACATCCTGGCCATGCGATGCCATGGACATGCTTGCCAAAACATAATGCTCAAGAGCGGATTCATAATCTCCTTTAGCATCACAGATAAGTCCCATCAGTCTCCTATCTGCTGCTTCTTCAAGTGAAGCAGGGCCACCTTTCTCTCGGTGGATGTCAAGTGCCATCTGACATAGCTTCTCAGCCTCATCAAATTGCAAAGCTTGAACATGAGCCTCAGCCAAATACCTGCATGTCTCGCCAACTCGAGGATCTGTTTCTCCCAACACTTGCCTCTGGATTTCCAGACCAGCTGTGTAACACAAAATTGAATTTTCAACTTGTCCTAGCATTGAGTAGACATCACCCAATTGCATGCACCCAGCAAATTTAGCAAGAGCATGGTTTTGGCTATCTTCTAATACAGGAATTTCAATGGACTGCTCTAGCACAGGAATTGCCTCGTTATATTGGCCTAGACTGCAGTATATTGCTGCCAAAACATGTAAAGACATCACATGCTCCAAATTGGGCTTCCCGTTTGTACATGCCTCAAATGATTTAGTAGCTCGTATAGCAAAGTCAAGAGCCTTTTGTAGGTTTTCACCTGAAGAAATCATATCCCTTGTCTGTTTAAGCAAGAACGGTCCGAGGTCAGGGTTGTCTAAACCTGCCTCAAGAAGATTCTCAGTTCCACTCTGAAACTTCCCCCGCAGAGAAGCGAAATTTCTCTGCTTCTTCATGGGGAAAGCTGCTTTTGGTTTTTTCATGTTCCTTTCATACCGCCTCCCAACCAAAGGTTTCTCATGAGAAGATCTGCTTCTGGGACTCGACTTCCCAGAGTCTAAAGCATCTGACTGTAAGAGGAAAAGCTGTTTTCTTAAACTTGCGGATTGCATTTTATCCCTACTTGTAAACTTCTGATCAATAGATCTACTATCCTTCTCAGGGACAGTGTCATCTACATTTCCTTCTTCTTTATGCTCGGCGACCACCTCTTTGGTTATCTCCACATCTCCAATATCTCCAACAAGATGGCACAATTCAGAATCAATCCTTGATTCCTCGCCATATGACAAAAAACTAGCTCTTGAAGGTGAAGGCTCAGAGCTCTGCATCTCACAGACATTTCGGTACAACTGGTCAATGGAGGTGTCAATCAACCCATCAATAGCCAGGTCAATGGAATCGCTGCGAGGACTCTGTGGACTCGATGCACATTTTGGAGATCGTTGCTGGTTTAAGCTTCCCTTGTAAGGTGAGTAGTCCCCGTTGGTATCATTACCTGTTCCTTCTCCACTAAGCGCATCCATGGTCAGTCCAGGCATTTCCCTGAAGAATAATCAATCAACAGTCAGGAAATTAAAGAATGTATGAAGCCTAAGATCATGTAAAAATATGAGCGAGAGATGTTAGTGAAAAGGAAATCAAGCTTCTGCAGGAAGTGCAGAACCCGAATTCAAGATCACAGGCATGAGTGGAAATGGAAACAAAATTGTTGAAGTAACTTCCCATTTGAGCAGAAGACTGATACGTAATTTGAAATATAAACTATGAAGAATCCATATCGATATCAAATCACTAAAAACATTCCACCAAATAAAACGTATGCTCTGTCTTCAAAATGCTTTACTACCAGAGTCTAAAACCAACGCAGCACTACATATCTGGAATTGCATTATTCATACGCAGAAAAGAAAGAATCAAAAGTAAAACCTCAATTGCCAGATATCATTGAATGCAAAATTCAAGGAATACACTTAAGAAAAACAGGGAACAATTCTAAAAGAAGAAGAACAAGAAAACTAAAAAGAAAAAAAAAACTAAAAAGAAGCAAAGAAAGGAAATGAACAATGAGTGGTACCTTGGGTAAAACAGAATGTATTTTATTCAAGAAAAAGAAAGAGCAAAGTTTTCCTTTATGTTGTCTCTGGGGATGTCTATACAGAAATGGTGTGTACATATCGATTTCCCTATATATACCAACCAGGAGCTGAAGAAGATGGCATTTGGGAGGGTAGGGGCAAAACTGGGAATTGAAAGCAGGGATCAATGTGAATATACTATATATAACTTCTAATTATTGAAAACATAAGTCCTTGCTCTAGATAGACATGTAATACCATATGTAGATGTGGGGTTGCAGAGATGGGAATGTTGAAGCAACAAGGAAGGCGACTTCTCCCCCACCCACATCTCTATTTCTTTTAATAATTTTAATTTCCATTTTCTTCTTCTTTTTTTTTTTTGAAAGAAAAATTTAAAAAACGTGATAATTATAAATTTGAAATATTGGATAATGTTTTCATTATGTTTGTCTTTTTTTAAATGACTTCGAGCGTTATGGAGTTGGCGCGATTAACGGCTTTTCAACGGAAAAAGAAGGTGGGAAAATGTTTAGGTCACGGCCGAAGCCGGAAGGTTTTGTTTCATTGGTATACGTGGACGTACAAGGATTTGGCTCTAATGGGGATTCATCCAATGATTGGATCCGTCAAAAGGGTCCTACGTGGAACAGTGGGAGATTGCCAGCTAAGCTCTGGCTGTTGGTGGTCCCAGTGGCAGGCTGACATCTATAACTTAAGCATTTAAATGACACTTTCTCACGTTTTTTCAATTATATATACAATACAGTATCAACTAAGGCGTTTAACCTCGTGGATAAGAAAATATTAATTATACATCCCATTTAGATTAAGATAAGGAATGGTCTTACCTCTTTATCATATCATACAAAAGTAGAAATCTCGTAACATTGGTTTGTAATACTAAAATAATCATTATATACAGCACACTAGAACAAACTACTAGACCAAAAGTATAAAATGATTGAGGCTAATATGGTCGTCCACTATGCATCCTGAACTTTGTCGCAAGAAGACATGTCAATTACTAAGGTTGTTGATTATAAAATTCAACATCACCATAACCGCAGTATATGCTGATGTTGCAACTTCCCCTGCCTAGTGGTTAGGACTTAGGACCCAATGGCTTGGGTGGTCATGGGGGAGCTTTGGCTTAGAGATCAACTTCACCATATCCGAATGAGTCTTAAGAAAATACACAACTTATTGGTCCTTTTGTGTGGTAAACTAGCAAGCTTTAGAGTAGTTAATGGGTTAACATGTACTAAATGAGAACCAACTTTGAAGCTTAAACTTGATTGCACAATGAAGTTGAGTAGGTATGTTCCAAAACCCAAATGAGAAAAATAAAGGAAAGTCCAAGTTGAGTAGGTTTCTCACCAATTCAATGATAGGGAATCCACAAGTGAAATACCAACTAACAAGCTTCATTTTGTATTGGAGTGTGTTATTGTGGTAACCACTTTTATACACTTCGGAGCCATACTTCAAATTCTCTCATCGCAGCAGCTAGCGGCAACAACGACAGCACCCGCTAGAATAATATAATAATGAGATTCAAGGAAGCTTGATTATTGTGGATTATGAATTATCCAACCATCCTATTAATACATGTATTTAATACTATTACCTAACATTGTTCATGACTTGTCTCCTAATCATATTCCAATTATTGATTCCACTTCTCTTCATCATTAACGAAAACAAAGAGCTTCCACAGTGCTTGGTTGTCCAATTGTAGACCCTAATCCATCATGGATTAGAATGTGTATCTATTTTTAATATTTTTTTAAAAAAATTAAGTTATACCCAACCGAATTTAGAATAGAAGCTTCAATTTAAAATTAAACTCTGTCTTTTTAAAAAGCTTTAGATTGAAACTTAATTTATAAATTCATATATTTTCTAATATTGTAATAGTGACATAAATATAAACAAATATTTAATCAAAAGATATATTTTATATGTTTGTAAAGTGTTTAAAAAAGCATAGAGTTATAGAAATTCCAAAATCAAAAAAAGGTTGTGTGACATCCTACTTAGGGTGGATGTCAAATTTATTACTGAAAAAGAAAGAAGAGATAAAAAATATTTATAATTTTATAAAACATAATCATTAATTAATTATTTTAAAATTTTTAATTTTATAAAACTTAAAATATGATTGATATTGGCTAAATTTGTATTTAGACTATTTTATATAATATTAGTTATTATTTTTACGAGTGCAATATTAAGTCAATAATGAATTAAACTAAATTAAGTGAGATAAAAAATTATGGACAAAATTATAGATTGTCGAAAAAAATAAGGATTTTTTAAATTCTTTATGTATTTTAATTTAGTCTTGTATTTGGTTAAAGCTTAATTTTCAAAAAACAAACTCAATTTATGAAATTATTTTGAAATTAAAACCTTTGATTTGAATCATGAATCCTAATGGTTTTGAGTTTGAACACTTTCTTCATGTCTAAATCCAACGCAGACCATTTTCCCTATACGATCCAACTGTTCCATTATTTCAAAATAATGTTCTAGGGCCCGTCATCGGAAGGGAAGAACGCCTATGTATGGGCGGGATCTTCAACTAGTCCAGTTGGCATCCTGACTTGGATCACGATTCAACTAAATCCCACATTCAAAACAGTCGAGTGCAGAGTTTCCCAGCTCCCATATTCTAGGAACATATGTAGTGTTCCAGGTCTCATGAAGATTTTAATTTCTTAATTGCTGTGTAATATATTTATTTATTTACCTAACTGCTCTTAATAATAAAATTTTCATTTTCTCAAGAAAAAAAAAGAATCCCTTCATGTTATTGCAATCAAACAATATTTTGAATAATTAAATCAAGACATTTGAAAAATGTTACAAATGAAGCATAGCTAAAATGCAGATATATTGATAAAGCCATAAAAGCACTTATAAAGTTTGATATATTATTTAATAAATTTATAAAAAATTAATAATCTACTTCTATACATAATTTATTTATGTGCTTTTATAACTGATGATAGATATTTAATTGAAAACTTTATAAATATCAATGTTCATTATTAACATCAATATTTTAAATATAATTGATGATAGGTATTTAATTTAAGTTATGGGGGAGAGTTTTGTCAACCTCAAACTTAGATGTATTCCTCCTTTGCATGACTCATTAGTAGTCTCTCCTCTTGTTGAAACTTTGTAAGAAAGTGCAAGGAAATGGTCCACTACTCTTATTTGAATTTTTCGCTAAAGAAGATTGAATTTTTTGTTGGTACATAATGGGGGCTTTATCATCTTGAAAAAAAAAAGAGATTAGAGCAAGTACTAGTCATCTTTATGTTTAATAAAGAATTAGTTGCAAATAAAGTTCTAAAGTCTAGCCCCTAGCATATGAATGAAAAGCCCATTTTTATTTAAAAATAGGGATAGGTCAGGAAAAGTTGGCTACAAAGACAAAAGACATCCCTATCTGCATGAACTTTCATAAAGTACCTCTAAAAAACTGGTCAACAGAGAGCTTAAGTCACTTACATAGCTTTATTGGGTAACCAATTTGTTTATATGAACCACCAACTACAGATATTTAATAGTATACGCTAGGATTTATGTAGAAGTCCTCTTGAGAAAGGAACTTCCTGATAAAATCAAAATTATAAAGCTTAAAAAGGAAGGGATACTTGTTGAATCCAAAATGTAAATAACATATCAGTGGAAGCCTAGTAAAGTGGATAATACCAAAACTTTGGGTATTCACTAGAAACAAATTCATTGTAGGAGAAAGCCCTGAACTCCTAGTAGCCCAGGTAAGGAAAGCTCAAATCGAAACTTGAGGTAGTAAGGCTTGTAATAAGGTTAATGTTGTAAGAGATGCTATAGAAAGTTTCAAGAACAAGGATAATAAAGCAACACTAATACCATTTGTTATACAACTTGTTAAAATGGCTAATAAAACTACCTTAGATCATAATCCTAACATATCTCATCTATTTGAGGAACCAGTTGGGAGCATTATTCCTAAAAATAAGGTTTTATTTCCATATCACCTATGCTAGAGCTTTCTTAGAAGACCAACAAGTCTAATAATTCCCTCTAAAATTGGAAAGGCACTAAACTAGCCCTACTAATTATGTTTCAGTTTCAAAAGTGTAAAACAATTTAAACATAACTTTTGTTATTTGATCTACGTATTGGAACTGATAATATTTAGAGAATTGTTATATTCTATAATGGAAACTTGGAGCTTTCCTTCCAAATTTGTTAGATGGATATCATAACTTGTTATTATTACGTCTTATTATATTCTTATTAATAGGGTGCTTAGAAAGAGTAACGAGGCTAGCATAAAAGCTAAGGATAATTTGATAAAGGGCGATGGACAGATAAGGTTCTAGGTCAAAAGTAGATTCTAGGGCAAAGGTCAACTAAAGGCATCTAGTTCCAGATCAAAGCTAATATAATAGAATAGAATACCTTCAAACTCCAAATTCAAGTTTCACTATAAATATGGCAAACTCCAAATCACAAGCATATCATTTATTGATAATTTGTTACCTTGTGTTTTTAGTAGAGCTAATTATAAATCCATCAAAGTGCTCTATAAATCACAAGAAGAATTCAAAGAGATATCTAGCTTAAGTATCAATATAAATAACAGTGCATTTTTTCTTTTTAAAGATGTGGGCGACTAATTAAGTTCACTAGCTCAACCATAAGCTTTAAATATGATAAACCACTATTCAAATATCTAGTTGTTCTTATCACTAATAAAAGACTTTATTACAAGGATTGTATTCCTTTCATAGAAAGTGTGGAGAAGAGGTAGAGAAATTAGTGCAATATAGCTCTCTCTATAGCAAAGAGACTTGAACTTATCAACTTAGTCCTTAACCATCTCCATATGCAATGGATATCCTATCTTTACCTACTTGTTGACATTATTAAGTCATTTGAAAGATTGTTGAGGAACTTCATCTTGTCAAATAAGAAAGCAATTCCACTCGAGCTAAAATCAGAAGGTCTAATATTTATAAACCTAGAACTTAGGGAGGAATGAAGAAAAAAATATATGAATGTTATAACAAAGTAATGTTAGTAAAAAGAATTTGGAAAATTCTAGTTCAAAAGGAGTCAATTTGGGTGAGATTGATCCATGCCTATTATCTAATAGATCCTAACTTGTGGAGTTCTCCCTAATAGTAATACTTCAAATAATCTGAAGAAAATTTTAGTGCCTATGAATTAGTTATGCAAATATTTCAAACCAATTATAGGGAATTGATGTGATGTTTAGTTTTAGTTTGATAATTAGCATGAGTTTGGCCCTTTTTTGCCATTGTACAATTACAAAACCCTAAGAGCCTTCTTCTAATTTATCAAAAGTGGAAGTTGTCAGTGATGGTTCAAATTGGAACTGGTAAATCTATGTAAGTAGAAGATTCTCTTATATAGGAAAGATGCTCTAAGCTTTAGCTTCGAACCAAGATCAAGCTGATGCCTAGATTTTGCTTAGATATAGCTCTAAAGTATTTACTGATAAATTTTGCTTGGAAATTTCCATCCTCTTGAACAGAAAGTGAGCTATTATAAATTGGTATGGTAAAGCTCCAACATCCATAAAATCTTTTTTTTCTTATGGTTGGCTATATTAAGGAATAGAGATAAGATTAAATTTAGCATCCTTGTTAAAGGTGTGCCTTATGCTATAATGAGAATAAAACTAACAAGCATTTATTCTTTAAATGCCCTTACACTACTATAGCTTGGCATAAGTTTCTTACTCATTTCAAATTGCAATCTAAATAGAATCACTAGAATGGTATTGTGAATTGGTTAATAAAGTCACATAACCAGTGAAAGGAGGATCTTATATTAGTTAAAATAGCCTTTAGTTACTTCGTTTATGCAATCTAAAATGAAAGGAATCATAGGATTTTTAAAGGCACTAAGTACGAGGAACCTATTTTCTAGAGTAAAACCATGGCTTGGATACATGATGATATACAAATGAAGTTGAATGAGATATATATTATCTATCATATTACTCTAGCTTAGAGCCTGACATAGAAACCAAGTAGCACCTATGGATCTCCTTTAGTAGTTTCATTTTTCTACCTAATATCTACTGGTTGTTATCTTGTCTCTAAAGTTTTTAGCAACATATAAACTTATATCAACCTTGTACTATTTTGGTTTTAATTCCTTCTCTAGCATTAGTGTTCTCTTGCTTTCTAAAATCAGGTAAACTCAACCCTTATACCTTATTTTGGCTTTAATCTAGTGCTGATATTCTCTTATTCTTTGACGTTAGTCAGATTTGACCTCTATAGTCTTAGTTATTATGATTTTATCCTTGGTTTTCTTTATTTATTAATATTATTCAATTTTTAAAATAAAAGAACATCACTAACATAGTGTTATTAACCTTCAAAGAGATTAGGGAAAAGATATTGGCCCCGTTTGGTGAATAGCTTATCAGCTAAAAATTAGCTGATTGACTATATTTAGCTGATTGACCATGTTAAACAAATGTTTATTGTGTTTGATAATTAGTTGATTAGGTTGGCTGATTGAACCCAATCAGCTGATTTTTGAAAAGCTAACGAGGACCAACGTTTGGCCTTCAGCTAATAAAAAATGATGAATTTGGGGTAGATTTTTCTCTCTTTTTTCTTTATATGTCTTCTCTCTTCATGAACCTTCATTCTGATCACAATCTTTTACTAGCATTTGATCTTCTACTCCTTCGTTCTGATCACGATTGTGTCGTTGAAAAAGAATACCCACATACCTAATAGGGCGTCGGTAATGAGCCAGCGTACACTCACTCAGAAATGGAGTTTTGGGGTAAGGATTTTTCTCTCTTTTTTCTTTAAACAATCTTCTCTCTTCATGATCTTCTATTTGTTTCTCTCTTCCATTTGCTATCTCTAGCATCTTTTGTCTCTCCTATATTTTTCTCCAATTCTCCTTTAATGTGCAAATAGTTAGTTTTTTCTTGAATTCTCTCCTTTAATGTAATAAGTTTCCGTGTGCAAGGGATTGGGATCGAAACAGCCCTTCGTGTTGTCCAGAGTTTTAGTGAAGATGATGTGTTGGATGGGTTTGCTTCTATTACTACTTCAAACGTTGGATTAATCGTAAAGTTGAAATCTGTTTTCTGTTATAGTGCAATTCCTACTAGGATGATTTTCTTATTAAATTTAAGTAATTGTGTTTACAAGTTGCGTGAAATTGGCAATGGTAAGGCTTTGGGTTCTGAAGGTGGATCAGAAATTAAAAACAAGTTTATGATCACTATACATGAAAACTTAGCGAAATCAAGACTCTATCATTGCTCATTCTGCGGACATCCTGGGAGTAAAAGAGAATATTTTCAGTCTGCATGCCAATATTGTTTCACTAATAATGATGAAGGTTGCTTAAGGAAGCCAAAGCGATTCAAGTGTAATTGCGACTGGTGTGCTAAAGTATTTCAATACATTTATTTTCTGTTTCATCTAGTGCACTTCTAGGTCTAGTTGTATTATGAACCTTTTAGTTTTTGATTTTCTAATGTGTCGTAAGGTAGCATTTTTAAACCTTTTATGACAGGATCGTAAAGTAAAATAGCACTGGAAATATGAAAAATGGAAGATGAAAGTTTACGAGAAGATTGTTGTGGAGCCAAATTTCCTAAATGAAGAGATCATTGAGATGTATCTGTGCACCAGCCATGGAAACTTTACTGGTATTCACAGTGTGATTACCTTCTCATTTTTTATTTTTCGAAGTTCCAGCATGTCTCAGATAGGTTTTAACTTCTTAGATCTGAGGATTGGACATTATCTAAGAATCCTTGCACTTGCAACCAAGTGGAAAAATGTAAGAGTGGTCCAATAGTTACACTAAAGCTTGGTAACATTCACCAGAGCATTGGTAACATTACCAAGATTTCAGGTAGCCACTTTTAGAGTTATATGGAGAGTTTGATGGAAACTTGCCTATATAAGGACAACTTAGGATACTAAGGTCCTCACCTCATCTGCTCACATATATACCATCTAAAGTGAGTTTAGAGAGTTTGAAAAAGCTTAGTGTTTCAAAGGCAAAAAATGCACTTGTAGAACATTAGTAATGGTGGCAGGTAAAATCTGTAATTTTTTCCCCACATAAAGTTCAATATAGACTTACGACTAATTTTACAAGTTTTTTGACATCCTTTATAAGGCATACTCCTAGAATCCAGATTTTTTTGAATAAGCAAGTAATTCTTTTTTCATGTGAATCAAGTTTTCATTATAGTCATTGCTTCTTTATTTAAAGATTAAAAAGTTGCAAAGAATTTTGTTGATTCAAATTTCAGCAAGTAGTATCCCAGTTGTGAAAGTTGTTGAAGCTATGAAGGCCTGCTGCCTTTCCATCTGTGAGGTTTGTTATTTGCCATCTCCTTTTTTCCATTTGTCTTCAGGGCTCGAGATGATGTTCAAACCTGTAAGTTTATAGCCTTTAATGAGAATAATTTCACGAACTACGACTGATTGGAGGTGCAAAATAGATTAAACTTGAGAAGTTGTAAGAACTTTTAAATTTCACTTATTTAGATAGGTACTTGTTGTACTATTACTAGGTGGTATGTTAAGAGCTACAGGTGCCAAGTATGAGAATTGCAATTATTGAGCATTAACAACATAGAAATATTGAATCTTGCAAAAAATTTTATGAAAGGCTTTAATTTTTAGGAAGGTCTTGTGATCATGATTCTCTGTCTTATTTTGATCTAAGCCATCATTGAATTATGTATAAAATCCTTAATAATTCATTTTTCATTTGAGTTTATGTCAAATATACTTGAAGCCTAAGAGAAGATAACCTTGTGGCAAAACTCAACATTGTATGAGGCATAGTTATATGTCACATTCTAAGGATTACATGTGAATTATCAAGTTGTATTCATGTTATGGGATAATTTTGGCCTGATGATTACCTTATATGTCTCTCTATCTCTCTCTAGTTCAATAACTAAACCTACATTGAAATCTTTTCTGGCAGCTGATAATGGCCCATGGATATCCTGGGAAAGCCCAAACACTGATATGATAGTTGACTTGTTGGTTTTTCATCATCTTTGGAATCTGGCTTACATTCGACAGAGAATGCTTCCTATGTTGTCCACCATATATTTAAGAGAAATGACTTCGAAGCCAAAGAAAGAATTGCTAAATGGGCACTATGAATTTGACTGTATTTAGCATGTTAAAGTTATATTATCGTATGTACCTACTTCATATAACTTTTGGAATTTCCATTTCCACTTTGTGATTTAGACTAAGTTCTATGTTTAAAGTTATCAATAAATTGAGGTGTTAGTGCTTGAGATGAAATTGATTTCTTACTTCTGCTCTATGGTATGTTCATCTAGCCAACAACTTGGTAGTAAACTGATCTTTGTTGTCACCTAACCTGAGTCAGTGATAGGCTGATCTTTATTTAATGTTTACAAATATTTTTAATCTTTTTCTAATATTATTATTTAATTATTTAATAATTCTTTGGTTAAATAAAAAGATATTATAATAAAATTTTATATAATTTTTGAATAACATTTACAAGTTAATTATATTACTCATATTAAATTAAGAGATCAAATAATTTTAAATTAAGTAATTAACCAAAATATATCGCTGATAAAAAGTATTTATATGATTATTTTGTTGGAATATTCTAATTATAACCTATTATTATTATTATACATTTTATATTTTTTATTAGAGTTATAAACTTATTTTTTTGTAGAATTAAATACCTAAAATTTAAATTCTTATAAGAATATTTAACAAAATATTAAGATATATAATATTCATACCCCTTGTTTTTTAAGTCATGTCTTCATAAGTCATGTCTTCATAAGTCATTTTACACATAAATAGCTAATTTTACCAAACATCTCTAACAAACAGCTAATATAATTCGCTGGTCAAATCAGCTGATATAATCAGCTATCAGCTAACAGCAACATCTTATAGAATCATCTAACAGCTAATGCAATCAGCTGATTGCCAAACAGGACGGAAATATGTTTCTAGAAATGGTGTTGATAAGATTTTGAATCGGTCACTCATAATGATAATGATTGATTGGTTTTATATACTAATTAGATGAGGACTTGAAAGTCTAATGGTCCAAGTTCTCTTGTATCCTTACATTTGTTTCTTATTTAATCAGTTGATCATTTTTCTAGATATAAACATAAGCTTATGAATGCTTTTTGCTTATAAGTTATTGACTGCACCAATCACAAAAATAAGGAGGAAAAACAAAAAATAAATTAGCAAAATACTTATCTCACAATATTAAACTTACAAAAAATCATAAATAAAAAAGTCTTGAGGAAGAGGAACAAGAGAAAAATTAGCTTAGGTGATTAAAGAGCTTTAGGCTTGAAAGAATGAGCAAATAAACATAAGTAACTTAAATTGAAAGAAGAGGGATGTCAATAAACAATCCTTTTCTTACACACTTACCTTAAGTGTGAGGATTTAGAGCTTTCGAAAAAAAAAAGCCCAAATGCAACTATTTAAATTTTATTCTCAACATATTTTTTTTTGTCTAATTACTCTTGCTATAAGCCTATAGTTAAATCTTCATTTTGGATAAAATCTAAAACCACTTTAGGATTTCTCATTCATTTTTTAAATCATTAGAAACCACTCTTAGCTCGTCATTAAATACCTAGAATACCTCTAGGTTTTTTTATCTAAAATTTATCTCTTAATTTGTATTTAAATACCTATATTTTTTAAAGTCTCTTAGTTGAAATTCATCTCTCACTAGGATACCCTTTATGCCTCTATCCAAATTTTTACTTACATATCTAAAATCAACTCTAAGTCTCTACTCTAAATTTATTTAAATGCTTAGGATCCACTCTAAGTTCATAGTTAAAAACCTAAAATCTCGTCTAAGTCCCTAATTCAAAATTTTAGTTAAATATCTGAAATTTACTCAAAGTTTGTCGTTAAATAACAATAACCTCGTCTAGGTATCTAATCCAATACTTTAGTTAAAAATTTGAAGTCCAATCTAAGTTCATAACCAAATACCTATAATCCCCTTAGGTATATAATCTAAATTTTTAGTTAAAGACTTTGAATTTACTTTAGGTGTGTGGTTAAATACCTAGAATTCCCTCTATTGTTAATCAAATTCTTAGCCAAATACCTAGAGTCTCCTGTATATTTCTAATCTAAAGTTTTAGTTAAATATTTATAATCTAGTCTAGGTTAATAATCAAATACATAAAATCCCCTTTAGGTCTTTGATCCAAATAATACTTAAAATCCACTCTCATAGTTAAATACCTAAAATTCCCTTTAGTTCTCTAATCTAAATTTTTAATTGAATACCTAAAATATGCTCTAATTTTGTAGTTAAACACTTGGAATCCACTCTTGGTTTTTAGCTAAATACCTATAATCCCCTTTATGTTTCTAAGTCAAAATTTTAGTTAAATACCTAAAATCTCCTCTAGGACTCTAATCAAAGTTTTAGTTAAACACCTAGAATGCACTCTAGGTTTATAGTTAAATACCTAGATTACTTACAATTATCAATAGATGAATCTGCAACACATGAGCTAAGTAAACTAAATTGATTCCAAATGAGATGATGACATTTAGTTACGAGCATTTTGTGCTTTCTTCAATCTTATTGTTGCCAAAATGCTACTTTTTATTCTTCTAAAAGCTTTGATCCAAACCTTTGATGCATTAAGAGTTCATTGCAACTTCTTATTATATCATTTATATTTCATTTTCTTTCCATATCTTTTCCTTCTAAATAAAGATTTTTTTAGTCATTACTTTAGTGGTAATGTGGATAATTTTGTACTATTTTTTTGTTTTCATTTTATTTTATTTTATGTATTTTCATTTCCTTGATTTCAATTAAAATATTCTCATATGCAGTTGCATATATTTTATTTCAATTTTGTCTATTTGCTTCCTTATTACTTTCGATTTGCACTTGCATTTTTATCTTGTTTTAATTTGTATAACTTGACATCATTTTGGTTTTTATTTATCTTTTACTATTTTCTATTTTATTATTTTTCTTAATTATTCTTAATTAAATTCATATTTTAGATATTTATCAATTATAGAACTCAATTGGTAACTAAATTCTTTAATAGAAATTTTACTTTAATTTAGTTTTGGGTCATTTAAGCTTATTAAGACCTTTTCTTTTGTAAATAAAAAAAGCTTTAAAGGGGAAATTAGGTAATTTCAATAATTAAAGGATACTTCTAAGAAATTTTTGTAATAAATCAATAAAATAAAATATTAAAAGTATGACCTAGAAATAAAAAATAAATAAATAAGAAATTGAAAAGATGACAGCCATTGGATCGAGAGTTTAAACTAAGGACCCCAATCACCAAGGGGCTTTTGGTAATTTTCTTAAGTCGGCAACAAAAGAGTGTGGTGCGAGTTCATGTGGGATGGCTAACAAATGCCTTCACTTCTTCATTGAGTTCCAACTGCCACACCTTTCTCACCTAGCCCCTATTAATCCTACCCATTCCACAAAACTGTTAACCAAAGTTGCAAATACTATACCAGACTTAGTACTGAATTGACTTCCGGTACGGTACTATATCGGTATAGGTTAATACCGAATACCATTTCGGGTAATTTTTTAAATTTATGAAATAGTCCCTGAAATTTTATAAATTTTGCAAAATATTCCTTTAGTATATTATACAATTATATGCTATATACTTTACAAATTATAAGTTTACATCAACTCTGTTTCTAAAAATCATAATAATAAATAATAATCACAATTAATAATTTAATATGAAATAAAAATAATTTTTAAATATTTCACATATAAATAATAATCACAATTAATATAAAAAACAATCATCATAATACAAATATAAAAATAAGAATAATACAAAGTATTTGAAATATTACAATAATACAATTTCATCATTTTATTTTTAATAAATAATAATTACATCAAAACATCCAATAAAAAGAACAATAAATATCCTTAACTATTACAATTTTATTATGACAAGGAATCAATGAAGTTGAAGTTAAATCTCAAACAAAAATATTTACAATTACATCACATATGTAGAATTTAACATAAACTGATAAACATCAAATATACGTAAAATTAAAAGAAGAGGAAAAAATAACCTGGAACGAAATTCAATCTTCAACGGGAGGATACCTGCTATAATTGTACTGACCCCTGTTATCATTTGGTACAAAATCTTTATCATTGAGAGGAGCTTCTTCATTATTATTATTCAAATTTAATGCACCAAATGACATATCAATGTTTTCTTATCTAAGATTATCTTCCAAATCATTGACATCTACCAAATTCGGTTCTTGAGAAACCCAATCCGCCAAAAGATCGATGTTATCAATGAAAATTGGATCAGTTGAACTACTTGTACTATTAAGACTCCTGGTAAACAATAAAATTTAATTATTAGAAAATTATAAAAAATTATATCGAAATTAATAATGATAATAACGTATCTTTCCCGAAAATTCCCAACTATTCACATTTCCAACAATCACAAAACTTACATAAAACAATTTCCAATTCTAACAATTCCCAACAATTCACATTTTCAACAATCACAAAACATTCATAAGACAATTCTCATTTCCAACAATTGCCAACAATTCTCATTTCCAACAATCACAAAATATTTACAAAACAATTTCCATTTCTAACAATTCATTTCCAAACATGCATAAAATAATTCTCAATTCCCAAAAATTCATATTTTCAACAATCACAAAACATTCATAAAATAATTTCCAATTCCAATAATTCCTAACAATTCACATTTTCAACAATCACAACACTTGCATAAAACAATTTCCAATTCCAAAAATTCCCAATAATTCATATTTTCAACAATCACAAAAATACTCATAAAATAGTTTCCAATTCCAACAATTCCCAATAATTCACATTTCTAACAATCACAAAACATGCATAAAACGATTCCCAAGTCCAACAATTCTCAACAATTTTCATTTACAATAATCACAAAATATTCATAAAACAATTTCCAGTTCTAACAATTCCCAACAATTAACATTTCCAACAATCACAAAACATTCACAAATCAATTTCCATTTCCCAACAATTCACATATCCAACAATCACAAAACATGCATTAAAAAAATCCTAATTCCAACAATTCCCATCAATTTCCATTTACAACAATCACAAAACATTCATAAAATAATTTCCAATTCTCAACAATTCACATTTCCAACAATCACAAAACATGCATAAAACAATTCCCAATTTCAACAATTCCCAACAATCACAAAACATTCATACAATAATTTTCAATTCTAACAATTCCCAACAATTAACATTTCCAACAATCGTAAAATATTCATAAAACAATTTCCAATTCCCAACAATTCACATTTCCGACAATCACAAAACATGCATAAAATAATTCCCAATTCCCAACAATTCCCATTTACAACAATCCCAAAACATTCATAAAATATTTTTCAATTCCAACAATTTCCAACAATTCACATTTTCAACAATCACAAAACATGCATAAAACAATTCCCAACAATTTTCATTTACAACAATCACAAAATATTCATAAAACTATTTCCAATTCTAACAATTCCCAACAGTTAACATTTCCAACAATCACAAAACATTTATAAAACAATTTCCAATTCCCAACAATTAACATTTCCAACAATCACAAAACATTCATAAAATAATTTCCAATTCCTAACAATTCTCATTTACAACAATCACAAAATATTAATAAAACAATTTCTAATTTCAACAATTCCCAACAATTCACATTTCTAACAATCACAAAAAAGATATAATTTAATTATTAGAAAATTATAAGAAATTATATCGAAATGAATAATGATAATAACATACCTTTTCGAAAGCTTTAAATTGTATCGAACAAAAACTAAGTCATTCAACCTCTTATGCTCCAATCTATTCCTTTTTTTGGAGTAGATAAATTCAAATGTACTCTAGCTTCGTTCATAGCCTGATGCAATCACACATTGACTTAAAATCTGAATTGCAAATCTTTTCAATTCTGGAATGCCATTTTCGAATTGATCCCACCAAGAAACTGTAAGTTATAAGATAACAAAAGTAGCATTTTAAACAAAATAAAGTGATAATTAATTTTCAACAAATAAGAAAAAAGAAATAACTAATACCTGGAGAAAGTTTTCCTTTTTGTCGAATAGCAATAGGCATTCCAAAATTCCCATAAGATAACTTATAATTTGTGAGCTTAAGAGATCTTGCATTGCGTCAATGTTAACTATTGTTGTAATAGTTAAAAGCATTCTTCTATTAACTTCAGCTTGCTTACTAAGATCCAGTCTAAAATAAACGCTAGGATTCAAAAATGCCCCAGCTACAAACAACGAAGAAGAAAGTTGTCTTTCTCTTTTTTCATTAATGATTGAAAGATATGGTGTGTACAAAGAAGACCTATGTTTCATATTGGCCTTAATTGCTTCCGTCGTTCTCTCCATGGCATAAAAAATATAACCCATTGTTAGCTTTTCTTCACTATCAACCAACCGAAGCACCCTCACCAAAGGCTCACAAACTCGGATAATAAATTGACATTGAGATCAAAATTCTCTATCTTCTAGTATAATATTACAAACCTCCACTCCAGCATTAGAACTAGCATGCTGAAATGCAATCCACTTATCACTTGTAAACATTTGTCTTAATTTTTTCTTTACCGAAACAAAAGACTAAAGTGATAAGAAATTTGTTGCAAATCTTGTCGCAACAGGACAACACAAATTCCTACCATTGGTAAATTTCTTTCTCATCAAATTCAACACCCATGCACGATTATAAATAAACTTTGTCACCTTTTTGGCTTTTTGCATATTCTCATCAATAACAGGAAAATACCTAGGATCCCCTATATTCGCCAGCATTAGATCAATGCAATGTGTAATACAAGGAGCCTAAAAAACAAAATTATACGTATTCTGCAACCTTTTTTCTGCCTCTTTATAAGCGAAATCATTGTCGGTAATAAACTGAACAATGTTTTATAGCCCTAATTCATTCATAACTTCATCAAATATCCCAAACAAATTCTGAACATTTCTAATAAGGCCAGATGCATCAATAGATTTCAAAAACATAGAGTCATTTGCAGAATAAAGTAAAAAATTAATAATAGGCTCGTGTCTCCTATTTGTCCAACCATCACACATAACTGGACGTCCATAAGTACCCCAATTCACTCTTCTTTCAGCCAAATAACTTTTAATTTTGGAAACAGAACAACTTAAAAGTTTACCTCTTAAGTCATCTTCGAAGGATCTTTGAATCCCGGACCATAAGAGGCTATTGCATCTATCATAGGTTGATAATAATAAGATTGAGAAGCATTAAATAACAAACCTATATCATATCACCATCTAGCTACTGCCATATCGACATTTTGAGCTGCATCTCTTAATTGCATTGAACTACGAATTAAAGATTGGGCTCTAGGGGTTGTTCGTGGTGAAAAGAAACTAGTCTACCTTCTTCTCTTCCTCACATCAAGTTAAGGTACTTCTTTTTGGGCCTGAGATGGAACACTGCCAGTACCGCTACCACCACTACCACTACCAGCTTCAACATTTCCATAATCACCACGGAAACTAAAAACAAACTTCCACTACCAATTTTAAAATTCAACATTTCCCTTCTATCTCTCTCATGTTGATATTCATCAAGCAATGTTTTCATCTACCACTTCACATCATGACTTACTTTTTACAAGGTTCCACCTCTCCTTTAACCTCAGCTAAATGTTTTTTTAATCAGGTGATTCCTCCGCCTTTCAAATGCTTGTTACAAAACAAGCAAATAATATGTTTCTTCATACCAGGAACCAATACAGCATGAGCCCAAGCTGGATCATTGTATCTTCCTAAAGTGAGTTGATCATTAGCACTTGAACTTCCTTCCATTTATCTGTTAAAATAAATGAATGCATATATCAAAATACACAACACATAATTTCATTACACAATATACATATCCATCTTATATAATATAACTCATTTTGTATTATTACAACACAATCCAATCTCATTGAACACAATTCACTATACGTCAAAAACTAACAATTCAATTATTTAACATATATAATTAGTTAATTCCAACATACATAAACACTTTTCATTTCCAACAATCACAAAACATACATAAACAATTCTCATTTCTAATAATCACAAAATATTTATATAACAATTTCCATTTCTAACAATCACAAAACATTCTTCCAACAATTTCCATTTCCAACAATCACAAAACATTCATAAAATAAGTTTTCATTTCTAACAATTTCCAACAATTTTCATTTCCAATAATCTAAAAAATTCATATAGTAATTTTCATTTCTAACAATTTCCAACAGTTCCCATTTCTAACAATCACAAAACATTCTTCCAACAATTTTTGGTTTCAACAATTTCCATTTGCAATAATCACAAAACATTCATAAAATAATTTCCATTTCTAACAATTTCCAACAATTCCCAATTCCAATAATCACAAAAAATTCATATAACAATTTTCATTTCCAACAATTTCCAATAATTCTCATTTTCAACAATTTTCAACAATTCTCATTTCCAACAATCACAAAACATTCATAAAACAATTTCCTCCAACAATTTTCATTTCCAATAATCACAAAACATTCATAAAATAATTTCCATTTCTAGCAATTTCTAACAATTCTCATTTCTAATAATCACAAAACATTCATAAAACAATTTCCAATTTCCAACAATTTTCATTTCCAACAATCACAAAACATTCATAAAACAATTTCCATTTCCAACAATTTCCACAAAACATTCATAAAATAATTTCCAATTCCAACAATTTCTATTCCAACAATCACAAAACATTCATAAAACAATTTCCATTTCCAACATTCACAAAATATTCATAAAACAATTGTTCATTTCTTAAACAATTGTTCATTTCATACACATCTATTCATAACATATTGATCAAGTTAAAGGATATATTAATAATATAAGGAAAAAAATTTTCTTATTTAAAGTTTTGAATGTTCTTTCCATTTCTAACAAACCATAATATTATATACATCATTCTATATTTTGTTTTTAAATATAAGTTGCTTTTACAAGTTTTAATTGACATTAATAAGTCTAAGTATAAATGATTGGAACCTACAACATGTCCACAATTTGAACAAAAGTAATTCTTTTTAGGAT
Organism: Erythroxylum baracoense; assembly: GCA_025629805.1. NCBI lineage: Eukaryota > Viridiplantae > Streptophyta > Magnoliopsida > Malpighiales > Erythroxylaceae > Erythroxylum > Erythroxylum baracoense. Next base: position 10,662,788 of record JAOTAY010000008.1, read on the forward strand.
ACATTTTTTACATCTCCATTTCTAACAATCATAATATTATATACATCATTCTATATTTCATTCTTAAATATATAAGTTGCTTTTACAATTTTTAATTGACATTAAT
>JAOTAY010000008.1:10673239-10699911 GCA_025629805.1 Erythroxylum baracoense
AGCATGAGGTGTGGTAATTTACCACACCTGGACCCGTTTCTCTGGTCCGACCCGTTCTCTGGAAACGGGATGTTACAAAGAAGGTCACCATTGACCTAGACCATGACAAATAATTGCAATCACTCAGTTTCGCAGGAATTAACAGCACTCATGCATTCTCAGTACCACTAAGACTCATCACTTCATCTTCTATTGTGAAATGTCCCGATCCAGAATGATTCCCTGTTTGAACCTCACCCTTTGATTCGAGATCCTCCATGATTACTCCGTAAAACACAAAACAAATGGGTAGGTTTTGTTGCGGACAACAAGAGGATTGTTTTTGCGGAAGAAAATTAGGCAATCAGAACCATATTGCTCTGATACCATCTAGAGAGAGGAGGTTGTGACGGTTACTCGCCATGGAAAAGGTTCAGAGAGGTTGTAGAAATAATGAGTTGTTGTATCGAAGTGATAATGATTATTAGTTATTCACATCAAGGCTGTTAAGCCATAAAATAGAGCCGGATTAGTCACCGACTTAAAACCCCGCCAACTACAACTTAAACAGAAAAAGATATTTACAATTCAAGTCCTCCTACTTAAACTCTGTACAATCAACTAAGTCAACTACAGTAAAAATAACAATCAAGTCCCTGAGTCATTTGAGCAACTTCCATCATTTCTGTAGCTGCATTTCTGGAATTCTTCATCATCCCGATCATCATCATATGAAGGTTGTTTCAGTTTAGGCTTGATCTCATATATCTATTTTTGAAACATCGAGCAATCCAACCTCCCAATATAAACATGAAGCAACCCTCCTACATCCTCTGTTGCAAACATAGTGCAACCCATCTAGAATCTAACCATCAACTCCAAATCTCTTCAGTTGACTGCAATAATTTTCAAAGAGAATTATGTCTAATTTAGGTTTTCCTTTACCAAACTAGGTTAATTATAATCTAATTTAGGTTAGGTAAATTAAATTTGGTGAGTCGGGTTTCTTTGCTATTCTGAGTCCAATTAAGCCTATATATAAAAAGACTATATTATCCAATATTATTGATCCATATGTCAAGATTTTACCATATAGGATTCTCTATTAATTTTTTAAGAGAAGTCAATGATAGAAGGGAATTTTAAAAAGTTAAAATTACATTGATTTTATTTTAGAATTTTAAAGGTTGTGATTTTTTGAAAAATTTTTAAACTATACAAAAAACTCATGTCTTTTATTCTAAAAATATTTTCTTGTTTTAGAAAAAGAAATTTTCATTTTTTTTACACTTTCAATAACGAAAAAGGAATGGTGCTTTCTAGTGCTTTAATGGCTTTCACAACCCAAACAATAATGAAAAAAATTCACGGGTTTTTGGTCAGAAACAGAAAGGCATCTTTTATCTTTTTAAAAGTTTTCTTTTATCATTCTTTTCAGTTTGACTTCCAAGTGACTGTGACTTCACGTTGTCAATATTCTGCATAGCATATGTTGATGCATGGTTGCATTTGCATGCATGAGCTTGGTCTTGAAAGGAGTCAAACTTATGCTTCTTTCTCCGTTTCTCCCATCTCTTCACTACCTAAAAGATGAATGCCAGAGAAACGTTCAAGCCCGCCAGAAGATGGACCATTTAGAACATCGCCCACTAAGGTGCCCAAAGGGAAATTCTGTTTCACAAAATTCATTTTATATCCAGTAAAAAAATTCAAATATTAATTATTAACTGCAAAAGATGAGAGATACCATATGCCTCTATGAGTGGACCGCATGAACAAATTACAAGGCGACGGCCGCATTTACGCTTCAAAATCAACTCGCTGAGTCTACTGCTCTACGAGCTAAGTCAGATCATTGCTATTGGTTTATATATATATATATATATTAGGTATCTCAGTTTTATCGGATTAATCTTAAGCTCCTAAGATCTTACCCCAGAGTTCTAAAAGAGGTAAATCTGAAATTTCAAAGTTTCTTAGGTTCTTACGTAACCTATACACTTCTGCGTATAAGGGATCTTCACATACTGATTAGTCAACTGCTGATTGATTACTGCTTCTCCAGTTAGCATCAGGTTCCCATCAGCCCCAATTTTTCAGTAGTTCCACACTCTCATATTGCTGCTAGAAATGAGATATCCGTAATTGATCCAACTAAGGAGCATTTCTAGAGAGCTAGAGGATCATTAACTGGAAAAATTCCTCCTTTCTCTCTTTTGATGACTTGAACTCAAGACCTCTTGTAAGAGCTGAAATTGGACCACTCCTACTTGGCCTTTGATATTGGTTTTTGTTCACACTATGCGGTGATCTTGTAGAGAGTTTGTCTTAATGGGTTATATTTATGTTGCACTACCTGAAATAATAGAATGCCTTAACTTTTGGAAGTACTGTACGTTTGTTCTAAGATCAGTTCTTAATGAGTTGCATTACTAATAGTCTGATGACCTTGTACTCAAAAGTCCCAAACCCCAACAAGGTAGGAGAGAGAGAGCGCCTTCATTCTAGACATACGGAGATAGAAAGAATTATAGTACTTCCATCGTAATAAAGCAATGATGAGATGATAAGCACCACTAGAACATTATCTGAAAGCTGTATGCGCTGTGCAGTTGGAAGCTTCAAATAGTTGAAGACTTAAAATAGCTAAAGAAATGTGTACAAAACTTCCAGTCCCATCACCCAGAAAAGGTTGCTGCTGAGGCAAGAAAAATTTGCTAACCTTTTGACCAGATTGAGGTCTAGAGAATCTTAGCCTCACCTTTTGAATTTACAGGCTGCTTTTGAGAGTGAGTGAGAGAACTTGTGTGCCCGATATTGTTGTCCTTTGAAAATTCATCTCCCAAAAACTAGTACATATCTGATGTATCTCAATAATGTGGGAGTCAATTTTTCAAATTGTGGTTCGCCTTTGTTGTCGTAGAATGTAGAGTACTATGATAACGATTTTTTGTCTTTGAAAAATTAGACTATGACGACTACGATTGCAACTTAACTAATGCGACTATCGTTGCTACTATAATGTATCGTGCCAATTAGCGATTTTCTGTAATTGTAGTCAGGACAGAAAATTGGAGCTATAAAAGATAAAAGTAATGCTCCTGTGCATGTCTTTCCATGAAATCTCAAGTAAAGCTGAGGTTTATGGTTCAATTTATTTCCTGTTCCTTGGCATCCTCAACTGTCGTACGTGGTGGAGAAACGAAGACCCTTTTGTTTAAGACGGGCGATCTTCTGACTACGGAGACGTTTGTGGGAGTCATGGGCATGGGAGGAGATGATAAAACCATCAACCATGCATGAAATTGACACAGATAGTGGACCAGAATCAACCAGGCAACGAAAGCAAAAGTTCTTTCAATTCCCCATCTTTTTTCAATAGTATCTTCAGAGATCAAAAGAGAAATCCTTTGGGCCCCCCTAGGGTCAAAAGAGAGTCTCGCTGACATTCTCCATTTCTTAAAGTCAGACCTTCACGTCTCTCTCATATACGCGTACACGTTTGCCATGCCTGTAATGCGCAAGATACAAATTAAGATAAGCTGTTTTGATCTCTGTTGAGATCTTATCTCCTCCTATGCTTTCAGCAAAAGCATTAACGTTGATCTGATCAATCTCACGACAGAACTTACCCGCTTTTCATGCTAGTCCAGGCACCAGTCGTTGCTATATTCAGTCATTAGCTGACAATTTGTCACGTCATGCTAACCTTTTTATCCAAACAAATATCTATCGCATCACAATATGATATGCACTAGCAAAGCTTATCTTTTATGCTAAACAACCTTTTTGCACAGTGATGCTTCACGTAATCAGCAGTCACTCATTGAAGTTACGGGCGGTGTAACAATAATAGTTTGATATAGTTGACCGTAAAAATCACAAATTTCTTCTCTTATTTCATTATTTTTCTGAAAGGTTCCCTTATTAAGTTTTGTCAGTAATTTTCACTTATCTGATAATTTTTCAGAGATTAACACTTTACATATGCAGTTACTTCGAAAAAAGTGATTAAAATTTGACAAATTATAAAAGTGACATATGTCAAATATAACATATTTATTTATTTAATAATTATCTTATTTATATATCATTATTTATATTAAAATATATAACAATATTTAATATGTAATATCAATTTATTTTATTAAAATTTAAAAATTATTATATTCATTAATTTTAATATTAATATATTTATTAATCTGATATGATAGTAAATTAAATATTTTATCATTTATTAGCATTCTAATATAATGCTAATAAATAAAATAATAAAATTATCATTTTCTTTCAAAATCTATATTTTTATAGACATGTTATAATTAACTTGATGGATTCTACTGATAGTAAATAAAATTGCAAGTTTCTTGTTATTTTATTAATTTATCATATTTATATATTATAACTCATACGAAAGCTATAAAGAAATATTTATAAGTAATATAAATTTATTTTAATAATAATGCATAATAAATTAATTTATCATATTTTATTAATAGCTAATAAATTTTAAGTAGTTTAGAATGATATTAAGTTTAGCCTTTTATTAAAGTTTTATTTTACTATATAATTATCTAGCATATTAATAAGACATGAAAAATTAGGTTACACTAACACTAAATCCAACAAACGGATATAATAAAGAAAAAGTTAATCAGCGTTGAACTGAATATAACATCTCATGATGATTGTTGATTAATAAATTGAAATTTATATATTTAAAAATATAACAAATTGATAATCTTATATATATATATATATATATATATATATATAGAGAGAGAGAGAGAGAGAGAGAGAGAGTTTGATTTGGGACTAATACAAAAAAAGGTTTTTTGATCGATGAGGCTCACTCCTCTTTTCTTTCCTCTCATTTTCTAGCAGAAAATTGTTAATTAATTAATTTTAAGTTAAAGTAAACAGGGACAACCTTCCTTTTTGTTAAAAAAAATGTTACGGAAACGGGCCATGACCTTAAGGTTATGAGCCTTACAAGCAACCAAACTGCTCTACCTTATGTGATGAAAAGAAGAACTGGGAACTAATGGATGAAAAGGGATTAAATGCGCTCCTTTATTATAGAAGTTCATTCTTACAAAGTAAATAATATTTCCTATTGATTTATCCACCGGACTAATCCTATTTTGATTCTAAATTATCCATTGCTATGCTATTCCCAAGGATTAGCAAAATTGAAATATCAAAATTTTTGGGTCATCTCAATTCAAAAACTACACGTTTCTCTAGATCATTATAACATACTTTCACATGTCCACTTAGAGGAAGGTCTTTAGTCTTTTTTTTTTTCTAATCTGCATCCGCGATATTTTATATTATTATTATGATTAATTTTCTTAGTAAACAATAATCATTAATGAATAATGATGAATCGATCATATTCATAAAGATAGGGGACGTAATTTATATAGATATAGTCAATCTCGCTTAGGCTGCTTTAATGTTAGTCTTTACATTTTTTCTTTCACTCGTAGTATGGGACAAAAGTGAGCTTTAGAAGGACTACTAAGTGAGTTGAGAAATCAAACTGTATCCGACTTTTTATAGATTGTTGTGCAAAGACTTTTGAATTTAACCATTCAAATTGAATTGAAAAAGATTATTGAATTCTATTTCTAAATTATATTGGATTCTAGTAGTTTGAATAGAATAATGTATTATAGGAATAATACCTCATTTTTAATCATAATAAAACAAATATTTCAATGATTCCTGTTCAAAAGTAAAAGGAATAGAAATGATAGGAAATAGATTTCAACCCAATTCAATTCGTACTAAATCTTCTATTTTGATAAACTTGTTCTTACCAGAGTTAAAGATAGAAAACGAAAAAAGGTGAAATCTTTTCCACCAGAACTAAAATTACAAACCCTGAAAGGAAGCTTGCCTTCCACGACATATAAGGGAACATGCAATGTTTGGAACTATATAAAGTTTTATCTGCCGCTTGCACTACAACGAATGGAGCATGCTTCAAGCTCAACCAAGAATTCAAGAAAAAGAACCTTTTAGTTGCTCTAAGAAAAAAGAAGAGGAGAAAGAGAAAAGATATTACAACAAATAAACCAGAAAGCTAAGATAAAATCCTTCTCATATTTTTTATACGCAATGTTGGATAATCAATTGTTATTAGCGGATATTCGGGAAGGGGGAGGGTGGGTTATTGAAAAAAGTAAAAAGGTAGGAAAAACAATAAATTAATACACTGCAGCCATTCGTAGGTAGTAAGCTTCGGTGGGCATTGAAATTTCGGTGGAGAAAGGACAACGCGCGTCCTACCAAGAAAAGAAACTAAAAGATGCTTAATCCAAAAACAAACGACCAGTTTCTTGGGGAATAAAAAAAGAGGATAATAGAATTCTAATACTAAAAAGAAAAATTCAGTAGAAAAGTTCAGATTTCAAATGAACAAATTCAAACTTTAAAAAAAAAATTTCTAATTCTCGAAGAATGAGGGGTAAAGGAATTGATCTAGAAAGATTGATTATTCTCTACCACTATTCTTTTGGAAATGCTTATGTTCTCATCCAACTTTGAGTCTTGGAAATTGACCCCATAACTTGGGATATGAGACAAAGCACAAGGGTTTAGGAATAATCAGGCTCGAATTGATGAGATCCTTTTAACTCGCTTTGCTAGGTTTTTTGGGCGACTTACTTTGACCAAGACGCGTATGAATTTCCTTGAATGTGAGGTATGAAGAGACAAGAATAAGAATTATAGTACCATTGGAAGAAGGAACAAACTTCAATGGAAACTCTCATTATTAGATAATATATAAATAAGATTATAGATTTATTATATTTTTAATCAATAAAAATTTTATTAATGAAAGAATCGATGCCAGACTTTTTAAGAAATCTTAAAAGATTCCTAAAAGAAATTTTAAACATAAGAGATTTTGTTGAATTGATGAAATTACAAAGAATATTAGTCTCTGTTACCTTTAAAATATAGTTTACACTATACACAAGAGTAAATAATACATTAATTAGTTTATCATGATATTAATAGTTGGTAATAGTTTTATTGGTTTTTATTGTTAATAAATAACAAATTTACTTCTTAAAATTTCACGTATAGTTTGAAATAAAATGACACAACTTATATGGTAATCCATGTCAATAAAGTTGAAGACTATATGTGTAACAAATTAAAATTTTGACATATGCTTCTCATTAATATTACAAAATTGAGTAAATTTGTATATTTAGAATACAATATACCCTTCTATATACAGAAGAAGCAAATGAAATTAAAAAATTTTAAATAAACAAATATAGGCAATAAGATCATTGTAAACTTCAACATTTACGCCATATATAAGTATTTAAAAATGATCATAATAATAGCTTCACATATCCAACCTCAAGTTAAAGAGGGACAAAGAGTTCATTGATGTCAGATACATATAAAAATAGTATAAAATAAGCATAATACATGTTCAAATATGATAAGGGTCATATAAAAGCTATATTCTAATAATCGAATAGTTATCAATTAACAAGAAGTTTGTTTCTATTTTTTATATTTTCTCTCTTCTCTACTTATTTTTCTATTATTCTTATTTTCTAAACTCCATGTTCTTTTATTCTTCTTCTTCTTTTATCAGATCTCAATACAAATATTCCATAACTTATTTTGACCGTAAAGTTTAGTATCAGAGTTGATTATCCTTTAAAAGTAACTCCATCAATATATATTGTTCTTTTATATTAGAGTTAATCTTTTGTTCTTCGTTCTTTTATCTTAATCTTAATCTTGGTTCTTGATTCTTCTTTTTGTTTCATCATAATCTTTGATTCTTGATTCTTGTTTTCTTGACTTTTATCTATTAGTCTTTCTAACTTTGAAATCTTCTATCGATCCTTGCATTATACTACAAATTATATCGAATTTTCTTAATTCTTGATCTTATAGCCCTCACAGAGTCTATCTGATTAAAACCTTAAACCATATTATATTCAAATGATTGATATTCATAATACTTTCTTTTTGATATTGTGTATCTTGGTCTATCCAAGTTAATGCAAATACTTAAGATATTGAAGTTGAGAAAGAAGCATCTAAAGAACAGTAAAAAAAAAGATAAAGAGACAAGAATTATGAAGAAGAAGACGAATTTTTGGAGTATATTTATGCAAGAATTAACAAAATAAACATAAAAAGGAGGGTTGTTGAGAAGTACACAAGGTTGCCATACAATAGTAATGATAATGAGATTGTTGAGATAGTATAGGATATTATATCACCATGTGTTCGATCACCTAAAGGGTGTACCGACACTAAAAGATAATCATATGCACTTTCATACTTTAAGAGTTGCAAACATTATTTTAGTTTTTGATCTTAGAGGGGGCAACTTATTTCAACTTTCATTTTCAACCTTGTAGACATTGATAAATATAAAATAGTAGAAAATCAGTAAAATATGTTTTCAAACATGATCAGTTGTAAAATTAATATGAAAAAATGTATTATAAAACTTTGTGATATAGATTAACAAGAAGTTTATTTTTATTTCTCTATTTTTATTTTCTATCTTATTTTAGTGTTTTTTATTTTCTAAACTCTACTTTCTTTGATTCTTCTTCTTTCAATTCTCGACACAATAATTTCAAAACTCATTTTGCTCGTATTAATGTGTTTTTTGTAGATTTTTTTTAAAGTTACTAATTTCTTCGTCGACTTTAGATATCACATGTGACTTCTGTTCTCTTTCTCGATAGAACTCCAAAACTAAAGGAGCTGGCGATAATTTAGATTGATTCACATGGATGATTTTAAAGTTTGAGGTCAAAGATGTTCAAGTTTGAGTTAGATTTTGATCATACATGACGCAACGAGAAAGTGATAAAATTCGCACAAAACATAGAGAACTTGCAACTATATCTAAATTTTGAATATTTCAAAGGATTTAAATAAGATACACTAAACTTAATAAATTAAAATAAGAAACAGAAAATTATGATAACATCATAAAACTAATACAAACTTAAGAAAACGGCCACAGGCAATATCGATAAGACCTGGCATTTGATGATGAAATCATTAGGAATTAGATTGTGGTCAGTTCTTTTGAACATATTTAATTGTCAACGTCAATTTAAATTTATAGAACAAATAAATTTATTGAGAATTTGAAATTTTAATAATTTAAAATTAAAAGTGTAACATTATTATAACATTAAAATTAATTTATATATTATTAAAGGCTAGGATTTAAGATATGTTTTGGTGTAACATTAGGATTTAAAATAATATTTTTTATCACATAGCATATGATATGATTAACTGGTAGCAATCATTAATCAAAAGATTAGTTCTGAATGCTGAATGGTCGACTCTGTGGACAGCAGTGACAGACATACTTTAGTAACATCTTATAAGAAAATAGTGACAGAGTAACCTAACTGTATGTCTGCATAGTAATATCAGTGGGTTAAAAGCTCCTATACTTTTGAGAGACACTTGCGTTATTGTGCTAGGGCGGAAATAAAACAACAGACGTATGGTCATTTCACAACCGCAACCAATGTGGAATTCACCATCGTAGTATAGATTCTGAGCTCCTAGTTTCACTGTTTTCTTTGAAGACTTCAAGGCGATCCACTCATCTAATTAAAGGTCCAATCATGTAGCTCGTTTTTGCTGTGGAAGCACACATTCAAAGGCATAAAGGAAAAGAGCCCTGCCATACTTATGACACTTGGATAACCTAGGATGACTTGTTTTGGTTGCTTAAGGCACAGACCATACCCACATAATAAACTTCTCATTTTTGTGAAGTTCTGCCACTTCTAGCAACCACACGGACAACCTTTAAAATTCCAACAGCCATGCAAGAAAGGGAGAGATAGGGGGGATAGGGGGAGAGAGGTTGAAGGGTGGTTTCATCATTCTGGTTCCAGAATGGGACCCAAGAATTTGGCTTTGGACCAATTGTTTTATGCTTGTTTTTAAGGTTAGAAAGCATCAACTTGTAGATATTCCTTTTCTAGCTCCTGCCAGTATAAATACACTCCTGCCCCTAACTCCTTCATCACATACCTCTAGCTCCCTAGTCTTCTCTACTCCTGAGAACTATAGATACTTGAGCATCTGCCATGGATAACAGAAACGAGTCATCGGAGACTTTGAGGTATCCTTCCTCATTTAGTCTTTCTGTCTCCCTTCTCTCTGTGCAGTAGACAAGAGTGAAATGCTATGATATGAACATTCATAGTGATATTAGTTTATGTGAACAGCCCTATATTAAATTGCGTTGTATCGTTTGTCTGTTGCAGGAATAAATGTGCTGCATGTTTCAGACAATTCAATAGGATGGAACACCTAGTGGAGCACATGAAAATCTCGTTTCATTCAGTTCATGAACCCATGTGTGGAGTCTGTAAGAAACATTGCAGGTCTTTTGAATCCTTGAGGGAGCATGTAGGTCTCATGGGTAAGTTGCTAAATTCTAAATAGTAATAATATACACTGATTTAGAGTGTTGGGTGATATTAAGCACTATTTTACTTCTGTAGGTCAATTGCCAAAACTAGAGTGTAAGAGTATGTTCACTAGCCGAGGATGTAGATTCTGCTTAGCCATCTTTGATAGCCCTAATGCTCGCAGAGTTCACCAAGAACGATGCCAGCTCTCTGCAGTTCATTCGGTAAAGGTCCAGCTTTGCACTCCATCAATCTTTCCTTTTTGTTCCCTTTCCATTTGTATTTAATAATGTTAGGCTCCAAGTTACCGAGTGATTTCTCTTTTACAACCAATTCCTTTATTGTTGTTCTAGGGTCTACTTGCTCGCATGGCCAATTTAGGCTTCAGAGACAACTTAATTATAGACAATGCTTATGCAAGAGGTCCACAAGTAGTTGCATTGGCTTGCAAGATGGTTGGAGGAGGCAGTGATGGTTCTCTTGACCTTTGTGCAAAGGTTTGCCTCATTGATGAGAACGAAAATATAATCTTCCACGGTTATGTCAAACCACCAATTCCGGTCACAAACTATAGGTAAAAATCTATTACAAGCTTAAGTATAAGCTGTTTCTGGTAGTGAGATTTCCTGTGTAACTACAAAAAAGAAAAAAGTTAAACACTATAGTCACGTTCGTAATCACTACTTCCAGGTACGAAACCACTGGCATTCGGCCAGAGTACTTGAGGGATGCAATGCAACAAAGACAAGTCCAAAAGAAGATTCAAGACTTCCTATGTAATGGAGAACCAATGTGGAAAATTCGACCCAAAGGAGGAAAAGCTAGGATTCTAGTTGGTCATGGTTTGGACCATGATCTTGACCGTCTTGAAGTAGAATATCCAGCTGTAATGATCAGGTAATAAAGTCTTTTGCAAACTGATATTTTATGGGATATATATATGGATGGCTATGGGGCTTCTGAATTATTTATGGCGGTGAGGTTATTTCAATGCTTTTGAATTTGACTCATAATACAGAGATACCGCAAAATACCCTCCACTAATGAAAACAAGCAAGCTCAGCAATTCACTCAAATATCTGACACAAGCTTATCTTGGGTAAGTCGCCAGAAAACAGTAAGGCATGTTCTTTCTCGTACCTTTCCCTGATAGTTTAAGCCTCTAATGTCCAAGTACTTTATGTATAGATATGACATGCAAACTGGCATTCAAGACCCTTATGAGGATTGTGTAGCATCTATGAGGCTTTACATGAGGATGAGATCACAAAGTCATATGATAGAAGATTACCCACTTGCTTCTGACCCACAAAACAGAAATAACTTCGCTCCACGGAGGCAAAATGAGCTCGAGAAGATGAGCCCAGAAGAACTGCTAGCAATATCAAGGTCTGACTATTACTGCTGGTGCTTAGACTCGAGGGATTAAGGTGGACATGCATGGAGTTAATTTGGTAGAAGTAAGCCTATTGGCATCATTGGAGGTTATAAGATTGTTAAGTACTTCAGTGTTGATTATCAGTAATTGAAATAAAGTGGAATGTTACACTATAGCGAAAATAGCTACTCTAGAATTTATGCCTTCTATTTTATATGTATTTGTTTCTAATCTGCATAACTAAGCTATAACAGAGGTGCCTACCCTATTTGTTATGAGAAATATATATTTCACAAGATAATTTTATTCTCCATATTTCGTGAACAAGAAGTAATAAGTGCTGTAAGTTTTATGTTACAGCAGTTAACCAAAACTTAAGTAGCAAATATATTAATAAAACTAAGGGAGAGAGCAGTTTTGTACCTAAAAATTCTCGTAGTCAACCAAAGTATGGATATTTATGTTGATTCTTCGACATACCTCAGCAACTACTACGTACAGTCATGGACACGAAACTAACCATTCATGATAATCCTCTTGGTGATTCCGCTGGACCATAGACCCTCAGGTTTTGACGCAAATTTGTGCCAGGGTGACTGATTATAGTGAACAAGAGGCAAGGCCTAAGGTCTTCTGTTAATGCTGAAAACAGCTAGAAGTTGCACCAGTTGTTGGTTCCATACAGGAAACATTGGCCCCAGAACGTTGACGAATGTAAACGTAAAAAAAGATCACTCTATGAATTTTCTGTAATATTGCAAATTCATATCTCAAAGCAGCATTAGTCAATCCAAGTTGCTTAAAAATGGCTTGAAGTTCTTCGCAAGGTTATTGCCCTTAAAGCCCACAGTTCCCACAGGAAAACCAGGTTGTACCGTTGAAGTGTAATAGCTATCTGCAAGGCCAATGACTAGTATTTTTCTGTTGTTGTTTGCCATTGGGACTGAAAAAGTATAGGTTTTGAAGAACTTGAGCATGAGGCTGTAAGATTAATAGCAAGCGGTGCTTATTAGTTTCAAACAGATACTCTCTCAAAGCTATATAACATTTTCTAGTTCACAGGCAACTCGGTTACATAGATAGGAGAATATGCAAAGCACTTTGTTATGGAATAGGATATATGACAACTTTGCCAACAGCTCTGCCAGTTTCAATATAGGAAAATGCATATACAGCTTGTGAAAATGGAAATGGACCTTTTGGATCAATCAAAGGCTTCACTTTCCCACTCTCCAGGTAAGGTTTCAATTTCTCCAACACAGAGCCATTTGAAGTGACCACGAAAATGACTGCTGGAGGAGTAACAGCACCGAATATTGTCACCACACCTCCACCTTCTTTCACTGCCTTTACTGCCCTGTCACTTTGTCCTGTTTCCATTTTTTGGCTTTAAAGAATTAGTCGACCGGTTGTTGTTTAACTAGACTGGAGGTCATTCACGCAAACAACATATCTTATACCTGCACTACGGCCTCCAACACAAGACGGGAAAAAATTTTGAACGCAAATTCTTCAAGTTTTCAGGATTTTATAGATATCAGAATCTTACCAACTGCATCATAAACGACATCAAACTTCTCTGGCAGGTCTTCAAAGTTCACTTTGGTGTAATCAATAGCCATATCCGCTCCCAAGCTCTTAATTAACTCTAATTTCCCAGTGCTGGCAGTGGCAGCCACTTTAGAAGCACCAAAGACATGTTTAGCAAGCTGCATCAATCGGGAAGGATATGTAAAGGATTAAACTTTGATTAAAAACAAGGGAATTTCCAGATTCTTTGCATGTTAATGCTCATTCCTGAATTCACGAGAAAGATCACAAGGAAATCAACATCAAGAGAGTAAATGACCTGAATAATTAGAGTCCCAACTCCGCCAGCACCTCCTAAGACAAGGACAGTTTTCCCAGCGGAGAGACCAGCTCTTTCAAGGCCTTCATGGGCAGTTTCAATGGCAAGGGGCAAGCTAGCCGCTTCTGCAAAGCTGAGGTTTTTAGGCTTATGAGCCAATAACCTCTCCTCAACAGCTGTGTACTCAGCTAAAGTTCCATGATTTTTCGGTCCAACTAAAGCTGTCTCATTAATGTCTCCATATACTTCATCTCCTTCCTTAAACTTCTTGACTTGGCTTCCCAGTTTGACCACCACACCAGCCACATCACACCCTGGAACAGTCTGTGAAAAGCCAAAAACTTTGAGGGAGCAGATCAAGGAAAAAAATTACATATTATAGCAAAGAAATAGATTCTTACAGGTGGGGGAGAATCAGTTTCCTTAAACATTCCTTCCATTCGTTTGAAATCAACTGGATTTAGTGATGCAGACACAACCTTGATCAGTACCTGATCTTCTTTCAACTGTGGTACTACAATGTCTGATTTCAGTTTTAAGACGTTGGTTGATTTGCCATACTCTTCATAAACCCATGCCCTGATTTTGGATGGAATTGTGTTAACAGTAGTGACTGCCATGGAAGTGGGAGGTAGAGATCTATCTGGCAGTCTGGCTAGAGCGTTTTTATTTTTTTTTTCCCTTTGATAGGCGAGATATTTTGCATTGGCTATAGAGTAGGTCGATGGAAATGACTCCACTTGGTCTTGCTTAGGACAATAGCAATGGGTGGGTCCTTAATCTACATGGACGCATTTTAGCCTCTTAATTTGGCACTGAATTATGTTTTCGTGCTTTGCTTTATCAATTGTCACTTAGATTTTACTCTTCAGCGTCACAACTGTTTGGGGATTTACCTGCCTGCCACCTCATTGGATGTTTTGTTTAAATTCTGAACTGGGATTGATGTTCCAGGAAACCCGATGCTTGCTTATTATTGGAAACGAATTCCATTCTGGATTCTTATTCAAAAGTAAATTACATTCATTCATATCATTCGCAAACAAATATCCAATCATTCAACAAGATACAACAAACATAAGAAAAGCCCCAAATGATTGCTTGCTTGCATACCATCCATATAGTTCATGCTAAAACCTTTACTACGCATGTATATACCCTGTGAACGTCACATCAGATCATATATCACAAGGGAGTGAAAAGCGTATAACCAGAAATGAGGGAACTTAGTGCAAAAGCCAGAAATGCTAGGAGGGACAGTGCCACAGATCCCCTTGCCATTGTAGGGAACTTGTCCTTCCCCCAGTTGGACTCCCAATCCTCAACTCGAAACGCAGCCGAAGAGGCTGCCGACAAAAGAAGGTACGCCAAAACCTGACCATGTTATAAGAAATCACTTCACTTGCCCAATTAGTATTCAATATAAGCAATTAAATTTTGTACAATTTTTACACTCATACTGTTATGGATACAAATGAAGTATTTCACGACTTTTATTTTTTCACCGTTTGTAAAAAAAAGCCTCATCAAAGGACTGATATTTAATAAGTGACTAATATATACATGTATTCTTTAATTACCAAATAATATAGAACAATAGTGACTAAAAATTTATTTAAAAACTTTTGAATTTTTTAAAATATTAAAACGAACAAAAATAAAATACGATTAAATTAAAACTGCAAATAAATAAAAATTGTACAGATTTATGAAAACATATATACACATAAAAGTAATAGTTATAAAATGAATGTGCATTTGTTTATAATATGAACTTAATCCTAAAATTGTTTTGATTCACAAGTTTATTCTTAGAATCAAGCACAATGACCCACACTGGCACATGACTTTGAAACTTACTTTTTCATTAATTTTAAAAAATAATTATGTAACAATAGGGTCTACTTTTTATTTAAAAATAGTGAAAAATATTAGATTTCAATTTTAAGGTTACAAAATGTTAAAAGGTTCTAAGTTATATTCTCTTCTAAACATTGAAGTGGACAAAGGTGAAAAGGTAAAGGAAGAATCAACTTAGGAAAGAAGAAAGATAAAAAGGCAGCTAAAAGTTGGTCATGGATAACCTGGAACAATATCATTATATCAAGTTATGGTCCAAGTAATTATGATATGATATTACAGTTAGAACTAGAATAACACCATTATTCGCATTAGTGACGATCCAAGAATTGGACACTCATCAACTTGGTCCTATGATAGGTACGCAAATTAATACAATAATAATTTCACATGGACAACGACTCACCTGATCTAAGGAGAAATCAAACAAGTACCGGAGCTGACTCCGGACAGATTGTTTGCCGGCGGTCAAAGAATAGGCTAGATCGTATGCTTGTACGCCTGAGTAGACAAAACCTAGCACATTCACTGTCAGACAATACCTACAGCCACATCAAAGAATCTGCAAATCAAATCTTAATTGAAATAAATGAACCACTAAAAGACCCCATTTTGATACCGTCATCGATGAATTAACTGAATAGATACACAGAAACACAAGAAGGAGTCATAAAAACCTGAATTCCTTGTAGCTATGGAAAGAGTCGAGTGCCCATCCTTGGTTCTTGTCGGCAGCCAAA
This sequence comes from Erythroxylum baracoense, assembly GCA_025629805.1. Lineage (NCBI taxonomy): Eukaryota > Viridiplantae > Streptophyta > Magnoliopsida > Malpighiales > Erythroxylaceae > Erythroxylum > Erythroxylum baracoense. The sequence continues at coordinate 10,689,497 of JAOTAY010000008.1, forward strand.
ACAGAGAAGGATACTAAACAAAAAACAAACCCCAGAATCCTAAACCCCAGTAAAGCCCTTCTCTTTATGGCCTCTCTCTTTGCTCGTCTCAGAATGGACAAGTTTGGTCTCAGTCTTCTCCCGCCACCACCCTCTTCACTATGACCAACAACTTCTGCATCTTTGCCTCGAGATTCACTCTTGGTCGCTTGAACCGCCACAGGAGACGGTGGCTTCTTTGGTTTTGTGTCTGGCGGTGAGAAGCCACGATCTGAGGAGAGAGAGGACTCCGAGGGAGAATCTAAAACATGGGGTGGACTTGGAGAGTACATGTTGGTGGGTGCTTGCGGTGGTGGAGTTTTGGAACTGATCAGTTCTTGTTCTTGTACATGCTGCTGTTGTGTTCTTCCTTGTACAAATTCTTCTTCTTCTTGTTTGTGGTGTTGTTTTTGAAGCTGCTTCTGGTCACTGTCATGGTCTATCATGGTCTTTCTGCGCTGGGATTGCCTTTTGGTTTAAGGTGTTCTACAGCGGTGGCCGATTGAAGAGTGGGTAGAAAAATGTGGTATGTTGTCTATGTTATTAAGAAAGGCATAGATTAAGATAATAGATTGCTCTTTGGTAACTTAAAATATGCATTATTGTATAGATTAAGCTAATAAATTGCTCTTTAGTAACTTAAATATGCATTATTATATAAATTATGTAGAATCCAACGAAATCCAGGCCTAACGTACAAATTTGTAAGTTCAAAACTGGAGATTCTTAATGGATTTGATGGATGGCCTACGAAGATTTCAATCTTTTGAGTTCTGAAAATGAATGTTCATGGATACGTATTTTGATCCTACACGACATAAACAACCAAGAGAGAGAAAGAATTGCCACTGGCATATAAGAAGGAAAAAAAAACTTGTTACACTATTACATTTCGATAATTAAAATAAGCATAGCTCAGAATTTAAGTAGAAGCCTCATATGAATATCAAGCATGAGCTTTAGGATGTCGAGAAGAATTCATGAGCTTCGTGATATTGCTTTAGGGCAACGTTGTAGATGGGATGGACAGGTTCTAATAGATTGGAATGGGGACCCAAAACAGCCCTTGGCAGAGGTGGAGAATTCTCATCCCTCGACCAGCTGTATTGACATATTGACAAGCCGCTAAGACAGTAACATGTGTGATAGTAGTCTCTGGCCTTCCCTGGTTTGTCTCTGAATCCACCTTGTTGAACCTACAAAAATTAACTTGCTAATATAAACCAGAGATTCACAAGAAATTCTTTGTCGCGGGGCCCTAACCAAAAAATTGGAATAGACAAGCAAGGGCTTCCAAGTTCTGACCGATAAATTTCTGAATGAGAATACTAACAAGTGAAAAGCTTGCAAGAACCCCTGAAGTTACAAAGAACCATCTTTCACCCTTAAATGGCGGTACAAGTTCTGGTTCTCAAGCATGTTAGGCCAATACATCTAGAAACATGTAGAAAAGAAACCAAACTGTTCCATATTGTTCAGTTATAGTCACTGACAAGTGTAAGAAGGAAGCTTTACAGAATAAATTGTAGAAAGAAACTGGAGGGCAACAAGAAGCTGTTATCCTCCTCGTGGAAAAGAGGAAAAAAGAAAGGAGAGACAAGGAAGAAAAGTAAGGATGTGGCTCAGATTTGGTCAACAAAGAACAACTTATGCAAAATTCTACACTGGTTACCACAAGCTTTCAGGCATGTTAAAATCAAAAAAATGAGAAGGCTGAAATAAAACTGTCAGTTCCAAGATTCCATGCCAAGGTATGATCGTTGCTCCTAATTTATTTTATACCTGCGAGCAAAGAAGAATGTACTGCTGCAACGCCATGCTGTGGAAAAGTGGTTCCATTTCTGGATGCCCCACAATTTTAGTATGGCTACTGCTGCTACAGTCTCCTAAACATGAATTATTTGCGTGGTCTGAAGAAACATGAAATTGAAGAATGCAATAAAAAGCCATTGGCAAGCATGCATACCTCCATGCCCACAAGCATCGTCATCTCCATATAAATTTTCAGCAGTATCTTCTCCTTCAGAACTGCTATCTATATCATGATCTCCCGCAACATCCGAAAATGTCAGGGGCACACCCACATGCAATCTTTTTATCAAGGCGAATACACCACCCTGATCAACTGCCCTTCTTAATACAAAGTCAAACTAAATAAAATATCAAGAACTAAAACACAAGAAAAGAAAGATCACCTGCCAGAAGGAGTAACATCCATCAACCAATTTATTAGTTCTCCCCTGAAATCCACATTCTACTCCTTGTCGAGATACCACCCAGTTCTAATATCAAATGAAACAATAAATCTTTAAGCATAAGAATATAAACTAGATATAAGGTATGAGAAACAGTTCATTGCAGACAAATAAATAAAAACTTCCAATTGACAATCGCTATAGTATATAATCTGGCTTACAATTAAACCAGCTAAGTCCATACGATTAGCCTCATTGATCAACATCATTGTAGCCACTCCACAAAAGGTATAACTGATAGACCAAAATAAGCAATCCATGAGAGATTTACTTTGGAGAAATCAGCAAATCCACGAAAACAGGAAGTAAATGCAAGCTTATCCTAGTAGATATAGTGTTTAGAGGGCAACAATAGGGCACTCAGAAACATACCCACCATGAGCTTCAGAACCAGGCTCCCCTGCAATGCCACCTTCATAAGTCTGACAGCTGCAAAGATGACATATAGGATTCCTTATTATTCATTAAGTAAAACAAATAACAACTTTGAATAATCCTGAAATACTCAACTCACCCATCTCCAATATCTGAGTTCTAGAAAACACTCTTCTCACGGTATGATACACAGAGTTTTAAGAAAATACAAGTAAGGTTAGCCGAATTCCCAATGCCTCATTTACAAAGTTATTGCCACTCCAAAGTCTTGTCAGGATGTCAGATTTTAAAGTTTATCATGTAGGTCTCAAACAGAAATCACGGCAGACAAAACCCATCCTATATGCTTGCAAGCTATACACCTACCTTCCTTCTGTTTTCTCACATGACTGCACCTATCAACAATGCCTGATTTCATTTTATTAAAGATCCATTAAGATCAAAAGGAACAATAATTATGAAGAATCAATTCAGAATTTTTCGACAAGTATATTCTACTGTAAATCTTGTGTGCATGATGTTCCCCAGCACAGAGCGATCAAAAGTCCAACATCACTCACACAGCAAACAGTCAATATGTAACAGAGACAATTGGATAGAGATCTTTGGATATGTGAAATTGCATCTAGAACTCGAATTTGTGTCATTAAAAGGATGAAGCAGCAAGGATTCAGGAACAATAAAATTTGTATACACGGGAGAGTTACTCTTAAAAGGGAAAACTGATTAACCAATTTAAAATGAAGGGCAGTTTAGCCTGCAATAAATAGAACATGAACAAAACAGAAACAGCAGCATTGGTTAATAAGGCAGGCAACCTTAGACCAACCTCAATATATAATTTCCAACATCTTTAGCCAACTCATCATCCAAAATATTGAGTATGCTTGCAACCTGATCAGAAGTAATCAAAGGTTTAAAGAAGCACGGGAAATACTACAGTTTCCATTTCAATAACTTATTGAACTATCAAAAGGTCCAGTTCCCTGAAACAGCCACACACAAGGGGAAAGAGAAGAGAGATTACTGAAATAGCAGTATAACAAGCCCGAACATCGATTTCACCAGCATCATGCATCCTAAGAAAGTGAGATGGCCATAATTCAGAATTTGCTGAACTGCTCAATTGACAATGGAAAGTAGCCTTCACAGATGAAGTTTACACACAGCAAGAACCATATATGTAATTCAAACTCAAATACTGATAGCTATTTCAAAATCTGATGAAAAAAAGAAATCAAACAACTGGATGCAAAGCAGAACTATCAATTAAATATAACAGTCATAAAAATTCATTGTTCCATGAAATAAAAATGTGAACATAAGATCTTACCTGAAGGCCCCATTTGGTTGCTTCATTCGCTTCAAGAAAGTGTACAGCTTAGTTCTGAAACATAGATCACAAATCAACATCTCTAGAGGTGAAGATCTTCAAATTGGTGCAACGAATAGTGAAGTCTTCAAAAGCTTTAAAAATTTGACCACCTATTAATCGACAACAAAGCTTCCTCCCCACCCAAAGTAACAAGTGAATTCACTGCAGCATAAGTTGTTGCAAGATGAGGTAGCTGGAGAGAATAAAGCAAAAATTAATGTTTGACAGATGGTAACAAGGATACAAACTAAAAAATCATGGATAGATGCACTTAAGTTGTACCTATGTGAACCTGAAAGACATAAAAGCCAATGGTCTGATCAAGAAGATCATTGGTAGGAACATAAACAAGACAAAATCAAGACAACTGACTCCTTCAACACTGTATCATGTAATTAAAAGAATGGGTGCGAGAAAAGAGGCCCAGCCCCAGCAACTAAATTGATGAACTTCAAAGAAAACAGTAGAAGCATCCAATGAAGATAAGTTGGTAACATTATAGTCATGCCAAGCAGTAAAATACTTGCCTGTCCAGGCCCTCCACCATATCCACCATTTGGATCCTGCAGTTAATGAAAACCACAAATTTCAATGAGTATTGCTGGCAATGCTAGATACATTTTTCAAAGGAATCAAATGCTCCATGAAACTTAGATAAGACTGAATCCTAAGCTGTGATTTGGTCCCCCTTTCGGAGCTTCACCACCTTAGGACAAAACTAGGCCCATAATAAAAGGTGAAGAACCCACTGATCTTGTTTATCAACTGGTTGGTGTCGTGTTAACGTGCCCAGGAGACATCTGATGTGCAATCAAGTTCAAATCTTCATTTGCATACCGAACAAAATAAAGCAGTGGCAAGAACCAGAATGTGTAAAAATAAGCCCAAGCATATCACAAGCAAGATAGACAAGGACACAATGCTTCAGAAAATTAATATGCCAATTTATCCTTACGGTGTATGTGCACAAGCTGTCTATGTTTGCAGAGAGAGAGATGAATTTCAACAACAATGGATACAAACAAGTAAAAAACAGAAGCATGAATAAGAGACAACCAGAACTCAATCCTTCACCTGACAGCGATTCAGGAAGTCAATGGCATTATTTTCTAGTTCATAATCAATAGACTCTCCAAGCAAAGCAATCGAATGCAGGATCCAATAGCAGAGCCAAGGTCGACTGCATAAAATGTACAAAAAATAAAATTTTAAAATCAACTACAGTAAACAACTATTAACTCGTAAAGAAACTTTTAAATACTAGAGTAGGGTAAACTTTTATTACAGACTGATGCAACTGCAAACAAATGAATGCATGTATCAACTCACCAACATAACCCCCTAATCCAGAGGAAATAAGGAGAAAAACCAATAACACAAGCACAGAGAATGATAATTGCCGACTTCTCACTAAAAACATGAATGCAATGCAAAAGTCACCATGTGGTCTGCTCCCAAGTTGAGCAAGATCGAATGTATAGTAAAAGCTTCCCAGTAATGACACTGTCTAAGTACTATCTAAATATGTATAAACCATCAAAACTTAATCATAAAAGAGACAGCCTTTTATGCCTATTGATTCATAAACAAACTAAGATAATAGCACTAGAGCTGCAATAACCACTTAATAACCAAACTAAGATAATAGCACTAAGGCTACAATAACCACTTAAAAACAATCCAACCAAACTTAAAGAAGAAAAGAAACAAAAGGATCAGTACAGAAATTAAAAAAATTAGCAAACTCACTTGGCATCCAAAACGACGAAGGAGGGACCAAGTTGCTTGAGGCCTTGGGTTAGATACTCTAAGTGATTGTCCCTTTGAAGCTCTAACCTGTTAACCAAGATACCAGATCGAAAATATCAAATCCAAAGAAGCAAAAAGGCCAAAGCAAAGTTGTGGAATCAAATCAGAAGTAACAAAGGCAAGGACAATCTAATACATAAGGGTTTGGGCTGCTCGAGGAACGTTGGCGAAGAGATCGTATATCCGGAAAACCTGGTCCTGGACCATACACTGGTCCAGCTGGCTCACTGTCGCTCGGCGCTCCTCCACCGTCGTATCCGGCATGACCCACCGTCGATGAAGTGAACAGAATACTCAAAACCCACTATCTGTTGAACTTACTTATGAAAGGAGCTATCGAACTTGTTTACTTGGCTTAGGCACACAAGTATAAAAAGAATTGAACTTTCACCTGTAAAAGGTACAAAACTCATGAACGTCCTTTCTTTTAAGTCAAGACAAGAGCTTCTTAATGCTCAAGTACTGAATACCATTACACAGGCCGAGGATGAAACTGGAGCAGAATTTGTCGAAAGCCCAGGTGCCAACACTCTATTAAGGAAATTAAGCTGAGAACTAGGCGAGTGAAGTGATACATAACTTGAATTTAGTAAATACTTTTGTTCAACATGTAAGACTTATGCCGAAAACAACAATCAAATCATAATTCATAAATTTAATAGGCTGTTTGGAAACTTTCGAATTGAATTCATTAACGAATTCGATTTAATTATATTAATGAGATTGAATTGAATTCGATTTACATTGTTTGGAACAAACTTAAAAATATTATAATTGAATTGAATTACACTGTTTAGAACGGGAATGAATATAGTGAATAATGAGAATGAATATTATCATTATGATTATGACGGTTGGTTAAGAGGAATGAATGATTACCATTACCATTATCAGTAGTTGGTTTGTAAAAAATATTGAGAAATAAAATTTATTATATTTTAGTTAATTAATTAATTATATTGTAATTAATCAATTACAATATATTGATTAATGAAAATATTGTAATTAATTAATTATATTGTAATTAATTATATTGTAATTAATTAAAATTTTATTATATTTTAATTAATGAATGAATTATATTTTAATTAATTATATTGTAGTTAATTAATTATTAATAATATTTTAATTAATCATCTTTGGAATCCAATCAAGTGAAGCACAAGAGAGTGAGAAGTGAAGTAGTCCAAAGAATGAAAGAGCAAAAGAGCAAGACGCTACCTTTGAATGTCATAGAGTGATTCTTGATGAGAAATACAGGGCAAAAAATTGAACTCAATAAAAACCGACAATAAATAAATAAACTTTGATGAATGTTTGGTTATAAACTCGCAGCAAACAACAGTTTTTGTTCAAAGGTGTCTTTCTCAAGCTTCAATGTAATTGAATTCTGATGCTTAGAGGAGTGAATTCAATTTGTAAAGAGAACAGTTTCAATTACATGCATGAATTGAACCCATCCTTTTTTTTGTGTTTCCAAGCACCTGAATTCAATTTAGGCCATTCCAAACACCCTGTAAAGGATCCTTTACACATCTTTTTAGGAAAAGATCACCTGATCACGTTTTACCATACCTGGTGAAAATTATGAACTTCTTGAACGAAAGGAATACATGTTGAAAATTCTATGGTTATAATCAATTTTAGGTAAGTTATAAAGATGATTACAAAGTTAACTCTTTTTATCAAGAGAATATGCATGAGGGTTATGTCTATTAATTTAATTGTGTGTAATGATCTAACTTAAGCTTCTACTGATCAATTTTAAGATAAGGGATTGGCAAGGAATGATATACTCACTAACTGGGATTTTAAAGATGAGTTAAAAACAGTTAAGAGGAGGAAAGCAAGCTGCAAGGCTAAGATCAAATGCTTTGGTAAGAATTCCTTCTTGGGATTAGCAAGGAATGATATACTCACGAATGGGATTTCAAAGATGAGTTAAAAACACATAAGAGGAGGAAGGCAAGCTGCAAGGCTAAGATCAAATGCTTTGGTAAGAATTCCTTCTTATCCTTATGTCAATCTTAGCATAGGATACTAAGGGCCTTAATAGTCCTAGAAAATAACAAATAGTTTTTAATTATTTGAAGTCAATAAAGCCTATTAGGCTTTTTAGAGACCAAACTCAATGCTAATAAATACAAGAATATTTGGCTTCTTAACAAAATTTGGAAAGTCATCACTAACTATGAACCTCATTTTAATGGAAAAATAATGGTTGGTTATAATAAAAAAAAGATTAACATCCTCATTTCCTCAATATCTGATCAATATATCCATCTACATGTTGATAAATTATGCACTGACTTAATCTAAAGCTCTTTCATATATGCTTTAAACTTTACTTTCCACATAAGCACCTTGTATGGAACTATTTAAAGGATATCTATAGCTCCATTAATGCTCCTTTGCTAATTTTGGGAGAATTTAATAACACAATCCTTGCATCTAAAGCTAAAAGGAATAGATTCATTAGGAACTCTTACAGTGATTTCAGGTCTTACATCTTTAGTCACTAACCTCAAATTTGGGGGTTATTTCTTCACCTGGAGTAATAGATAAGAGGGTAAACGACTAATAAGGAAGAAGTTGGATAGTGCTCTGGTTAATCGGGTTTGGGTTTAGAGGCTTCCTAGAAGTAAGACTGTCTTTAGTAATTGTCCAAGTTTAGACCACTCACCAATTGAAATATATGACTATCAACTGAGTAAAGCAAAATCACTTCATTCAAGCTCTTTAACTTTCTTTGTGAAGTTGAGGGATTCCAAGATGCTATTATAAAGGGGATGAGTATGGAAATGTTAGGCTTTGAGTTGTACAAATGTCACAAGAAACTAATGGGGGTTAAAGATAAGCTTAAGAAGCTTAGATCAAATCTCCACACTAACACAGAACTTAAGGTTGAAAGAACTAAAGAGCAATCATTCAGAAACAAAAGATCCTCTATATCTCTTCTAGGAATTCATTAGCTTAAAAATGAGAAAGATGACCTTAGAAATTATTCAAAAGTCTTGGATACTCATTGCTTGCCAATCAAGCAAAAGGCTGGAGTTTTTTTTTTTTTTTGGCTCAAGGAAGCTAATAAGAACTCAAAGTTTTCCTACAAAGAGCTTTTGGCTAGAAGGAATAATAACATAATCATTTCCTTATAGTTAGGGTAGTGTTATATTCAATAAAACTCAACTCTTAGAACTTGCTTTGAAATATTTTAGTCTTAATGGGCCAAGTTCCAACTCCTCTTTAGTTTTAGCTTTTAATTCATTTATCCCCAAGCTTCTTTCTCTACTTTAGTATGATCTTCTCAATATTCCTTTTACTGACGATGATATTAAAAGGAATTATTTAACTTTAACCCCAATAGGGCCATTATTCTTGATGGTTTTAATGCTTATTTCTTCTAAATGAGTTAGGACATCATGAAACCTTAGGTGTGAAAAGTAGTTTTAAAACACATCATGCTTGGTTCCTAAAGTTGTCAACCCATACTCTCTAAGGGACTTCATGCATATATCTTATCATAATACCTTTTAAAAATTAATTGCCAAGCTCCTAGCCAATGATTAAAGCTAATTATTTCATAATTCATTAATATAACTTAAGTTTGTTTTGTTGATGGAAGATACAAAAGGGATAACATTTTACTTGTTCAAAAATTTCTTAAGAACTATCACTTAAGAAGGTCAAAGGTTAATTGTGCAATGAAAATTGATCTTTATAAGGGTTTTGGTTTGATGGTTGAACACTTCATTATTTATTCCTTTGAAGCCTTTGGATTTCCATCTATTTTTATATCTTGCAAAAGTCAATGCATCACTACATCATCTTTTATTATGCCTGTCAATAATTAGGCTTCAGATGTGTTTCAAGGAGCTATAGTAATAAGATAGGTTAACCACCACTCTCAATATTATGTATTAAGGTAATTTCTAGACTTATTTCTTATAACTTTTGTATAGAGGATAAGTTCCATCACCATAAGAAATGTAAATAGCTCCATATTTACAATTTTTTACTTGCTAATGATCTTCTTTTATTCTATGGAGTTGATCCTACATCTATATCTTGTCTTAATAAGTCTCTGGATATTTTCAATAAGTTATTTGGCTTGAGTTTTAGCAGAGATAAGATCTTTAAGGTGGTTTTAACTAATGCAATTCATATCTCTCAAAACATCCACTGATATTTTAGGTTTGCACTTCAAATCTCCCCTTTTCACCCATCTTGGAGTCCCAAATTTTGCAAGTAAAATCTCTTACAACAATTTTCAATGTCTTTATGACATGGTAATGTAACATCCCCTTTTCATACAAAGGGTTAGAACCCTTAGATTTCTGTAAATGAGAAATAGTCATGGGAGAGTAGAAGAATGCATTTCATGTTCATGCATAATATAGCATTCATGCATGTGAATTTGATTATTGCACACATTACAATAATTTATTTATGCCCTCATTTGACATTTCTGGGTATAAATGATTGCTTTAATGTGATTATGATATAGATAGTGAATATTTTGCCTTAAAAATTGATCTGGTGAATTAAATTATTGATTTAGAATTTTTGGTAAAATTTGAGAATTT
>JAOTAY010000008.1:10700011-10711810 GCA_025629805.1 Erythroxylum baracoense
CTAAAATTAGGAATCCCATTACAATCTAATAATCTAGATGAAATAATTACAATTGCATATAAATTTTATAGAGAACATTTAATGATAGAAGGTCAACACCCATTTTCTATTACTTATCAAATTAGATATGCACTAACTAATTCCAATCATAGTATTGAATTCAAAAGTACAGATAGAATATATACTGATCAATTATTTACAGATGTTGCTAAACTAGGAACAAATTTTAAAAACAAATTTAAGACAATTACCAGCTATTAATTATCCAATCAAAATAGAAAATTCTAGATCTCAATTATCGTTATCTGAAAATAAAACATTAAAAGAAAAATTACCCTTATGATCTCAATTTGTAAGATTAGAAAGACCTATTAGATTTATTGAACCTAGAATTAAAATTACTGTTCCTCAAACCTGTATTGAACAAGATAAGCCTGAAATAAAAATGAGTCAATAATTAATAACAATTAAAAATCAACTTAATGAATTAAAAAAACATTTAAAAACAACCTTATGAGTATTACCAAAAAATTAGCAGAATTAGTCGAAAAAATAAATATAGAAGAACAATTCATCTTTTTCCTCGTTTTTGTTCTGAATGATTGTTGACATAAAATGCAGTGGCTGAATGTTTACTTGTGCTTGGGGAGATCAACTGTTTTTGTAATAATTCAAAACATTCACTTAGAAATTCTTGTACATATTATTGTGTATAAGGGATATTAGGTTTAGGTACTTTGGGAATGCCCTACCTTCAACTCGAGTTTTGGGTAACAAAGTGGTATTAGAGCTAGCTTACACCTATGACGTGCCAGGTTCGAATCCCAGCATATCGAACTGGATTCACTTAGGTAGCAGAAGCGTGGTGGGTTTAAGTACCTTGGGAATGCCCTACCTTCAACTCGAGTTTTGGGTAGCAAAGCCATGGTTGTTCTCCCCACATAGCTCACATTGTACTTGCATCACCTTAGCTATTGAGGAAGATGCTCCTTGCATGTTTTTTAACTACTTCGTAAGGCCTGTAATCTATGCCTACAAAGCAGTAACATAGTCAACAGGGATCATATGTTTTTGCTCCTTCTGCCCATGTCTACTCCTCTCGCTTGACCACATGAAACTATTACTCGCCAAATCCTCCAAAAGGTCATGAGTTGCTTCAATAGTCTTCCTCATCAATGAACCTCTAATAGCTGCTTCTATGGTTCCTCTCGTGCTCGGATTCATGCCATTGTAAAACGTCTATAATAGTAACTCCCTCCAAAGGTTGCGGTGAGGATAGCTTCAATGTAGTTCTTTAAATCTCTCCTATGCTTCATAGAGAGATTCCCCATCAATTTGTTAGAAATTCATGATCTCCTTGATGATCCTCGCCATCTTGTTCAACAGAAAGTACTTTGTGAGGACTGCTTGGGTTAGCTGCTCCCAAGTAGTAATCTGCCCTTAATTAAGCGAGTTGTACCATGCCTCCACTCGATCTTTCAACGTAAAAGAAAATAATTGTAGCTTTACTACATCATTCGGACATTCTGTTGAACTGAAAAGTGTCGCAAATCTCTAAAAAATTGGTAATATGGGAGTTTGGAACCTCGTTGGATAACTCATAGAATTGCACACTATTTTGCAATATGTTAAGGAGTGTTAGCTTGATCTAGAAATTGTTAGCTTGAACCACCGGCCTAACAACTCTTTAAGGACTGAATCCTGGCCTCATAAAGTCCATCAGTGTCCTCTTAACTCCCCCATGCTCACCTTTTTTAGCCATATCTCTTCGTGTAAGATTTCGATGCTTCGCTCTTCTTAACTCTCTTTCGTGTCTTTGATATTAGGAAACTCATCTTCAATAACTTCTATCGATCTTCGCATGCTCCTTGTGTTCATGCACCTGCAAATACATAAGGAAAAGTATCGAAAACTCTTAAATCAAAGTAATCTAAATTAGAAAAGATGCTAAACAAACAATCCCCGGTAATGACACCAAAAACTTGTTTATGAATTTGCAAAATAGTTTACTAGTTTTATGCTATAAACCCTCAAGTATACGGGTCGTGACTTGTAGTTAGAAAGCAGATATCGATCCCACAGGGATTGATGACTAGACACCACTTAATTTAAATGAACTTTGTGTAAAAAAAAACAAAATTGTTTTATGACCACTTAATTCAGATTAACTTTGTTTAAGAAACGAAATTGTTTCATAAAAACAAAGTAGAAAATTAAATTTAAATTAAATGACTAACAATGAACAATTGACAATACCGAAATGTAAAAAAATTGGAATTCAAGGTTTTAATGACTAGAGATCACTTTTTCCCTATCTTGTCTCCCTCCTATTTTATTAATTGAATTATGTCTCACCTAAGATGTCCAATTGTATTAACTACCCTCTCTCAAGCTGTAATTAATTGTCCCTAATCAAATTAAATGAAGTTGATTAAGCAATCTCTCAATTTACCTAATCACTCTAGCAATTTAACTAGCTATTAAGTTATCCTATGGGTGATTAATTGAATTAGCTGAGATCTCTTTTCTAACTAATCAATTAATGTGATGAATGTAAGTTTATAGGTTGCCAACTCTCATTGTACAATCCTACACAAATAACCCAACTCAATCTCTCAATTTATTATAAGGTATATAAATATAATCAACAATCATCAAAGACAACTTTCATTCAATTCAATAAAATAGGAGTTTAACAAGATAGTTCAAAGGTAATCCCTAAAAACAAATCAGCCACCCATAGTCTCTATAACATAACCAACATTCAAATATTCTATCTTACAGTGACTAGACGAGATAAAAATGACAGAAAATTGAATAAAGAAAACCCATTCTCTTCTTTTCCAAAATATGGAAATTGTAACATCTTTTGACATATGATAAGTTTAAAATAGTGTTTATAAGAGGTTAAAGAGAAATTGGGAAGCATAATCTATGCTTATGCATGATGTGGCATTCACATACATGAGAATAAATGATTATACATCCATTCATTGACATTTTTTGGGTAAATTTGATTTTTAATGGAAATTGTGGATGTTATTGTTAAAAATTAAATTGGAGTGTATTAAATGTTATTTGAAAATTTTGGTAATATTTCGGGCATTTTGAAAATTGAGAGTATTTTTGGATTAGGAAAAAATATTGAAATATGGATCAATCATTGTGTGACAAATGGGCTGGTAAGTTGATGACAAATGGAATTGTTAAAACGTTGACAAGTGGACTAATGGAAGTGTTGCAATTCGAAGCATAAATGGAGGGCAAATGGGAGTCATGCATTGGAGACATGTTTCAATGCATAAATGAGACACCTACTAGCTTAGGTGTTAAGTTCTTCTAAAGAAATTTCTGCTGCCCTCACTTTGTTCTCTCCACCGAAATCATCCTTGCCATGTTCTGAATTTTTGCATCAATATCACACAAAGTCTTTTGTCAAACTAGTCATTAAGGGAGCTATTTCATGTTATCCTTTATGTTGCTATCTTTATGGTGTGAAGATCATCTTAGTTCCACCTTGATTTTGAAGCTGGATTTGGTGGCTTGAAAGGGCTGATATAGTTAGATCTTTGGAGTATAGGATTGGCTTGATTTTTGAGCTAGATTTGGAGTTAAATATGTAAGTAACAATCTGAGCTTTAAGGTATGTTAAATGGTTTGAGAATGATGTTTGAATTGGACTGAAATGCATGTGATATTGGTGAAGAAGAAATGCTGAAATATGTTAGTTGTAGTGTTTTCTTTGAACATCCTTTGTTCTTTTGTTATAACTTCTTCTCCTGAAATACAAATGACATGAGACTTAAACCAATAGACTCACAACACATTTTTATTCATCTACACCAAAATTTATGAACATCTGAATACATTCAGAAAAGATGGAGTGATAAATTTAGGATTAAAATATGAGTGTGCTGGAATATTGTTAATTGGAATAATTTCACAGATCATGCTTCGGTATTTTTCATATATTTTGATCTGTATATTTCTAAATGAATTGATTCTTCATTTAGATTAAAGTAGAGAAAATTGGTTACAACGTTCTTGAAGAAGTCAACTTTCAATTCTGTCTTTAAGTATTTCAAAATCTGGCTTGAAATTGAGTCTTGACTAAGGCAGTCGAACTACACGAGACAGATATCATGTCCTGTGATTATTGAATAAACTGTATTGATAGAGGCCAAATTAGACAAAGGTGTCTTAATAATTTGTGTCTTAATTAAAGTTGTAAATTATTCTCTTAGCTTTCAATTGGTATAAAGTTTGTAATTTTTGGATATGTGAGTAGAGAGATATGAGTTGTACAATTTGACAGCATGATCATGTATAAGCCAAAGTTTCATATGTACTCAATCTGTAGTATTGTGAGCATAACTCATAGAACACTGAATCAAATTGGATGATCTTAGTGTCACTGGAAATTTAAGACATGGGAGAACAATTTTCTAGAAGAAAGTGTTATCAAATAACTTCAATTTCCTGATGGTAATAATCATGCAAAGTGGACCTGAAAGTATTTTTTTAGATAAATCTGAATTGATTAATTGTGTATTGATATATGAATGAGTTTTATGACAAGAATAACGTTAATGAACCTGGAATTGTCATGAATGTGTGTTGTATGTATTCAGTATACATGAATGTTCATAACTAAATTCATAATTGTGCAAAATTTGATATGTGTATGTATTATATGTTATAGGGGAGCACAGTGAGCGCCATCATCTAGACATTACTAGAACTTTAAGGAAATAGCTTTCTGGAGCGATTTATGAGTAACCTAAATGTGTGACCTCGATTTAGAAACATGTTCTATTCATAATATTTTGATTAAACTTGATTTTTCTATATTGATTTGATATTGATATAATTGTGACATTGATGATACCAATCAATTGATTGTTCAAAGAGTTTGATATTCAGAATTGTATTGGTAGTGTTTGTGATTTGAATGTGAATTTGATTGTACTAATTCCAGACATGAAGGTTCGAGGTATTGATTGATGAATGAGATATTGAAGTGTTCCTTGAAAGTGAATTTGCACTGACTATGTGTTTACGCAACATGTTTGTTAAAAGCAGGACTAAGGTTCAATGACAATTGTGATTGAAATTGTGAATGATTGATTGAATATGATAAATAGGAATGGGACTGCAAATGTTTTCGAATGGGAATGAAATTGAGAATGGGAATGATTGAATATTATTGTGATGCATTTCATATACAATGCATGATCAGATAAAGATAGTTGTGACATGAGGAGCCACGAATATTAGCTTAAAGCTCCGGAATGTGGTATAGAGCTAAAGGCTCGATATGTACAATGAGCCCTATATCCACAACGGGTAAGGGACAGTGTTAATGAACCTGGTATTCACAATGGATACGGGACAGTTTAGGCACTCAGTCACAACAATGTAATAATTGAAAGTGGGTCATATAAACATTGCATATACACTTATTAAGTGTGACTGACTGATTGAATTAGAATGCGGTTATGTCATTAAATGAGATTGGGATATGTGAAATATATGATATGTGATGCAAATTGTTAAATGGAAAGTTGTGAATTATGTGCTTATATGATTTGATATGTGGTATGAATTGGGTGAACCATCGAGGATGGTTACATCATTGAGTTCGCAAAACTCACCAAAATTGCAATGTTGATATTTCAGGTCTGAGAGAGGACATTAAAGATAGACAGACTCTACAAGAAGACTAATTTTTGTACTTTTGTTAAGAAATGGCTCAAAGGTTGGTCAGCTGAGACTGAAGCAGTAGTTAGTAGTTTTTGTAGAAATTCTCTTTCAAGCAGTGTGTTATGTATAAGGTTTGATATTATATATATTCGGATGGTTTTGTAAAGCTACAATGTCCGTTTGGTTTTTATGAAATGAAATAAAGAATTTAGTTTAATTTGAAAATTTGGTGACTTTTATGTATAATAGTTGATGCCATGATTAAGTTAGATATGTGTTTGCTCTAACATGCCATTATTATAGATTATATATTGGAATGTCCATTGGGTGTTTCGGTATATAATTTATAGTAGCGGGGTATTACAAAAATAGTAGCAAATTTCAATCCAAAGACAAAGAGTAGCCATTAATAATTTACAAGATAACTTTGTCCTTTCATTAAATCAAAGAATCAATTGAAACAAATAGTTTCAGGGTTTATTTTGTTTAGATCTATCCAATTTAGTTTATAATAAGATCAAGAAAGCCAAAAACAGTCAAGAAAGAATCCAAAAGAAAAGAACTCACTTTTAGGATATTAAAATCATGAAATGTTGAATTGAATCTTGTTGAAAATCCATTCTTTACTCTTTATATTTGCTTTTTTATTATCTCAAGATGCTCTAATTTAGCTACTTAATAATTGTTCTCTCCATAATAGTTTTCTAAATCTTTTAAGGAAACTATTATTCGTTCTAATTTATCATATTATTCGCAGTGTAAAATTGCCTTATTTTTCGTTCCTTTAAAGGTCAAATTGGTGATACTTTCAACAAATCTCGTTTGCCTAGTTAGTTTAATCCTGTAGTCTCCAAGCTAATCTTTAACCATTTTGAATTTGAGAGGGATGTTACAGAATATTCTAGATTAAATATTACAAATCACCCCTAATTCCTTCTCCTTCTAACTAAGAAATTGTATTATATAAATAAAAGTTTATTTTTGTACAATAAACATGTAAAAAGTAATATAAATCCTGAATTTTAATTTTGTGTAATTATTGTTATCAATTGGACAAATGTCAGAGGTGAAGAGCTTTTGCCATGTCACTAGGTAGTGCTAAGGCATTCCCCAATTATAAATCACTTCAGTATGCAATGACATCAATATTTCTGTTTAACCACAATATACAGAGAAAAGACATGAAATGATGCTTATATTCCTAATTAAGGTTAATGCTTTGAACTGTTTTCTTAATTTCTAAAGTAGCAAATTCAACTAAGCATTAATGATTAGGCAGCCGCCTATGTTAAACACGTGACGTGAACTGAGCTAGCTAGCTAGTTGGGCTGGTTAAAACCCGAAAAGAAAAAGTGTTTTTTAATTAAAATATTTAAAGCTTGATTGATATAAATAAAATATATATGATATTGTTTCACAAACGTAATTTCGATTTTTGATTCAATACTTTATTAATTAATATTGTACGGGGTCGGGGGAGCGGACATGACTGTCTTATCTCAGCGAATATTTTATACTCCGTTGACGATAAGGTTTTGTCTTTGAGGAAGCCAGACGAGAAATCTTCCGTATTTCGTGTATTAGTTGCGCCCTCCCTTAGGGGTATCTCCCGCGTCGGCGCGTCTTATCATGGGTAGCCGCCGGCTAGCCAAATCAGTTGCTTGACCTGTGTGAAGATGTTGACCTTCGTTTCTCAAAAGCTCATTTACTCGGACCAAACACATTTTAAAATATGTAAGTGTAAGAATTTATATTATACAAGCGTATGGATTTGGAATATTGCTTACAATTGTATTGTAAAAAACTGATATATAAACATCACCAGTTTCAGGTTGCTGTTAATTATAAGAAGTTATACTGTTATCAAGAATTGAGTAATGTTATTATGTGGACAGGACCCCATCCTTATCGTACCTCGTGGAGGGGTGGTAAATAGAAGAATAGAAAGTTCTAATCATAATTAAATTCATGATATTATATTATATGAAAAATTATATATGATCTTTCATAATTTACGTTATAAATAACTTAAAAATGGACTGCATATATATAGAAATATATATTATATTATGATTCTTTCTATCTTTTTAAAACAATAATTTTTTAATATTACATATATTTATATTTTAATTTATTATAAATTATTTTATTTTATTCTATTCTATTAAACACTTACTTCCATCAAACATACCCTAATGTATTTTGTTTAATGCGGCGCGTAGTTTCATTTTTAAGTTCTACGTTATCCAATATAAAAGTTGAGAGACTTGACATTAGAGAAAGGAAAGGAAAAGACAAAGACGTCCTGGTCACGGGCCTCACGGCCTTGTATAAATACCATTTAGAAGATAGCAGCTTCGTCTGTCGTTTTAACACACTCAAAATCTCTCTTCCTCAACTCTTATTTTATAGGCAAAGTTGTGGCCATGAAACGTGCTGTTTCCTCTGCAGTTCGTGCTTTTGCTTCATCGCCTGCTAGCTCTGGTTCTACCACTCTCACTCGTCACCTCCATGTAAGCTTAACCTTTTTTTAGACCGTCTTTTAATTTTGTTTTGAAAATTTTGCTCGATTTTCAGCAAGCATGTATATCCACGATCACGATCACGATCACGATCGTTCCTAAGTTAGATGTTTAGCGGTTCTAGGAGACTTAAGTTCAGTCTATGTTCCGCTTGTGTTTGGGAGCCGACGGTCAACAATTGTTTGGAGCTATTTTCCCAGCAAAGCTACGGTCTTTAATTAAGTCTTGCTTGTAAGTAATAAAGAGCTCCGACTCAACTCAGCTGAATTGAATTTCAATTTTCACCCCAAGCGACACTGCCTTAGCCAATCAAGCTACGAGTGAAAAAAAATGAGATCTACTTTCTCGGCTTTGGCGGGCCCCACGTAACATTGACACTGACGGTGGTGGTACATAGATTGTCATGTATGTTATTGCTTCCTGTTCCGCCACTTCTGAGAACAGGACAAGGTTATTGTGGGGTCCCCGTCTTGTGCCTTTTCTTCAATTTAACAATCATTTATGAATTTAAAGTCAATAAGTGCCGGCTCATCTCATGAACAGCCTCTGCCTCACTCGCTAAACTTTTTTTCCATGTTGTTTATTAATATGAATTTTGTTTTGTTTGAAGACATAGTTAAGGTGACCGACTTTGTATTCATCCTTTGCTGCATAGACAAAAGAGGGAATGACAATGTAGTAGGTTTCTCTTTCGACTAGCACATAAGATGCTCTGCTTGCATTTGCATGATTTTTGTGTGCTCACAGGCATCTGCTGGAAGCAAAAAGATTGTTGGGGTGTTCTACAAGGCCAATGAGTATGCTTCAATGAATCCCAATTTTGTGGGTTGTGTGGAGGGAGCATTGGGCATACGTGACTGGTTGGAATCACTGGGCCACCAGTACATTGTTACTGATGACAAGGAAGGATCCAACTCGGGTAAGGCATTGTCAATGTTATCTATTCAAACATTTATTTTCTCATTCAAATTCATAAATTGTTTACTTTATTTCTTTTGCAGAGCTTGAGAAACATATTCCTGATCTTCATGTCCTTATAACCACCCCCTTCCACCCAGCCTATGTCACTGAAGAAAGGATCAAAAAGGCCAAAAATTTGCAATTGCTTCTCACAGCTGGAATTGGTTCTGATCATGTAGACTTGAAGGCTGCAGCTGCTGCTGGCCTGACTGTTGCTGAGGTCACAGGAAGCAATGTTGTCTCGGTTGCAGAAGATGAACTCATGCGAATCCTCATTCTGGTCCGGAACTTCTTACCTGGATATCGGCAAGTTGTAAATGGGGACTGGAACGTGGCAGGTATTGCTTACAGAGCTTATGACCTTGAAGGGAAGACAGTCGGAACTGTTGGTGCTGGACGCATTGGCAAACTTTTACTTCAAAGGTTGAAACCCTTCAATTGTAATCTCCTCTATCATGATCGCATTAAGATTGATCCAAAATTAGAAGCTGAGCTTGGTGCAAAGTTTGAGGAGGACCTCGATACTATGCTTCCCAAATGTGACGTAATTGTCATCAACATGCCTCTTACAGAGAAGACAAAGTATGATTCCACATCTTTTGATTTTCAGTGCATGTAGCTGGCTAACTGCCTGTTGTGCAAATTTTTTCCCCAAGTGCTATTAGATAACCATAATCTTTGAAGTAACCAAATGCTATGGTTCGAGCACCCAGGGCAATTGCTAGAATTTATTTCTGATGTTATCCAAGTCACTCCTTGCATCTACATTTGGAAAAGTCGGATGTTGCATTAGTATTATATTCTGTCTCACTTATTGCATCAGTAGTATGTTCTGTCTCACTTAGTATCCATCTGTTTATTTAACTTTGTGCTTGTGTTTGTTTCTCAGAGGGCTGTTTGACAAAGACAGGATTGCTAAGTTGAAGAAAGGAGTTCTCATAGTTAATAATGCTCGTGGAGCAATCATGGATACTCAAGCAGTTGTTAATGCATGTAACAGTGGACAGATTGGGGGTACGCAGAATCTTATGCATGATAGAATAATCGAATAATGCAGCAAATCATCACATATTTACTAAATATTGATCCTTCTTCGTATTCTTCTTGATAATATTTGCATAAAATTCCAAAGTTAAAACATGGGCAGACAGACTGATCACTTGCTACTCAACACCATATCAAACTTGCCAATTGAATGGAGAATACGTAACTACTTCTATGCTTGACTGAGTCGTCTTCTATGTGAGGCAGTCTTTAAATTTCTTCAGGACTAGATGGATCACAGTATTGATGTGGCAGTCCAAGACAAGGAAAATTAAGGCATACCAAACCATCATTTCTACTCCATGACAACTAATTTCTATATCAACAACTTGATTTTCAGGCTACAGTGGTGATGTTTGGAATCCACAGCCAGCTCCAAAGGATCATCCATGGCGCTACATGCCTAATCAAGCAATGACTCCTCATATTTCTGGTACAACAATTGATGCTCAGGTATTGTTGTCAGGTTCACGAAAAAGTTTGTAATTTTGATTTTCCCTTAAGTACCTTGACTCATCTATTTCCATTCCTCACCAAAACAACTGAGATTTCAATGTATACTGCGCAGCTGCGATATGCAGCTGGAGTGAAGGACATGCTTGACAGATACTTCAAGGGAGAAGAATTTCCAACTCAAAATTATATTGTCAAGGAAGGCAAACTAGCTAGCCAGTACCAGTGAGCCAGAGATGCTTATGCTTTTGCAGTCTCTGTATGCTTTGGAACATGGCGCTTCTTTCCAAGGTTACTTCAAATGCTCCTCCATAGAGGTTTGTGGTTTTGGGTCAGATATAAATAATGAAATCATCTGAAATTGGGATGGCTGCAAGTCCATCTTCGTTCATGTGATGGTGTCTATGCGTGTATTTTCCTAGCTTTTGCCTGGTAATCAACTTACCTTATCTTCTCCATGTCTCTTCAAATGAAAAGTAACACGCGTATGTGTTACTAACGATATCCCGCAGTGTTGTCAATTAATAATTATCTGCTTATTACTACTTAAGTTTCCTCCTCCAAAATTCCCACTCTTGTCTCTCGCAAACTGATATTATTAATTTCAAGAAGTATAAGCGTTATCACAAAAAGAAGACTCTTCGTCTAGTGATTTTGGACATTGAAGGAGAAAAGAACGAAACCCTTAATATAAGCCATCCATCAAAAGCTCCTGGTTTCAGATGGATACAAACAAGAACAATGTAAGTATCTAAAAAGATATAAACTTTGAACTAAAATCAAACTGATCAGAATTTAACACATTAAATAAATGAAAAATGAAAATCAGCCTGGCGGCAGGAGAGAACCAGACCAAGCTCACTCAAAAGTAGACGCCATAAAAAGGAAAACGTTGTTATCCATCCCGAAAATAAAGTAGACACCAAATAGACAATCGATTAGCTTCCATTGTTGACTGTTGACTTGCAACTTAACAAGCACTATCATTTCATTTCCAACTCCAAGCACAAACGAAACTATTGAATCATCCTCGCTAACAACCCAAACTTTTTCTCCTCTGACAATGTTCAGATTATACGTAGCCTTCCTCCTTTTTCTAATCTTAGCGCAGCATAGT
>JAOTAY010000008.1:10711910-10737308 GCA_025629805.1 Erythroxylum baracoense
GTGGAATAATTTTAATAAAGAGATGATTGCTTTGTTTTGCTATTTTAAAAAATCATATGGTTAAAATTTAATAAAAATTATAGTTTAAAATTAATTAAATATATATTTTTATAGTTGTATGCCTATTTTTTCATTTTGAGAGTTCATATAGTAGATTTTCTTATATAATTTCTCTCCTAAAGAAGATAGAATATAATAAGATGTTAAGGGTTTTATTTATAATGGTATAGATTTACAAATAAATGTTATGAAATGGAGTTTTTTTTGGCGGGAAACAATGGACATGTTTTTGCTAATAATCTAATCGAATTAACTTTATGAATCAAATTCAAAAAAGAATATCTTTTGTAACAAAAATAAACACTTCAAAAATTTAAATGAAAATTTTCATTTATTAATATTTAATTATGATTTGATCTGTTTTGAGGATTGAAGAATTTTGTTTTAACGGTAAAATAGTATCATTTAGCCCAACCTTTACTAAGAGAAGGATGTTAGTACCGGTACATACATATAGATTGAACAAATATGTAGACATCTGCTTCGTCTAATTTCATATATTTTATTCTTCACACACTAATTAATCTTTATTATTTTACCAAAATTTAGGTACCTATAGATGGCAGAATGATGGTGAGTATTTTGGAATAGTGTGTTCTCTTTTTAGTGTATACTTTGCCTGAAAAACTGTAATCATTAATTATCTGATGAAAAATGAAAATAGGAATTAAAGCTACCTTTGGTGATTGAAATTGAGAGGAGGTAGTGAAAGTAGGCAAGTCAATTGATTAGGCTTTGCATTATTAATAATTTTGTAATTAATCATAAATTCTTAGAAATTGTTAGATTGCTACTTTGTAAATAAGGGTAGTGTAATTTAAACTTCAAAAAGTATCATTCATAAGGACTCTCAATACAAGTTTTAAAAACTATCAATTGAACAAAGATTTTTTAAAAAATATAATATGATTAATTTTTGTTTGATTTTTTCATTATTGCAGATACAGATCCCCACTATTGGATCTACCGTTTATGTTCAGCTATTCTCCATGTTTTTGGTAAGATACTTCATCCTTTATAAATCATTTAATATTTATAAAATTGTAAAAAATGTACTAGTATTTACTTCTTTTTTATTTAGAGATGAACTAATATCAATAAATAGTTAATAGCTTTATTTTTATTTTTAAAATTCAAACAATTAAAATTTTGTCAAAAAAGGTTTATTGATAATAACTAATTACATAATCTTTTTTATATAATGTACATA
Organism: Erythroxylum baracoense; assembly: GCA_025629805.1. Classification (NCBI taxonomy): domain Eukaryota; kingdom Viridiplantae; phylum Streptophyta; class Magnoliopsida; order Malpighiales; family Erythroxylaceae; genus Erythroxylum; species Erythroxylum baracoense. The sequence continues at coordinate 10,713,181 of JAOTAY010000008.1, forward strand.
ATTATATTAAAATTAAAATTAATTAATTATTAGTTAGTATTTACATACTCATAACATGATAATTCATAAATAAATTTTTAATAATTTATCTAATTAGTTGAAAACATTTTAGAATACCTTTCATTGAATTAAAAATACACAATTTTTTAAAAATAGCAATATCAATTTTTATTATTAAAATTGATAAAATAAAATATTTCTTGATAGGACTAAAAATAAAAAGTTATTAAATATAGATTATAAACAAAAAAATTGAAGAATTCTTCTTTTTAATAATTGAATATTCTATTTAATTTCTTACAGACTTAAGTACTTTATTTTATCTCACAGGTATAAGTATGTGTCCTTTTTATATAGTTGAACATCACATACCGTTATTCATCTTTGGGGGGCCATTTATTGTTGGATTTTTGAATAAGTGAAGGAGAAGACATTTATCAATGTTTGATAATATTGAAGAGTTCCTCCAAGCACAAGGAGATTTCATGCCAATTCGATATTCCTATTCTGACATCAAGAAGATAATCAAGAACTTCAAAGACAAATTGGGTCAATGAGACGGTGGCTTTATATATAAAGGAAGGCTTCAAAGTGGTCGTCTTGCAGCTATAAAACTATTAGGCAATTGTAAAAGTAATAGCCAAGATTTTATTAACGAAGTTGGGACTATTGTAACAATACACCATGTCAATGTGGTGAAACTCATTGGTTTTTGTGTTCAAGGGTCAAAGCATGCCCTTGTGTACGAGTTCATGCCTAACGGTTTTCTGGACAAGTACTTGGTTTCACCTGAAGTCAGCAATTTAATCAGTATAGAGAAGATGTTTGAAATTTCTCTTGGAGTTGCTCGAGGCATTGAGTATCTACATAGAGGTTGTGCTATGCAAATTCTACATTTTGACATCAAGCCTCATAACATCCTTCTGAACAAAAACTTTACTCCAAAAGTTTCAGATTTTGGTATAGCCAAACTTTGGGACACAAAAAATACAATCGTCTCTCTAACAGATGCAAGAGGAACCATTGGCCATATGGCTCCTAAATTGTGCTACAGGCATCTTGGAGGAGTCTCTTTCAAAGCTGATGTATATAGCTTTGGGATGTTGTTGATGGAAATGGCAGGGAGGAGGAAGAATTTGAATGCATTTGCAGACCACTCGAGTCAAATTTACTTTCCTGCATGGGCTTATGAACAATTTAGAAAAGGGAAGTACATAGATTTTGGAGAGGCCAATGCAACAGAAGAACAAAATAGAATAACAAAGAAGATAATTGTGGTAGCGCTTTGGTGCATACAATTGAAGCCTGATAATCGACCTCCTATGCATAGAGTGATAAAGATGCTTGAACAAGATGTGGAAAGTCTAGAATTGCCTCCAAAGCCTCTGCTGTCTTCACAAGTTGTAGAAGATGAGGATACTGAAATAGACGAACACCCAATAGAGATAAACTGTTCTGATTCTATCAGTTTACTTGTAGATGCAGAGTAAGTAGTAATTTAGAGTATTCATCAGAAGAAAAATGAGACTGTAAGTAAATTGTTGCTACTATCGTATTTATATCTTTGTCTAATTAATCTACATATGTCTAACTTAGAAAATATTGACACATGTCAGCATCAAAGTTAATTCTAAAATTTAATATTTAGTTAAAAAATTTTAATAAGTAAAAACATTAAGAAATGTAATTATAAGATAAATCAAAATGTTATCCTAATCAAATTGATAAAATCATTACAAATCATATCTTTTACATGTACATATAAGTCACTTTGATGATAACAAAAAATTGATCATCTTAATGTAATTTTAAATGTATTATGGTATATAATATTTTTATTATAAGGATGATTAAAATGTTGCCTTTCTCAAGTTTTTCTTAGGGACAAGGCACAAATAGGTTTTGTTCACTTCCGTGAGCATCTTGCCCTCCCTGAAGAATTCCTTAACTGCATTGATTATAACCTACCCAGTGTCTTCCCATGTAGCTTGGAAAAATCTAACATTAAATCCATCAGGTTGAAGTAAAATATTGTCTCCTTAATCTCCGCACTTGTAACCTCCATAACCAAAGCCTGATGTTCGTGCATCTGAACATAATCCAAATGCTTTCCCTTTGATCACACTTACATCTTTTATGTTGTTGCCATCATTATCTTTAATTACAACGATCCTGTTTTGATTCCTTCTCTTTTGGATTTTATTGAAAAAATATTTGTAGCATTTGTCCCTCTCACTCTTGCCTTCTATCTCAACTGAGAATTGTATGCCCCAATTGCTTCCATATATGTCACTAACTCAGCTTGCTCTCTTTCCTTCCTAATGGGGTTAGTTAGATCAGCTTCCATACCTTCCTAACATTACTTCAGAACCTTTATAGCTTCTCTCATATCCATCTTTATAGGGTCAGATTTGTCCTTTGATATTCCTTCCTGCCCTTCTTTAATAAATTGCAATTTCCTTATACATTGAAACAATGAGGTATCTGTAACTTCCTTCTGAATGCCTTGTCTTACTACCACAGCAAATTCTAGGTGATTGAGTTAGAAATTTAAATATGTAAATGGTGCCTTCCTTCTATACAACTCCATTCCTACGTGTATTTTAACAGGAGAATGATCGGAGGAGGAAGTACTATTGAAGATTGTGGTTATATCTTTGAAAGTTATATAACCACAAATTACTTGCAGCCGTGGTGTTCACTTTCGGTTACATTTCTTCAACCTCACCTTTCTTGCTTGCTTGTTTGTTTCATCGACTGTTCTCGGTAAGTTAAACAGTCCTTTCTATATATTTTTTTAATCTCATTTTAGTCTTTTTTTTCCCTAGTTTAGTTTTGGTTGCAGATTGTGAAGTTCTCCGAATTGGATTTGGTTCTATTCTGTAAAAATGTAGTTCACAGTCGACGCATTCTAACTCTGAACTACGGTGATGCTATTGATTAATGGAAAATTCTTATGTTTGATCTCCATAATCGTTTACGAGAGAAACCCTAACAATCCCTCCTCTTTCCTTTTCGATTATTCTGATTTTCCATTTATAATGCACATTTGATGTTATTTATCTTCTTCGCTTTTATTTGTTTGCTTATATATCTGCTTGTGTTCTTTATTTTGCAGGGTACTTTACTTTCCCACGCTACATCTTTGATCCTGTGCACTCTGCGTTCATTGCTCTATTCTCCATTTTTGGCGGTGGGAGATCGTTCGATTGGCAAAATGGTAAGCAATTTCATTACCATTTGAAAAGTGATGTGTAAAGATTGAGATTGAATGTGTTACAGCCTATGGCTTGTTAGGAAAGTGTTGAAAATGAATGGAAGATGATTCTTTCTTTTGACTTATTTTCAGTTCTCTCTTTGTTCTTTTGGCAGTTAAACCCCGTACAGTGAACTCTCTTCTTGGTAAGAGCTCCTCTGCATTTTGTAAATAATATTCAACTTCGTTTTCTATACACTACATGGAACTAAGATTCGCAAGTTTTCCATAACTGAACATTTGCTAACCGATGTTTTCTTGAAGCCATTGATGTTTGATTCTGAAAATACTGATGCTTTCTCTTTTCCAACTCTGTAGGTCCATGGATACCTCCCTATTACTACGGTAACCACTTGTTCTCTCACATCATGCCTACATGTCTCGTTCTACATGAAGATCTCTATCGTCTTTCATTTGTTATTTAGATCCTTCATATTTACTTACTGAAGCCTTTCTTCCCCATTTCACAGATCCTCCATGTACCTATTTTGATGTTCTATTTTTATGATGTATGAAAGTAAAATTAGTTATAAATGACTAGTGTTAGGTATTGAAATCTGCCTTTTATTATGATATGATAAATCTAGCTATGAACAAACTACAACTAAATTGTGCTTAGAATTGAGTAAATTGGGTGACTATATTTGGAACTTACAGTCATTTCTCTTGTCCTAAGTTTCATACATTTATTATATCGAGTTGGTTTTTGCTGATTATCTTGCCTTTTCAATGTTATTTATCCTACAGCGAGAGAATGGTGTCATTGGCTGTTTCCTCTATTTCGTCATCTACTGGGCCTATTTGGTAAGATAAATTTTAAACCTGTATGTTTTGTTGGATATCAACTGATACAACTATGAAAAGAGAATCATTTATACATACATTGAAGAACAAAACAATCAATTTATAATTTGAAATGGAAGCAACATTCAACTTCATAGTTGTGAAAAAGAAAAAAAGTTAAAGAAGGATTATAAGCCAAGTTAACCTCAAGGAGACACTTTTGTCAATACGCATGCTTACCTATCCATTACTATTTATTGTTTGTACACAGTGCTATGCCGTATGGCATTGTTCACTACTGGGGGTCCTTTCATTATCGCTTTTCTGATATACAAGTGGAAGAGAAGGCATTTGTCAATGTATAGCAATATTGAAGAATTCCTCCAAACTCAAGGAAACTTCATGCCAATTCGATATTCCTTCTCAGATATTAAGAAGATGACTGGTAATTTTAGAGATAAGTTGGGTGAAGGAGGTTACGGGTCTGTTTATAAAGGAAGACTTCGAAGCGGTGGGTATGCAGCTATCAAACTTTTGGGAAAATCTAAAGCTAATGGCCAAGATTTTATTAATGAAGTTGCTACAATTGGAAGAATTCACCATGTCAATGTGGTTAAACTAATTGGTTTTTGCGTTCAGGGATTACATCGTGCTCTTGTTTTCGAGTTTATGCCTAATGGATCGCTGGACAAGTACTTGTTTTCTCCACAAGCTAGCAATGCAATCAGTACTGAAAAAATGTACGAAATTTCTCTTGGGGTGGCTCGAGGTATTGAATATCTGCATCGAGGTTGTGACATGCAAATTCTGCATTTTGACATCAAGCCTCACAACATTCTTCTTGATGAAGATTTTGTTCCAAAGGTTTCAGATTTTGGTATTGCAAAACTTTGTCCGATAAACAGTAACATTGTTTCACTCACAGCTGCCAGAGGAACAATAGGATATATGGCTCCAGAATTATTGTACAAGCACATTGGAAGTGTCTCGTACAAAGCTGATGTCTATAGCTTTGGGATGTTATTAATGGAAATGGCAGGAAGAAGGAAGAATTTCAATGCACTAGCCAACAAGTCTAGCCAAGTTTACTTTCCTGCATGGGCTTACGAGCAGTTCAGGATAGGGAAGTATGTGGAATTACGAAATGGTGATGTTACAGAAGAGGAAAATAAAATTACCAAGAAGATAATTATAATAGCATTGTGGTGCATACAACTACGGCCTAGCGAACGTCCTCCGATGCACCAAGTGCTTGAAATGCTTGAGAAGGATGTTAAATGCTTGAAGTTGCCTCCAAAGCCTCTACTTTCATACCAAGATACGCCAAAACAGGATGCTGAACTTAATGGGCAGCCACTGAGGCCATTAAGTGGCTGCTCTGAACCCATCACTTTAATCGTAGACGGAAGATGAAATTTTAGTTCTTAAAACATGTTTATAATCTTTTAATTCTACTTTAGAAGTTATATGTAAGAGAAAATTTTACTCTTTCTTCGACAATCTATGAACTGGTCTGAATAATTATCAACTTTATCTATTATGTTCTTTTTAGGAAAATACTTAAGATATGAATTAAAAATTAGTTCAATAAAAAATTACTCTTCATATAATACTTATTGAGTATTCTTTGCATACGATCAGAGTATAAAGTTGCTAGGTACACAAAAGTGAATTAACCAACAAATTTTGTCTTTTTAATTAAAAGTTGTATTGAACTCATACTTAAGCTCTTAACGAGAAACCAAATTATTTTAATTATCCTTTTTGTGAAGTTCCTCGTAATTTATAAAATTCAAAAAATGTATATTAATATAAATATGGGGGTTTTAAGAAAATTAAATTCAAAATCTTAAAATCTCAAACTTTGTTTGATTTTTAATATTAATAAAAATTATAAAAAATAATAACAAAATGTTCAAACTTTTAATTTATTAAAAAACTAACTCACTGCCTATAAATAATGGTGTCGATGTGCCTCGTCACGTAGGCAAGATCCTTAAACAAGTGAGCATCTAAGTAATAAACAATATTATTCATTAGCAATTAAATTAAAATAAATAAATATTTTAATAAAGGAATCCTAATATCTTACCTAATTCATCATTTTTCTCTTTGTAACCAACCATAGGCATTGATGATCTCTCTGTGATCCAAGCCGTCAGTGCAATAAGTGAGTTGCATCAAGAAACATACCTAAACTAATGGGTTGAATTTCGTACTGTAACTACCATAAGACGGTACAATGTATTGGTAACGTGCTAATTTCAGGTACTGGTTGGTATCGATTTCAGCTAGTACCAACTAGTACTGACCACTCTTAATAATACCGGTGAAATACTGAGATCAAAATACAAAATTACAAAACTTAAGGACTTAATTAAAAAAAAATCCTAAATTTCTAACCCCCAACTCGTCTTTTTTCTGCTCTGTTCACACTCACTCTCATGTCTCCCTCTTCTCTGCTCACCCTTTTCTCTACTCTACTCAGCTTTGCTTTCCTTGATATCAGCCTGTCATCACTGTCTGCTCTCCATTACCGTCCTACATCTGCTCTAGTCTATACTATTTGGCTATCACAAATATGCTCTTTTTGGTTCTTTGTTCTTAGATATGCTCTAATGCACCATCTGCGCCGTTTCTTGGTTCTGAGATTTGCTACTTTAGGTTGCTCGCTTGCTTCTTCTCTATCTACAACTCCTCCACCAAAGTTACATAATTTGATCTGGATAAAAATAATAAAGTAGCCCAATAAATGATCTAAATTAATGGGCCAAAATTCAGGAAGAAAATGGACCTCGATCAAAGTGGGTCAGACCTAAATCGAGCCTATGATAAGGAAGTCTGAAATAGAAGCTATATATAGAGGTTAAGATCTCTTATATTTGCTTAAGTAATTTGTAAACGTAAAATTACTTTGACTTATTCAGAGGTTCACGTTTTAAGGAAGCTTGAAATGTGATGCACGCGCTCTAGCCACCTATCTAGATGCATGGCGCACTCGAGTGAGGACACGTGTCCGATGTGTGTGCCACACGTTCCAGATTTTCAGGCGCGTATGTGCTTGTGCCACACACACCAACAGTGGTTCAGGCACGTCGGTGCACATGAGGTGTATGCAGGGCACTCACTTGACATGTCCGGAGGCTTTTTAAGTGTGGCACGTGCACTGCACATGCCATCCAAGCACGCGTACTTATGATGTCATCATGACGTCATGTTAACGTCATCACACAGTAACATGCTGAAGTCAACGCTACAATATAGCTGACGTCAACGCAACAATCAACATAGAAAAAAAGTCAAAAATTTTAGAATTCTCATAATGATGCCTCGGGTTATTTTGGGTCAATTTTCAGGTCCGAAGAATTCATAAAGTGAATTTTTAAAATTTTTATGGATTTATTAGATTGGTAATTTAACTCCAGGAAAAGGTATTAAGGCATTCTAAAGTGGTTTTTGAGTGAATTTTTGTGCTACGAACTTGACATGAGGGAGATACTTGAGGTTATCGTATCTTGTGTGGTAGGTTCAATGTTTGATAATGCACGATAGTTGCTCAGATTGAGATTTTTCATAACGAAAGTCTCAAACAAAGTTTACTGATAATGTCTTCAACACTAGTATATGATAATTAGAATGTGCATTCGAGTTTTGCATTTATTGATGGTACATTGACACATATTGTATGCCTATAAAGAATGTAAGGATAACATACAGGTGTATACCTTGTGTTTATGGACCTTTTGGGTACTAATAGGAATGTAATCACTATAATGGCCTTTCGAGTCAATATTTTGAATTGTTTTGCTTACATCTTAGGGAATGTCTCTGGTCTTATGTTCAGTTATTTTTCCCACAGGTGTTGTCTTACATAGGATTTTGAGATGTGCATAAAGGCATTAGATGAAGGAAAGTCATTTCTTAAATGATCTATTTGCCCATAAGTGATAGTATCATGAGAGTTATTGGTGTGTACTCTGATCGTTTTTAATTGGAGGTCTGGTTGTATGTATTATGTATTCAGCCCATAGGTGTTTCATAATATATGTAATTAGATTCTCAATAAAGATACTATTTTAAGGCTTTGAGTATTACTGTTATCCTGCATTTGTGTTGATCTTTGCAATGTCATTTTGCAGCCACCTTTTCTATCAACAACGACAATGTCACCATTGAAACCCTGATTGATTTTCATTTTAAGTAGTGGAAGAAGGATGTAGAGTTTGCCTTTGAGATGGCGACGTATATCAATATGACCATGTTGACGGATAAACCATCTCCATCAACTCGAAAGCTGATAAAGCAGCTTTTACAACATGGGAGCATCCAAACAGGATGTGCTATTTGACCATTAAGAGGTCAATCACAGATCATCTTCTGAATGGACTACTGGAGACTAACATAGCGAAGTAGTTTTTGGATAATGTTTCCTAGAGGTACAAGGTCTCGTCCAATGCCGAGATAAGTACCTTGTGTAAAGAATTATTCTCCATGAGATATACTGGAGAAGGGAGAGTACGAGACTACATTATCAAGATGGTCCACATTGAAGATTCCAATTCATGATGCAGTGATTGTGCACCAAGCTCTACAGTTTGGTATGTTAGTCACTTCTTATATTTCGCAAGATGAGGCTTGCGATATTAGTGTCTTCATTTCCCAATGTGTTACAGAGGAGGAGAAACTGAAGAAGACTCCTCATACAACTCTGTTTGCAGCCAAAGTAAAAGGGAAGGCCAAGCCCCAAAAGTTCAAAGGTAAGAAATCCAAAACCTCTTTTCATTTACAAATTGGTCAGTCTAGTATTGCAAAGGGTCCATAAGATTTCAAGAATATGTGGTGCTTCTTTTGTAATGAGAAGGGGCATAAAAAATCTTACTTCCAGAAATATAGAATCTGAAAAGTCAAATAGGAACTATTAGGTAACTCCTTGGCTTATATGATTCATAAATCCAAAATTGCTATAGCCACCTCTAGTTCTTGGTGGCTAGATAGTGGAACATCTAATCATGTTGCTTCCACAATGTAGGGGTTTAGATCAAGGAGAAAGCCAACTAAAGAGGAGAATAAATTAATGGTTGGTAATAATGAAGTTTTGTATGTAGGAGATGTATGTTTAAACCAAGATATAAGGTTTATACTTGAATTATGCGACACATTTTATATACTGTCTTTTAAACAGAATCTAATCCCTGTATCAATGTTAGGTAAAGAAGGTTATCGTTTTATCATTGATACTTCAGTTGTAAATTTATCTTTCAATGCAAAACATATTAGAACTACCTTTTTGTCATATGGATTATATAGAATCATGAAATTCATGCTTCTTCATATATTGCTGAACCTATTACTTGAAACAGACCTATGATAAAGGAAATGCCATACATGTTGTGGCATAAACGCTTAGGCCAAATTTTCATAGATAAAGTTAAGAGATTGATAAAGAAAAACATTCTCCCAACTCTAGATTTTTATGATTTGGAGATATGTGTTGACTGTTGCAGAGGTAAGTTGACTAAAATAAAGAAAAAAAGATCAACTCGAGCTTCTAGTTTATTGGATCTCATACATACAGATATTAGTAGACCTTATATAGCTACATTATGCAATTTTAGATATTTTATGTATTTATTGATGATTATTTCCATTACAGTTATGTGTTCTTGCTTAAGGAAAAGTCTGAAGTTCTTGATAAATTTAAGATCTTTAAGACTATGGTAAAGAACTAATTGGAAAAATCCATCAAGATTGTCAGATTTGACCGTGGAGGAGAGTATTATGGCAAACATAATGTTTCAGGACAAGGAAAAGATCCGTTTGCCAGATATGTGAAATTGGTTGGAATAGTGACTCAGTTTATTATGTCAGGTAGTCCTGAGCAAAATGATGTGGCCGAAAGGCGTAACTGTACCCTAAAGAACATAATAATGTCAATACAGAGCATGACTAACCTACCCGATTACCTTTAGGGTGAAACTATCAAGACGAAGTTGTATATACTGAACATAATCCTGAGAAAGTTAGTGCCGAAGACGCCTTTTGAGAAAGCCTAGCCTTTCTCACATTCATGTATAGGGCTGCCCTGCTGAGGTGCGCTTATATAATCCTTATGAAAGTAAATTGTACGCTCGTTCTACTCGTTGCTACTTAGTTGGATACCCCGATCACTCTAAAGGTTACATATTTTATTGTAGAGAGGGAGCCTAAAATAGTTGAATCACAAACCACTAAGTTTTTGGGATACGATGTCTATGATAAGTGTGGGCCCTCTCACTCTTCAGATGATAACATGACAGATACTACGGTTATTTCGTATCTGCTACTCATACAATCAGGTCCAGTGGATCAAGATCTTAGTACTGTATCTGTACAGGAATAGGAACCTTAACCCATACCTATATAAGCAGAGGTTTTTGGGATAGAAGAACCAATGCAGTTACGAAGATCCACTAGAGTGAGACGACCTGTTATCCCATCTGATTACATAGTTTATTTGGGTAAATAAGACTATGATATTGGACATGTTGTGGATCTAGTTACTTTTACAGAAGTTGTTTCAGGACTCCATTTAGATTTTTGGTGGGATGCAATGGAGGATGAGATGTAATCCACAACGTATGACAAGGTACGGGAGCTAGTTAATTTACCTTAACATTGCAAACTCGTAAGTTGTAAATGGTTGTTTAAGACCAAGAAGGATACTTAGGGTAAACTAGAGCAGTTTCTCAAAGAGAAGGGATTGACTTTAATGTTACATTCTCTCCTTTATCCTCTAAGGATGTATTCAGAATGATTATGAAAATAGTAGGTCATTATTATATAAAGCATTTTAAAGGTCATTGGGCATATATACATATTGACCTTGAGCCTATATCAATAAGACACATATAGTTTAATAAGTATATCTATGGATTTTATCATGACATAGGGGGACATAAGTGTTTAATCCCATAAAGGTTTTCTTTAATGCAATTTAGCATTTGGTGGGAGAAAACATGATTTTTCTGGTGCAGTTTCGCATATGTAGTTTAGCATAAAGTTTAGAGAAATTGAGATCTACAAACGGAAAGATGATACATATCAAATCATACAAGTAGCATATGAGTTTACAACACTCTATTTTCTCATTCATGTTAGTGAAGTATTAGATATGCATGATTATATTGGATCTGTGCCATACATGACACATGTATATGATATTTTTCGATATCGAAAGCCTTATAAGACAGAATGACAGACTTTCATTATCTTTGGATCAACTGATTTTTAAACCTGGTCGACCAATACAGTAACTTGTCTTAAACGTATTTTTGAACTGGTTTTAAACTTAAGTCAATACCGCAATTGATTATTGTCCAAAGGGGAGAATGTTAGATGTTTTCCCATAAAGATGGATAATAATTAATTACATTTTATCGGTTTTTTAACAACTTATGGATTAAATTATGAAATTTGATCCGGACAAAGATAATAAAGTGGCCTAATAAATGATCTAGGTTTATGGGCCAAAGTTTAGGAGAAAAATAAACCTCGATCAGTGTGGACATGAACCATATCGAGCCTGTGATAGGGAAGCCTGATGTGGAAGCTATATATAGAGGTTAATGTCTCCTATAGTTACATAAGTAATTCGTAAATGTAAAGTTACTCTAACTCATTCAGAGGTTCACGTTTTAAGAAAAACTACATAAAGACATTGACTACGCCCCGATGAGTAGATCTCATGAAGGTGTCAGTGGATTCGTGTTCGTTTTGGCCTCAAAAAGCTCCTCCAAATGTTATGGAACTGAAATAAGGTATTTTCGCATTTCTTCATTATTTCCTGTTTACGTTCAATCTGAGATACGTAACTAAGGCTCATGTTACGTGTTACAACTAACTCATCATTTTCTCCCTTTACTGACTAACTAAATTATTGAAGTTGTGGTTTTGTTTGAGACCTTTTGGCTTTTATGATTTGTGTTGATTAATTGGTTTGTAAATTGTGAGTTTGTGTTGGTTGATTATTGGCTGGTGGTTGACTAATTTGGCCAGCTTGTTTGTGCCCTTTACAAACCAAGCATTATAAGGGTATTATTATACAACCATTATCTTTTTAAAGTAACATTTTAACTTATTTCTATAAATTGTTAGGGTATTATTATTTATTAACCTAATTTATGTCATTATATGTCTTGTTAACCTGATTTTGTAAGGGGTTATATCATTGAATTTATAAGTATTATTAATGATTATTCATTTTAATCTCTTCATGAAGACTTGAACATGAACTGATGAAGTCCTAATTATTTAATTTTTAGGTTATTTTTATTCTAATAATCATAAAACTGAGATAAATTTTGATTTTTTCTTAATTAATGTTTGCATTCTTATATTATTGTCATTAGAAAATAACATTACAAATATTCAAAATTAAACTCTAGAAAGGAAATATTTCTAATATAATAACCAACTTACAAATTCATATTCATTATCATATCTTACGAATAATCATATACATAATACAAAATAGTTCATGAGAATAGAAAAGAGAGAGTTTAGGTAATCTAATTTTTCATCGATCATATATAATTTAAACTAAGAAAATTAAATTTCTTTATGATTATATTAAAATAACTTTAAAGATATGCCCTGATTTATAAGAGTATACTCATTACTCAATATATAGATTCTTTAAGTAATGATCTTTTTCTCTTAATTTTGTATAATAAAGTCATTTTGCAATGTGCATTACCAAAAAAAAGAAGTAAGGATGTTATATAATTATGTACTATTGCATATGTTATGTAATGATATTATATACAAAAATTTTATTTTTTGAATATGAAGTTATTAATTTAATTTTGAAATAGATCTTTATTTATTTTTACAGATAAATAGAGGGAAGTTCAAATACTCATGATAGCTTAGCCGCTTTAGGTTTAGGAAGATTCGATGATCCAAATTGGACTCATGTTAGATTGGCTCCTAGAATAAGGAATCATATTATTTGTTTGTATTACAACAAACATTTGAAAAGTGAGGAAATCACCAGATAAAAGAAGTATTTGGTTAGGATCAAAGGTGATGTGAAGTCTTATAAGAAAGTTATGATGTGAAATTGCAAATGAAAACTTTGCTTGAATAGTATTAGCATGAGAAAGATAGAAAGCAAAGACCAGAGTACGAAATTAGTAGTGAAAGTTCTTTTTTTTGGTGGCTATGATGATACTAGGGATGTGAAGGTGATTTTTCTACCTAACTAGAAGGGAATATTACAACTCATATGAGGAAGAGAAGAAAAAATGTGCCTAAATTTTTGCATCACGAACAATTTATGGAGTTTAACCTTCAATTCGTAGGTTTTTACAATATAAACAAGTAGCTCATAATGTGGATATGACAATAGTTAATGGTGGTATGTATAACAATAGTGGTGTCTTTTGCATTTTGACATTCAATAATGTTAATTAGGATAATAATTGATTATTTCTATTACACACACTAATTAGGGTATTTAAATAGTAAATAAATATTGTTGTTTATTAATTAATATTGAAATAGAACATTTGTTATTATAAGAAGTTAATTATTAATTCTTTCTTTTTTATGATGGTGATTTGTCAATATTTATTTTAATGTTGAAGCATTACGTTTGTGATTGTAAGAAGGTAATTATTAATTTTTTTCTTTTTTTATGAAGGTGATTTGTCAATATGTATTTTAATATTGAAATAGTACACTGTGATTGTAATAAAGCAATTATTAATTTTTACACTATGAACAATTCTTAGAGCTCAGTCTTCAATTCGTAAGTTTTACAATTTAAAGAAGTAGTTCATAATGTGAATATGACAATGACTAGATGGTGATATATGACAATAGTAGTGTATTTTGTATTTTGACATTCAATAATATTAATTAGGATAATACTTGATTATTGTTATCACACACGCTAATTAGGATATTTAAATAGTAAATAAATATTGTTATTTATTAATTAAATATGTTTAAGAATAAGATATAAGACAATGAAAATCTTAGTAGAAAATTTTACGATTGTCCACAGTTTAAGATAAGTTGTTGAAGGTGATTTGTCAATATGTATTTTAATATTGAAATAGTACATTTGTGATTGTAAGAAGGTATTTATTAATTCTTTCTCTTTTGTGATGGTGATTTGTCAATAAGTATTTTAATATTGAAATAGTACATTTGTGACTAATTCTTTCTTTTTATAATGAAGAAATGATAGAGAAGATAAAACATAGAATTGCCTCTTTGAAAGTTGAGAATAAAAAGCTAAACGAAGAGATAAAAGCATCAAAATAGAAATTTGGTATGTTGAAAAAAAAAAGTAAACTTCATCAAGAACAATATAAAATGGAAGATTACATGATCAAAGTTAAAGGGGGAGTTATCCGAATTGAAAAAGACGTTGAATCTTGCTACTGATGAGTAAATTGAGGGTCAATTCATGTTGACAAAATTGTAATAAATAGATATCAAAATTGATAAAACAAAAAATTGCAGGTTTCTCTTTCCTTACACGTTAATATACGCACAATTGTAACACTTATAGTATTAATGTGTCCAAAATATTAGTGGTAACAATGACTTGTACAAAACATTTATATTCCTAGATTGCAATATTTTAATTATATCTTAAGAAAAGAAGTAGTATCATCATTAAATAACAAAAAGTAAAATATATACATTTTTCATGTCTTTAGTATCTTTTTGTGTAATTATCCTCTTCTTAGATTTATGGATAATAAAGTATCACAATACTACACTTATTTATAAATTTGAATCTCACGTGAATAGTTATAAATTTGATTCAGGAGTTAACTAATGTCTTTCTTATGCAACAATTTCAAGTGATTTCACATATTGCATCTAATTATAAAAAAATGCTACATGACATTAAATTATACAATACTTGTATGATATTCTATTACACCAATTGCTTTATTACAGTGTACAATATATTATAGGTATTGAAACTCTTCTTCTTTCTCTTCCTCTACTTTTTACTATTCAATTCCTTCTTCCACTAACTTGCTTATTGGGAGGAACAACATTTATATTTGGATCAGCTTGGTTGTTGGTTTGTCATCCTCTGCTTCTACTTCTCGTTTTGCTTCAGCTTTCGTCTCTACCTTTTCTTATAAGATGTTGATTCTAACTTTTTTGAACCTGTTGGTTTTGGATCATTTCTTGTATTCGTGAGCTTTGGACGATTGTCTCCCTTATATAGTGGCTTTGTTAATTATTTTTAGTAATGTCTCTTCGATACTTCTTAATATATCACACTCTAATTTTATGTTTTTCTTTTTCACATGCTTCAAACTCAAACACTTGACCATATCGTATTTAATGAAAACATTCCTCAACTTCGTCACACCTTCGAATTTTAAACCCAACTTTCAAATTGAAATAGAGCACTTAGGATCATTATACATCTTATTTGATTTTATTATGACAAATCCTTCATCACTTTTGTTAGATACGCTTTGAATCTTCGACTTATTATGCAGGGGTATTTTCGGTACTTTCAATATTTTGTATTGGAGTAATATACAAACTCCATCTGTTTTAGGGTTAGGTGTGGATGAAAAACCCTAGCCGCACTCCTCTTGTAATTCTTTCCCTTTCTGATAATAAATTTGTGATCTGTCGTTACCCATAGACGTAGCCCTAATCAATTAGGGTGAACCACGTAAATCTATGTGCTGTGCAACTGATTATTTTGTTTCTTTTTCTTTTCTTTTATTGCTTGATTTTTCGTAACAAATTAGTATAAGAGCTTTTGGTTTTGTTTGAATCTATTAATCAAGTGTAAAGATGTCATCACACAACATTAAGATCGATAAATTTACTGGGAAGAACTACTTTAGTCTTTGGCGCATCAAAATGCGTGCTCCATTAAAGAAACAGTCAGTTTGGACACTACTTTTAGGAAAGAAGTCATAATCAATAGGCAAGTTCGTTTTTGCTGAACAAGAAGAGAAGACACACTCAACCATTTTGCTATGTCTGGCAGATGAGAAAAATTACGAAGTAGTGAATGACTATACTACAATAGGTCTATGCACAAAGTTGGAAAGTCTATATATGATGAAATCCTTGACTAACAAGCTGTTACTGAGGCAACGCTTGTTTGTCTTCATATGAAGGAAGGTATGCCTCTGAAAGAACATTTGGAAAAATTAAATTCCTTTTAATAGATCTTTAAAATGTGGATGTTAAAATAGACAACGAAGATAATGCCCTACTTTTGTTAGTCTCTCTGCCTCCATCATATTAAAATTTTGTGAATTTTTTTATTGTTGGAAAGATACTATCACTTTAAAAGAAATCAGGTCCAGTCTTCATACCCGAGAGCTTAGGCATAAGGAATAAGAAAGTTCTATAGTTGGATTGGTGGCTGTAAATTTCGAAAAATTGTGAGGACATCCTGAGAAGGGAAAAGGAAAGTGGAAAGGCAAATGAAGGTCTAAGTCTAAATCTCGAGATTTGACTATAAATCCACGAGACATCTGTAATTACCTAAAAGAACCAGGTAATTGGAAGAATGAATGTGCAAAGAAAAATAAAACAAAAACTCAACATGCTACTGTTGCTAAAGATGATTATGCGTTAAAAGAAAATATGGTTATTTCAGTGACTAATCGATCAGATTTAGAGAATAATTGGGTTTTGGATTTAAGGTGATCATATTTGCTAACATTGAGATTGGTTCACAACCTATAAGGAAAAAGATGGTGGAAGCGTCTTAATAGGAAAACACGCATCTTGTAAGGGAACATCAGTGATAAGTTCAGCTGCAATAGCTTCTTCTTCAGAGCAGTTAGAATCAGATCAGACCAAGTTGTGGCATATGCGGCAGGAGCATATGAGCGAAAAGGAAATGACTATTCTATGCAAACAGGGCCTACTTGGGGAACATATGACATATAATTTTGGATTTTATGAGCACTATGTTTTCGAGAAACAATGTCGAGTTTATTTTGAAAAGGTTGTGCATATGATAAAGGCAACATTATATTACATTTTTGCTAATTGTTGGAGTCCTTCTCGCATTTCATCTTTAGGCAGAGTGAGATATTTTTTATCCGTGATCGATGATTACTCCAGGAAGACATGGGTATTCATGTTGAAGCATAAAATTGAGGTTTTCAAAACGTTCAAGCAGTGAAAGATTTTGGTAGAGAATCAGATAGAGAAGAAGATAAATCGTCTTCGCATAGATAATGGCTTAGAGTTTTGTTCAGGTGAGTTTAAGCCGGGCAGGCCTGACCCGGCTCGGCTCGGCCTCAGGCCACAGTGACAGGTTGATCGGCCCGGCTCGCCCATTAATTTTTTAAAGTAAAAAAGTTCAAAACAACGTCGTTTTGAAAAAAATAGACTGGCTGACCATGGTCAGCCGGTGGGCCTGCCGGGCCAAAAACGAGTCGGGTTAGGATTGCCATGCCTAGGTGAGTTTGATGAATTCTGTAAGGATGAAGGCATTATTAGACATCGTACATTTAGAGACACCCATAGCAAAATGGAGTAGTAGAAAGGATGAACATAACATTATTAGAGAGAGCTCAATGCATGCTCTTCAATGCTGGATTGATAAGAAAGTTTTGGGTTTAGGCTGTTAACATTACTTGTTACCTGGTGAACCGTTCTCTAACAATTGCTATAAACTATAAAACTCCTTTAGAGGTATGGTTTGGAAAACTAGCTGATTATTCTATTTTGAAAGTTTTTAGTTGTCTTGCTTACTATCATGTTAGCGAAGGTGAACTAAAACTGAGGTCAAAGAAGGGAATATTTATGGGTTATGGTGCTAGGGTAAAAGGTTACAGAATCTGGTCTCCATCTTAGTGTAGATTTATTATGAGTAAAAATGTAATTTTTAATGAAAATTCTATGCTTCACCTAGTTGTTGAGTTTATTGTTTTAGAAAAAACAGATGGTGTTGGTAAGCAGGTGGAGTTTGAAGCAACTCCAACTAATAGCCATTCATATGATTCACCGCCTACTAAACCGATTAAAGAACATTCCTATGTTGAATCAGAAACAGAGCACAAACAAGAACAAGAACTATCATATAACATTGTTATCGATCGTCCCCGTAGGCAGATTAAGGCTCCTCAAAATATGAAGACATGGTAGCTTATGCATTACAAGTGGCAGAAGATGTCTAGTCCCCAGAGCCCTCCACATATCATGAAGCAATTACAATTTTAGAATTAGCTCAGTGGATTATAACTATGAGTAAGGAGATGGAATCTCTTCACAAGAATCAAACTTGGGAGCTTGTTAAGCTACCCAAGGGAAGAAAAGTAATTAGCTATAAATGGATCTTTAAGAAAAAGACATGAATTTCATTTACTGAAGGTATGAGATATAAAGCACGCATAATTGCTAAAGGGTATAGTCAGAAAGAAGGAGTTGAGTATAATGAGATTTTTTCTACAATTGTCAAACACACTTCGATTCTAGTGCCATTTACCTTAGTAGCATATTAGGACTTGGAGTTAGAGCAACTTGATGTGAAAACAGCTTTCTTGTATGGAGAGCTTGAAGAAGAAATTTTTATGAGTTAGCCAGAGGGTTTGCTATTCAAGGAAAAGAAGATCATATTTGTCAGCTTCAGAAATCTCTATATGGGCTGAAACAATCTTATCTCCAAGACAATGGTGCCAAAGGTTTGCTAATTTTATGTCAAATCATGGCTATAATAGAAGTTCATATGATTGTTGTGTGTATGACAACAAGCTCAGTGACGGTTCATACATTTACCTGGTATTGTATATAGATGATATCCTCATTGGCTCACAACATGTTAGATATTTGGAAGCTAAAACAACTTCTTGGTGCAGAATTTGACATGAAAGACCTCGGTGCAGCTCAGAAAATTTTGGGAATGTAGATTTACAAGGTTCGAAAGCAATGGAAGCTTTTCTTGTTACAAAGAGCTATATTGAGAAAATTTTATCTAAATTTGGGATGAGTACAACAAAGCCTTTAAATACGCCTTCATCCACAAATATTCATCTCTCTATAGATTTTACACCACAATCAGAAGCAGAGTTGGAGTATATGGCTGGAGTACCATATGCTAGTGCACTAGGAAGTCTACTATATGCTATGGTATGTACTAAACCTGATATTGCACACGTGGTTAGTGCTGTGAGTAGATATATGAGTCAACTTGGGAAAGGGCATTGGCAAGTAGTGAATCGCATATTCTAATATCTAATAGGAACAGTTGATGTTAGTCTCATATATAGAGGTGATATAGATTGTTTGCTTGCTAGTTATTCAGATTTTGATTATGCTGCAGATTTGGATAGTAGAAGATTTGTGACTGGCTATATGTTCACATTGTATCGTTTTGTCGTTAGTTGGAAGGCTACTTTACAGCCTTCGGTTGTCTTATCTACTATAGAAGCAAAATATATGGCTTTGATAGAAGCAACTAAAGAAGGCATCTAGTTGAAGGGCTTAGTCAATGATTTTAGGCTATATCAGGACCAAACTATAGTGTTTTATGACAATTTAAGTGCTATATATATGTTTAGCTAAAGATTAAGTGCATCATGATCGGACCAAACACATTGATGTTATATATCACTTCATCAAGGTGAAGAAGGCTGACACTGAACATAATCCAGCAGATATGTTTACCAAAACAGTTCCTAACAGCACTTGAATTTGCTGAATGTTAATGGTTTCAAATAATCCCAAAATGGGTTTGGCAATGACAAAGTTTGAGAAGTAGTTTTTTTGGATATGGGAGAAGATTCAATACAAGGTGGAGATTTGTTAGATATGCCTTAAATCTTTAACTTATTATTTAAAGGTATTTTCAATAGTTCTAGTATTTTGTATTGGAGTAATGTATAAACTCCATCTGTTTTAGGGTTAGGTGTGGATGAAAAACCCTAAACGCACTCCTCTTGTAATTCTTCCCCTTTCTGATAGTGAATTTGTGAACTGTCGATGCTTGTGGACGTAGCCTTAATCAATTGGTGTGAACCACGTAAATCCATGTGCTGTGTAATTGATTGTTTTGTTTCCCTTTGTTTTCTTTTCTTGCTTGATTTTTCGGAGCAACTTTCTTCAAATTGAGATATGTACTCACCTGGATCATCACTTTCAAATAGAGATACATAATAACGTGGATTAAATGGACCCTCAACCTACAAATCAACTTGATTAAATTTCTCCACCACCCTTATCATTTGTCCTATTATCATTGTGTAATTTAACCAAACAACTGTCCATATTTGACTTTAGGTCCTTGTAAAATCCACTATTCCAACTTGAAATATCAACAATGCATTATTGTTTTTTATTTATAATTAAAACTTATTTTGTTATGGTTTTATAATTGACAAGTGACAATTTAATATGGATGTTCATTTTTTTTACTAAATGTTTTAGAAGACTTGGCATAGATAACTTGGATTTGTAAATTCAAATGCCATTAAACATGCATAGAACATTAATGAACCTGGCCAAACCTTCTAGACATCTTTCCTGAAAGAAAGGTACTTTACTGGGCATTTATTATGCAAATATGAAAGTCGATGGACGAAGTGAATAGCATAAGGGGGAAACAATAAATATGCATGTTCTATGGTACGACTTGGGCTTTATATAAGTCAAGTCTACGCGGTCCATAATATGCTTTAAGATGTTATTAGTCTTTATTTGGTTGGCCAATCAAACCCTTTCTCTTTTAATTGGTCCCCATCAGCTTATTTCGTATCTTTCGGCTCTCGAAACATTGCTGTATGGGGATATTATTGGAGTTTCCATGCCCCGTTTCTGTACTTTGTAATTTGTTACTTTTGTTTTTGTTTTTAATGATTTCAGGCTCAGTCAGCCTCTTTTACTCAAAAAAAAAGAAAATTTCATTTATGTTTGCTCTTAATTAAAATCTTGGTTTGTATCAAAATTAAAAAAGTAGCTTTCACAATTGCAGAAGTTCAAGATCAAAATGACGTTATATGTCAAATAACATATAACAAGTTATCCCCTCTACTCCACCTTTATATGAGACAGTTATTATGGTGGATTAATTTGTTAAATTAAAATAAAATGTGATTAATTTTATACACAATTAAATTAAGTCCGGTTAATCTAATTTCTAAGTTAAACACTACTTCTTAAATTGGCATAAGTTTCTCGTCTAAAAGCTTTGGAAGGTATAAACTTTTGTTTCAAATTTTGTGAGGAACACATTCGAGAACGTTTGTTAAATAAACAGCTTCACAAAGGGCACGCCTTGGGAGTTGGGACACCAGCATGTTTCAGACCATGTTATTAAGCTTTTTCAAAAAAATCAAGATATAAAATATTAGAAAAGTTAGTATTAATTTACTTTTGAATATAATTAATATTATTTTAGTTTCATATAAAATATCTATTTAAAAATTAAGAAATTTAAATCATAGTGAATTTATTTGTTAAATTAATTAATTATATATAAAATCTTAGGATTTTATACTTACTCTCGAAAATATTGGGCTAAACTTGAGTCCGCATCTTCTATCCAATTTTACTTTGTTCTATTATGTTCAACATTAAAATAGTGTCTTTTTTTTTTAATTTAAAGACGTACTTCTATCTAATTCAGAATATCCTATTAACCATACCTAAGTTGCGAAGAATCAACCGACCTTTGCTCTCTCCTCTCTCCTATGAGCATGCCCGGCTGTGCACTTAAGTCATGGTTGTGCACTTATTTGACAACATTTAAATTTTGTTTTCTATTTAATTTTTTAATTTTTAAATAAAATTAAAATTAAAATGAGGAAAATAAGAAAACAATAAATTAAATTTTAATTGTAATTATAATATGTTATTATAAATAAATTTTAAAAATAAAATTATAAAGAAAAAATTGCATAAATGTATAATTGTGACTTTTGTTTATTTTAATTTTAATTATATTACTATTACTTTAATAAAAATTTAAATTTAAATTTAAATTTAATTATAACTTTAATAAAAAATTAAATTAAATTTTAAATTTAATTATTACTTTAATAAAAATTAAATTAAATTAAATTATAATTATATTTATGTTATTATTAATTTTATAAAAAACTAAAATTAAAAAAATGGATTAGTACACAGGTGCATTAAGTGCATCCGTAATTTAATAAAAAATAAATTAAATTTTAAATTTAATTATTACTTTAATAAAAATTAAATTAAATTATAATTATAATTATGTTACTATTAATTTTATAAAAAATAAAATTAAAAAGAAAAATAAAAAATTGGAAACTTTAGGAGAGCACAACTCCTATTATTGAAGGGTTAGGGCACGATCGTGCAGATGTCACTCAAACTTATAAAAATTATATATCTCAATTCTGATATCCAAAAATTACAAATTTTATACCATTAGAAAGTTAAGAGGATTAGCTACAACTTTTATGAAGACAACTTTATCTGATTCGGCTTACATCAATACTGTTTAATCGTTGAAATTAGGACACAATTTAAAATGGTATTGTGTCAATTTTTCAATTTTTATTTTTCCTATTATTTTAATTTTAATTTTTTAAATAAAAATTTTAAGATAAAAATTTACATTTTAAAAATTGATTAATTTATTAAATTATACAATATATTATATATGTGGAATAATTTGTTTTGATTTCAACCACTTATTTTAATTGATTAATTTACTAAATTTGTTTATATAATTTATAAATTATAGAATTTTATACATAAACAGCTAATTTTACTAAATATCTTTAATAAACAGCTCAATTTCTTCTTTGTTGGGTTGTTAATTATGGTTGGAAATGGAATTGTTATGTTGTTAAATGACCTTGAATAGATTTAAAATAAATTATTATGCTAGGGTCATGTATGTACTTTTATTGTTTATTAGATCCGAGTCTTTTGGAATTTGTAAAAACTCATAATAGGCAAAAGAAAGAAAGGGGGACACAGCTGCGGCACTACCCTGGACAGAATTAGTGACTCTAACTTTCACGATTAAACTGTATTAATCTAGGTAGAATTGGTAAAAATGTCTTCAGGAAAATTGTAGTTCATCCTTTTAGCTTTCTAACGGTATATCACATGAAATTTTTGGACTCTGGATGAAAGAGATATGGTTATTGGCAGAGGTTGCAATACTATCCCTAATAAAAATTATGTCTTTATTTCAATGATTAAATTATATTGATGTAGGCCAAATCAGACAAAATTGTCTTCACAAAAGTTATAGTTTATCCTCTTAGTTTTCTAATGATATAAAATTTGTAATTTTTTAACATCAAAATTAAGATATATGATTTTTACAAGTTTGAGTGACACATCAAGAGTGCGCGATCATGCACTAACCCTCGACTAATAGGAGTTCTTGATTGTGCATCGTGGCAGAATGAGCTTCCAACCTTTTTTATTTTTCTTTTTTCTTTATTTTCTCACTTGATATTATAAGAAAATTTTTATATTAAAAATTTTATTCAAAAAATTAAAATTAAAATAATAGAAAAACAAAATTGAACAAAATTTATTTTTTTATTTTTATCATTTAATTTTAATTTTATTTAAACAAAAATTATAAAAAGCACGTGCACAAGTTTTTTTTAAATTTTAAATTTTATAAAATTAATAATAATATAATTATAATATAATTTAATTTTTATTAAAGTAATAACTAAAATTAAAATTTAATTTAATTTTTATTAAAATAATAGTAGTATAATTAAAAATAAAAATAAAAAGTTAAAAAAAGCTTAGAATTATGCACGGGTGTGACTTAAGCCGATGACAGTAACTTTGTGACCTAGCAGTTTAAAATTTTTAAGTAAAAACGATTACATTTTTTAGCTAGGCAAAGTAACGTTGAACAGAAGATTCGTACTCGTTAAACTTGTGGACGCCATGAAACAATGAATTAACTTCATTATTGACTGTTGACTTCCAGCTCAACAAGCACGATCAGATCAGTTCATTTCAAAACACAAACCAAACTACTGAATCATCGTCGCTGACAGCCCAAACTTTTTCTCCTCTGACAATGTTCAGATTATACGTAGCCTTCCTCCTTTTTCTAATCTTAGCGCAGCATAGT
>JAOTAY010000008.1:10737408-10748184 GCA_025629805.1 Erythroxylum baracoense
AGCGGTGGGTATGCAGCTATCAAACTTTTGGGAAAATCTAAAGCTAATGGCCAAGATTTTATTAATGAAGTTGCTACGATTGGAAGAATTCACCATGTCAATGTGGTTAAACTAATTGGTTTTTGCGTTCAAGGATTACAGCGTGCTCTTGTTTTTGAGTTTATGCCTAATGGATCTCTGGATAAGTACTTATTTTATCCACAAGTTAGCAATGCAATCACTACCGAAAAAATGTATGAAATTTCTCTTGGGGTGGCTCAAGGTATTGAATATCTGCAACGAGGTTGTAACAAGCAAATTTTGCATTTTGACATCAAGCCTCACAATATTCTTCCTGATGAAAATTTTGTGCCAAAGATTTCAGATTTTGGTATTGCAAAACTTTTTCCGACAGACAGTAACATTGTTTCACTCACAACTACCAGACGAACAATAGGGTATATGGCTCTAAAATTGTTGTACAACCACATTGGAAGTGTCTCGTACAAAGCTGATGTCTATAGCTTTGGGATGCTATTAATGGAAATGGCAGGAAGAAGGAAGAATTTCAATATACTAGCCAACAAATCCAACCAAGTTTACTTTCCTGCATGAGCTTACGAGTAGTTTAGGTTAGGGAAGTATGTGGAATTAGGAAATGGTGATGTTACAGAAGGGGAAAATAAAATTACCAAGAAGATAATTATAGTAGCATTGTAGGGAATACAACTACGGCCTAGCAAATGTCCTCCGATGCACCAAGTGCTTGAAATGCTTGAGAAGGATGTTGAATGCTTGAAGTTGCCTCCAAAGCCTCTTCTTTCATACCAAGATATGCCAAAGCAGGATGCTGAACTTAATGGTTAGCCACTGAGGCCATTAAGTGGCTGCTCCGAACCTATCACTTTAATCGTGGACGGAAGATGAAATTTTAGTTCTTAGAACACGTTTATAATCTTTTACTTCTACTTTAGAAATTCTATGTAAGAGAAACTTTTACTTTCTTTCTATATATATGTATATATAATACTTAAAATATGAATTAAAAATTATTTCGATCAAAAATTACTCTTCATATAATACTTATTGAGTATTCTTTGCATACGATCTATGGCACAAAAAGTGAATTAACCAATAAATTTTGTCTTTTTAATTAAAAGTTGTATTGAATTCATACTTAAGCTCTTAACAAGAAACCAAATTATTTTAATTATCCTTTCTGTGAAGTTCCTTGTAATTTATAAAAATAAAAAATTATATTAATATATATAAGGGATTTAAGTAAATTACCTTCAAAATCCTAAACTTTGCTTGATTTTGTAATATTAATAAAAATTATAAAAATAGTTTCAATTTATGAAAAAACTTACTTATTATTATTTATCAGTTGTAATTAAGATTTATTGTATATAATTAGTTTAAAATTAATTTAATTTTAATTAAAATGTGTGAGTCTCATTATATTATGCGACATGATTAATAAAAAAATGATGTATCATGTCAATACTATAACAGAAAGAACATATCGAACTTATGGTCCAACAAATGCTGGATAAAGGTATTATACAACCTAGCCGCAACCCGTTTTCCTCTCCTATTCTGTTGGTTAAGAAGAAGGATGGTACATGGACGTTTTGCACAGACTATCGGGCCTTGAATGCTATTACCATCAAGGATTCTTTTCCAATTCCTACAGTGGATGAGCTGTTAGATGAGTTATTTGGCGCTACCTATTTTTCGGTTCGGTTCGGTTACCATCAAATTCTGATTAATCCTAAGGACCGACACAAAGCAGCATTTCGAACACACCATGGGCATTACGAGTGGCTGGTTATGCCTTTTGGCTTAACCAATACCCCTGCTACTTTTCAAGCATTAATGAATGATGTGTTTAAAAGCTTCTTATGGAAATTTGTGCTCGTCTTTTTCGATGACATATTGGTTTATAGCCCTTCTTGGCATACTCATTTGCATCACCTTGAGGCTGTATTACAGGTCTTGAAGACGGAATCACTTTTTGCCAAACTATCTAAGTGTTCAACAAATGCTATTAATGGAATATATCGAACTTATGGTCCAACAAATGCTGGATAATGGTATCATACAACCTAGGCGCAGCCCGTTTTCCTCTCCTATTCTATTGGTTAAGAAGAAGGATGGTACATGGTGGTTTTGCACAGACTATCGGGCCTTGAATGCTATTACCGCAAGGATTCTTTTTCAATTCCTACAGTGGATGAGCTATTTGGCGCTACTTATTTTTCTAAGCTTGATCTTCGGTCTGGTTACCATCAAATTCTGATTAATCCTGAGAACCGACACAAGACAACATTTCGAACACACCATGGACATTACGAGTAGTTGGTTATGCCTTTTGGCTTAACCAATGCCCCTGCTACTTTTCAAGCATTAATGAATGATATGTTTAAAAGCTTCTTACGAAAATTTGTGCTCGTCTTTTTTGATGACATATTAGTTTATAGCCCTTCTTGGTATACTCATTTGCATCACCTTGAGGCTGTATTACAGGTCTTGAAGACGGAATCACTTTTTGCCAAACTATGTAAGTGTTCATTTGGCACCACTGAGATTGAATATTTGGGTCATGTACTCACTGGGGCTGGCGTCCATATGGAGAAAGGCAAGATCAGTGCTGTCGTTGACTGGCCAATTCCTCAAAATGTTAAACAATTGCGGGGCTTCCTCGACCTCACTGGTTATTATCACAGATTTATTAAGGGGTATGCCATCCTGGCCGCACCCTTGACTGACCTACTCAAAACAAACTCTTTCACTTGGAGTTCCATGGTAACAGAAGCTTTTACGAGTCTCAAACAGGCTATCACTACAGCTCCCGTGTTAGCCCTTCCCAATTTCCAGCATCCCTTCACTCTAGAAACTGATGCTTTTGGTATTGGTGTTGGTGCAGTGCTTAGTCAAGCTGGCCACCCAATAGCTTATTTTTCAAAGAAATTGTCTCCTCGTATGCAGGGTTAATCAGATTATACCAGGAAGCTATTTGCAATCACAGAAGGCTTAGCAAAATTCAGGCACTACTTGCTGGACAAGAAGTTCATACTTAAGACAGATCAAAAGAGCCTCAAGTCATTATTGGCTCAGTCGCTGCACGCTCCGAAGCAACAACAATGGCCGCACAAATTCATTGGTTATGATTTTGAAATTCAGTATAAGCCTAGTGCTAAAAACATCCTTACTGATGCTCTTTCAAGAAGTTTTCCCACAGCATGGGCTGAACCTAGAGTTGATTGGTTACAGCAACTGAAGCAAGCTGTGAATGATGATCATGAGTTGCAACAACTTATAACTCGATGCGATTCACATCAACAACAAGATGCTCACTACTCTGTTAAAAATGGAATTCTCTACTGGAAAAACCGAATTGTCATCCCCAAAGATAGTCCTTTGGTGCAACAGATTTTGCAGGAATTCCATAGTTCTTCAATTGGGGGCCATTCCGGAATTGCTAAGACTGTTGAGCGGATTTGTTCCCAATTTTACTGGCCCAACATGCAACAACAGATCAAGGATTATGTTCTCCACTGCATAATTTGTCAGCAAGCAAAAGTTGAGAATAAACTTCCTGCTAGTTTGCTCGAACCTCTGCCGTTTCCAAACCAAATTTGGGAGGACATATGCATGGATTTCATAACCGCCTTACCTCCAGCAAATTCTTACACTGTAATCATGGTTGTTATTGATCGTTTGTCCAAGTTTGCACACTTCATTCCTCTCAAGACCGATTATTCTAGTAAACAGGTGACTGAAGCTTTTATTAATCAGATCACCAAACTTAATGGTTTTCCCAAATCCATTGTTTCTGACCGTTATAAAGTTTTCATCAGTCACTTTTGGCAACAATTTTTCAAACTACAGGGCACTTCCTTAGCCACGAGTTCCTCTTACCATCCCCAAACGGATGGCCAAAGTGAGATACTTAACAAAACATTGGAGATGTACTTGAGATGTTTTTGTTTCCACAATCCTAAGAGCTGGTTATGGATGCTGCCATGGGCACAATACTGTTACAATACTTCCTATCACCATAGTATTCGCATGACTCCCTTCAAGGCTCTTTTTGGGCGTGATCCTCCTAAACTTCCTAGGTATGAACTTAATCCTCATGATCCTCTTATCTTACAAGAGCTGTTACAAGAGAGGGATAAACTACTAGATCAATTGAAACACAACTTGCTTAGAGCCCAGCAGTATATGAAACAACATGCTGACCATAAGCGCAGACACTGGGAATTGGATTTCTGAGACTATGTTCTGGTTAAACTTCAACTGTATCGGCAATTTTTTGGAGCTTTCCGAATTATTGCCAAGTTAAGTCCTGTGTCATACAAACTTGAATTACCAGCTGCTACCCGTATACATCCTGTTTTTCACATTTCCTTGTTGAAGAAGCAATACTTGCCACTTCCATTGACAACTTCTCAGCACGGTCCAATTCTGAGTCCTCATGCTGTCTTAGCTACTCGATACATGTTGCAAGGGCAATCTCAAGTTCCACAAGTCTTGGTGCAGTGGGAAGGCGGTATAGATACTGATGCTACTTGGGAAAATGCTCAAGAAGTTCTCCAGGATTTTCCTAATTTCAACCTTGAGGACAAGGTTGTTTTCGATGGTGAGGGTATTGTAACAAGTAGCAAAAAGAAGGCCACGGTGGACAATAATCGGGATGTTGAATTAGAGACAGGAAACCAGCTGGACAACAAGACAAATGGAGAGTTAGTTATGCAAAAGGGACACGTGGCATCCAATCCTGAAATCAAGGGGGTCAAAAGGAGCAGCAGGGTGAGAGTATCAAATTCTCGATGGAAGGACTTTGTGGAGTAGGCTAAGAGTAGTAATCATCTTTCCCTGCAACTTCTCTCTTCTCTCTTGAGTTCCTCACGCTTCTCTTCCCCTCTGATTCATTCTTCTCTGATTCAGGTCATTGTAGCTCAACAGTGGAGATTGATCTGAATACCATCTATCATTCCTGCCGTACAATTCTATAATTGCCTAAGTATAGCACTGTTAAATTGGAATCTTTGGATTTAACTCTTGTTGAACATTTTCGAGAGAGGAATTGATTTTCTGTAACCTCGTTCTTTCCTTATCGACGTTGTTACAGAATCCTATAAATGACAATTAACA
The DNA here is from genome assembly GCA_025629805.1 of Erythroxylum baracoense. NCBI lineage: Eukaryota > Viridiplantae > Streptophyta > Magnoliopsida > Malpighiales > Erythroxylaceae > Erythroxylum > Erythroxylum baracoense. The sequence continues at coordinate 10,742,551 of JAOTAY010000008.1, forward strand.
TTAACTCACCTTATGAGAAAATTCTGAAATACAGGCCCTACCTAAACTAAGAAATAAATATCCAAGCTGTTAAATTTAGACTTTTATGGCATGTTTCTTAAAGAAACTAAAAAGTTAACAATATAAATTTGACAGAGAATACTGTCAAGTTGATCCCAGATATACGTTTTACTAATAAGATAAAGTACAGTTATCGAATGAATGCAAATGGTGTAATTACCAACATTTTAATATCCCACCAAAGAGTGTCTTTACGGTCAGGACTAATCTTCATAGGAAACTATTAGCCATCACTTAGAATCCCGGAATTGTCTACAAGTCCATATAAGCAATCATCAATTGCTATTGGCTAGTTCGAGCGCAAACTTTCAGATGTTCAGCACACAATGAGAATTAGTAATATGTCATAAGCCTGAAACAAATTTAACTCTTCAGACCACGCATGCTGCTTCCCCACAGGGAGGAAGCTGGATCTCTGACGGCTTGACTAATGCATCTTCACCTTGCTTAGGCGTTCTGTAGTAGATAGCGTAAAGGATGAGCTGAGCTGCACCAGAAAGTGCTCCAAGACCATTGCTGGCCTGCAAAGAGTAAACCAATAACAACGCTTAAAACAACTATACTATAAAGCCCCTACTACAAGGATTTATGAGAACAAATCAAAGAAGAGGCTATAAGCTATATATAAATTTAACAAACTAAAGCACCAAGGAAAATGAACCAGTAAAGATGTCAAGTATTCATAACGATAATTTACCAATATGAAGGCGTCAAATTGGATAAGAGCATAAGCTGTCCAGCAGCAACCGTTAAGAAAGTTTGTTATTGAGAGAGACAATGGCATGTATTCCACACTCTTTGTCCTAATAACCTTGTTCTGTCAAAATCCGCAGAGAATAACATAGAATTTAGATACCACTATAAATATGCCTGTGCCAATTAAACTAATGAACTTAAGAATTGGATTTGTATCTAAGGGATTTTACGTACCATGATTGCAAGGGGTGAAGTGTACATTAAAACATTGAAGATATCACAGAAAATTCCAACGAAAAGTATCCTTTTAGAGTGATTGAACACACACATTGAGATGGTAACTATGATGGCAATGAAAACTGTCTCTCCGGCAAGCAAAACTGCAACCATTTTCTGCGAACAGATGAGATATACAGCTACTAAGGAAAGAACATCATCAACATCAAGTTTTTTAGGTAGGTGTAATTAAGTAAATTATAAATAGAAGTTCTGTGGTTAATTGAGAAGGATAATTCAACAAGCTTATCCATGTTTCAATTATCAATACGTGATGATCATCTGCAGGATTTGCTTGCTTCAGAAAGACTAGTATAGATAATTTATATGCATCGATGATCAATTCTTAAGTGTAGGTATTAACTGAAAACTTTGTCTTGCAGGCATGCAAGAAATGTTGTTACCAATATGATCAAAACCCCACATGCTCAATTATACTTTTAACCAGAAAGAGAGAAACTGACAAAGAACATAAATAATCAACCTTCTCTCAGTTACCTAATAATTGACCAACTCTCAGCAACACAGCCAATCATATAATCCCGACATACCCCACACCGTAACTGAATTCACAGAGCTGGAAAAAATCTGACCCCATTTACCTAACGCCCCCTGAATCAGATGCATTTTTCTCCTTTCCACAACTCTAATTTACATGCTGTACTCGAGCCATTTTACATTCCCATTTTCACCAACTCTAAGTATCTCCAGTATGCATTCCCGCGTTGGCGACTAAAGCATGGCCAATATCCAGACTCAACAAAATTAGATCCAAAAGTTTAATTAAAATAAAGGAAACGCAGTTGCCAGTAATTAAGGTTACATATATAGCGGCACCGTGAGAAGTTAAGAGGAATTAACTTTATTAAAGAAGACGTACGTACCCGGCCTTTGTTATGTTTATCATAGTAGCAGTAAAAGGCAAGGTAAATCAGCTCAATAAGGAGACCAAAGCCATTAATGGTGAGCACAAGAATGCTGTCAGGTTTAACAATGGGCAATCCGTAGAACACCCAGAACATGCAATTCAGTACAGTTGCCACGTATGGATAATACTGAAACTCCTCCACATCCTTCTTCCTCCATATTCTGTAGAATGTTGGCCTGTAGTACACACCATACATATACTTTCAAATTTTTTATTTACTTGTCATTCGAATAAATCTTAAGAAAAGTAGCTAAAGAGAGGAATTACGTCGGAGATAGGAAGAGACCGCAGGAGATCACATTCCCTGATAAAAATTAGGAAAATGGAAAATTACAAAAAGAATAATCTGTAAATGTAAATTATAGGTCTATTATACAGGAATAACAATTCAAATATAAAACTCGCAATTCCCAAACAAATTAAATAATAGGAGAGAAAGATACCTATAAACAAATTATTCAAAACCAGCGTCAAGAGCACACAACATAACATAAACGTTCATGCACTCTTATACCTACGCATGCGTTTGTTTATCTATATACAGGCCTATTCATACACATTGCGCCTCCAGATAGGCTCCATTTTTGTTCTCTTTGGTTGGATAACATGATCAGGTCCGGCTTAAATATATATAGAGAGAGTGTTAAAATGACTACACACGCGTACATGCATGTATACGGAAAGAAATAGGTAGGTACCGATAATGCCAACGACATAGCGAAACACTCTAGCGCTCACCATCTTTGCCAAAACAGACCTTCTGGTGAAGACTGAAGACGGAAGAGATAGAGAGAGGGAGAGAGAGTGTGTGAATGTGTGTGTCTGGAGACAAAAGAGCGTGAAAGAGTTTTCGAGAGAGTGTGAGTGAGAGAGGAGTTAGTTGACAGGTGGGAAAGACAAAAGAAAAAAGAAAACCGTTTCATGAACAGAGAGAGAGAGAGAGATAGAGTGTGTGTTCCATTCCCTTTCTAACTATATTTCTAATAACTAAATAAAAATGATTAGTAATAAGCCCTTTGTATTTATAGTAAATTAACTTAAAACAATAATATTAAAATTATTACTATTAATGTGATATATATAACTAAATGTGTACCATTTCATCTGTTGGTGTATTAATGGATTAAGGCACTCCCCTTTGATTACTACAAATATCAATCTAAGTGAGTGGGAATTAAATTACTTTATTTGCTGCCTCTTCTATAATCTAACTTGTTCTTCGTGGGAATTGTATTAAACATTTTTCTTTTTTGACTTTTTTGGAACCTTTAATATTTTTGATAGGTCAATAAGATCGAAATTTTGGTGGATCGATAAGATCAAAACTTTAATGTATCTTGTTATTTAGGTGAGATCGACAAGGAAGGTTTTTGTTATTTTTATTTTCAGAATGATAATTGGATTCACAATGATAAAGAAGAGTTAATAAGATTGAAGCTTCAATGGGTTAGATACAATCAGGTTAGCTTAGTTGAGAGTTGGATAATTTGGACTTTAAGCAAGTTTTAGACCACTCGAACTTCAATCGACTTCGGATTCAGGCAATATGAGTCAAGTCAATCAGTCTAGGCATGTTAATTATGACCCATTCATTTTTTTCGAAACGACATCGTTTTGGAATTTTTTATTTTAAAAAATTGTCGAGCTGCGAGCTGGCCCATCTCGGCCCGACCCAGTCTATTGACATACTTAAATCAGTCCACAAAACTGCATGGACTTTATTTTTTAACAAATAATGTCATAATTTTGAGCAAGCAAAGTATAACATCAAACATAACTTAACGATGGGTACATACTTCTTTTTTGTTAGGGTAAGAATTATGCTTAAATAATAAATAGCTTGTTTATAACCTGCCTTATTACTCTGAGTCAATAGACATCCAATACATTCTTCCATAATAAAAATATAAAACTTTAACAGAAGTCCTTTTTCAGGGGCATACGTATTGGAGGTTTGGTTATGTATTCCTTGATATTGTCGAATGTTGCATGATGCGTTTCTTTCCAATGGAATTCTTTAACCGTAATAAGTTTAAAGATTCTTTTGTTTTTCTTGTCAAATTAGCAATTAACCTTCTTATGTAATTTACCTAGCCTAGAAATAGAAATAACTAAATTTTTGTCGTATTCTGAGGCGGTTTCTCTTCAAGAATTGCTTTTGCTTTATTTTTATCTAGCCTAATTTCCCTATCGTGAACTAAAAATTCCATGAAGTTACCTACTTTTATTTGAAACACATGTTAGGAGGTTTAACTTTAATTTGAGTATTCTTAACCTATGAAATGCTTCTCATAAATCCTAGATATGATATTCCCTCTTTTTTGATTTTATAATAACATCATCTATGTAAACTTTCAAAGTACATGATATTAAATCATGAAAGATGGAATTTATAGCCCTTTGATAAATAACTCCTGCATTTTTTAGATTAAAAGGCATTATAACTCACTCAAATTCCTTATTGACTATGGATTTAAAATTTATTTTGGAAATATCATTTTGGTTATAAAAATTTAATTATAATTAGAACAACAATCCATAAAAGAAAATAAAGAATGTCTAGTCATTACATCTATCAAAGAATCTGCAATTAGTATCATGTATACATCCTTAGAAGTAGTTACATTTAAATCCCTAAAGTCGAAAAAATTCTTATCTTTTCATTCTTTTGAACTTCAAGTACAATGTAGTTAACTACCCAGTATATCTGGTTGGTCTATTAAAATCAACCTTACATAATTTTTCAACTTCTTTAATCTTCAACTTAACTTCTTTAAACCACTGCCTAGGTGTTCACAATGAGGGAGGAATTTTGCTTTATCAAAAGTTTGCATTGACCAACCTTTTTCTTAACCTAGTATTTCAATATTGTCCCAAGTGAAATAGGCATTGAATTCTTTCAAGAGGTTCGGTAGTTCTAGTTTTATTTTTAATCAAAGTTTTTGCTAATAGAAACTCTGCAGAGTTCTCATGAATTGTCCATATTCACTTCTTCTAATGATTCTTGGTTTTTGCTCCCGCAATCATCTAACTTTTTAGAAGATGATTTTAACTCTTGGACATAACTATTCCTTTGGTACTGCTGTTGCCTGCTACCAAATTAAAAAAAAACTAACTTCGGTTAAATCAAATTAATGTAGTAGTGGTAAGTGGATATCGTTCTCATGAGAAATTTTAACGGTAGATAGTTTATGAGTTCAAAACTAAAATAAAGTAATGAAAAGAGGGGGGTTTTGCAATTCACGTAAATTAAGAAAATAGAAATAACAAAAATCTAAATTTAACAAAAGTGGTTGGATCTAAAAATTTAATAGAAAAACCTTAGTTTTGGGTCACCAATATTATCACGCTAAAATGGATCCTCGATATAAAATTTCAATTTGTTAATAAATATTCACTGGGGGATGTTTTCTCTTATGTTTAAATGAAACATGTATCCTAAACATTCTTATTAATCAACAACCTAGATACAATCATAGGTTCAATTGAATAATAGGTTTAAGAACCAAGAAGCCAATGAACATGATAATACATGTACGACATGTAATTAATCAAGACGAAAATCTTCTTAGAATTTTCGACTCTAACGTAAAGAAAGTAATCATAATTGCTACTTGTGATTAACAAAACTGAACGTCATATTTCATTAATCTAGCTATTGAACGAATCAATCC
>JAOTAY010000008.1:10754835-10767484 GCA_025629805.1 Erythroxylum baracoense
TATGCATATGAATAATAAATAGTGAAATTTTTTGCACATGAAATGAATGTACATGCATGCATGACATTTTCCCGGTTCTATAGTAATTGTACGTAGCGCTCCCTTATCTTAGGATATGTATCGGAATGACCTACGGGCGTCTCGCTGCGTACCCTAGGGTAATGGGGTGTTACACATCATGTGACTTACAACAATTTCATAGGTAATTCCTCTAATGATTAATGTTGTAGTAGCAAAGCTTATGATAATGACTCGTGGATAATAGATTCAGGGGCCTCTGCACATATGTGTTCAAAACCTAGCCTACTAGAAAACATGTAATCCAAATACACCACCAAACCAGTGACTTTACCTGATGGTTCTTTCAGGAACATTACTACTGTTGGAACAGTGAATTTACACCCAAAATTGACCATTTCAAACACATTGTGTGCACCGACATTTCACCAAAACCTTATGTCAGTACATAAAATTACAACCGACAATAAATGTATTGCTATATTTGATAATCAAGTTTTTTTACAGGACCTATAGAGTGATGAAATCATTGCGATAGTCGAAGCAGAGGGAGACATTTATCGTCTTACTACCAAAAACCTTACTACCGGCTTGAAAGGTCCATCTCTCAAGTTTTACATAAACAAAATATTTGTTAATTTGTATCCGATGACTATGTTTTATGGCATCATCAATTAGGACATGTATCATCGAGTAAACTTTTGCATATTTCAATTTCTATTCCAAAAAATCATAACAAATTTTGTTGTGATATTTGTCCTCTTGCGAAATAAGAAAGGAAATCTTTTTCAAAACACGAAATAGTAGCAAACAAACCATTTGAATTATTGCACATTGATGTTTGGGGTCTGTACAATAACCCTAACATTGATGGGTTAAGATTTTTCTCACCATCATTGATGAGTTTTCGTGTGCTACATGGTTAATAGTAAGGCCCATGTTCACAAAGTACTCAAAATTTTTATCACCATAATAGAAACTCAATTAAAAACAAAACTTTTGTGCGTAAGAACCAATAATGGAATCGAATTTACAAACAAATCTTGCCAAATTTTGTTTTATAAGAAGGGCATCATTCATCAAAAAACTAGTTTTTACACACCGCAACAAAATGGAGTTGTAGAATGTAAACATAAACACCTTTTGCAAATTACTCGTGCACTCATTTTTCAAGCCAAGTTACCTGCAAACTTTTTAGGAGAAGCCCTTCTAACAGCCACTTTTTTAATTAATCGTTTACCTAAAAAAATACTTGATTGGTTGACTCCATTCAAAAGACTCTACTCAAAAAAACCATCTTATGATCACTTATGCACTTTTGGATGTCTTTGTTTTTCAACCAATACTAAACCTTTAAAAACAAACTTGAACCACGTGCATCAAAATGTTTATTCATTGGATACGTGTCCGGTCAAAAAGGGTACAAATTATTTGATTTAGATTCAAAAAAATATAATTTCGAGAGATGTTACATTCCATAAAACACTAATTCCCTTATCAAAATCCATCACATTTAACTCAAGCCCAACCCCTGAATCGGCCCATGTTTTTACAAACTTTTTGCCCCCAGCCCATTTTACCTATCTCTACAACACCTGACACTGCTCCTGGCCCACCTCGTAGCCCATCTCCTACCAGGCTCACTACACCCACACCTATTTCACCCTTACCCACCCCAGAATTACCAAGCCCTCTTCCTACACCCATTTCACCCACAACTGGCCCAACATTACTAGGCCTTATTACTACTACCCAACCCAACCAATCTAATCTTAACTCCCTTAACCTACCCGACCCATATTTCCCGGATCTTGTCCTCCCTTTTATCCCCACTCGACCTCTTGCACTTCCTACTCGAACAAGTACCTGTCCACGCACTAGACCTAAATATCTCGACCATTAGGTCTCCCTCGCCATCGTCACTGCTCCGACTGTCGCTCCCGATTCTTCGTCTTCTTCATCGGGTAATTCCACCACACAAAAACATCCCACACCTATATTTTCTTTCGTATATATGTCATTTATAGCTAATGTTTCTAGGGACTATGAGTCATTGTCATACGAAGTCGCTCAAAATGACCCATTATAGGTAGGACAGATGCAAGCTAAGTTAACGGCTCTCGAGAATAATGAAACTTGGGTGGTCGCCGATCTACCAAAAGGAAAGTGCCCACTGGATACTAAATGGGTTTACAAAATCAAACGCAATCCCAATGGTTCCATCGAACGCCAGAAAGCTCATCTTGTGGTTAAGGGTTTCGATTAACCCTCCGGGATCGACTATTTCGATGTTTTTTCGCTAGTGGCTAAGGTTACAACCATCTATTTATTATTTTCCATTGTTGCCGCTAACTTTTGGCCACTCCATCATATTGATATTAACAACGATTACTTACATGGATCTGTCGAGGAAGAATTGTATCTCAAACCTCTGAAGGATATGACAAGATACTCGACGGACAAGTATGTCATCTTTGTAACTCTCTTTATGGCGTGAAACAAGAGGGCAGACAATGGAACAAAGCCCTCACTTTTGCTCTACAAGATTATGGGTTCACTTTGCTCTACAAGATTATGGGTTCACGCAAGCAACATCCAATTACTGTCTCTTTACGAAAGGTAGCGGATCGTCCTTTCTCGCAATTGTTATCTATGTGGATGATCTGTTAGTCCTAGGTCCTGTTGAGTCTGCGATTATTGGTGTTAAAGCCAATTTGGATAGTAAGTTCACCGTTAAAGATTTGGGATATGTAAAATTTTTTGTCAGTGTTAAGGTTGCCTAGTTTGATGATGGTCTTTATTTCTCTCAATCTAAATACATAGCAGATATATTGCAGGATGTAGAGCCTATTGGCGACCTACACTATGCTTATCAGCGGAATATCATGGAAGAAAGTCTCAATTCCTTTATTAACCAACTAAACGGAGACAATACACAAGTGAGACAATCGAAATTTTATCGCGAGTTCTATTGTCACTTTACAGATGTTTAGAGGAGTTGAAACCTGTCACAACTTCTTTCCCACTCGGCACCAAATTGTCTTGCAATGAGGGGGGCATCTTATCGCATTTAGAGAAATATCGTCGATTAGTGGGATAATTGCTCTACTTGAACTTCACACGTCCTGACTTATCCTTTGCAATTCAATACCTCAGCCAATTTAATACAGAGCCATGACAACCACATTGGGATGCACTATTGCACGTCCTGAAATATCTCAGTGGTACACGGCATCATTGACTATTTTACCCGGTCCAATCTAATGCTTCATTATCTGCTTTTTCAGTTCCGACTAGGCTGGTTGCTTATTCTCCAGAAAATCACTTATTGTATATTGCATCTTTTTATGAAAGTCATTGGTCTATCAGAAAATTAAAAAAACAGTCCACCGTTAGTCATTCATCTGCAGGATTTACATATAACAACGCCATCCCCGTATACCCTGTTTTGTGACAACAAAGCTACAATCCACATCTCCGAAAGTCCTGTCTTTCACGAGTGAACCAAGCACCTAGAAATTGACTGTCACATCATTCGAAATGTCTTCAAAGAAGGTTTTATTAAACCTGCACATGTTCTTTCGAAGCAGCAAATGGTCGACTATTTTACAAAGGCTTTATCCATTGAAATGCTTTATCTTGCCAGTGTCAAGTTGGGTCTGCTAGACATTCCAACTTGAGGAGGGGATGTTGGTATCCAAGTCCAGATAAGCCCAAGCAAACGTTCACAAAGCTGTTACTATACAAACCACCACACTGAATAAACTCCCTCCTTTGTCATGGACCACAATACAACAGATACCCCCACTTTCTAACAAACACAATTCACACCATCGTATCAAACAATACCCATGCGAAATCATCTTCATTGTAAAAAAATCTTGCAATCAAAATTTGTTACGTAAGCTAACATGTATATAAATAGACGTTGTACAGTGTATTCATTTAATATGTGCAATAATAAAGTTATTTTTGCTTATCTTCGTTTTTATTACTTTGATCCATTTTCTGGTGTGAACTCCGGTAAGAATCTTGCAAAATGAACAAGAAACATAACATATTGGGCACTGGTCTCAAAACTTTTCATAACCCATTTGATCCTATATAGACATCATTTTTGCGCTAAGTTAGGGGTCTTATGACAAATGGATGGCCTTAACCAGCTTTACAACGCCCTTTATGTCTCTGGATCATCTATCCTATAAATAATCTCAAATAACATTATGGTAATTGAGTCTAATTTTTCAGTCTAAGAGCTTTGAAGTTTCATTTCATAGAAGGAAAAAGAAAGGATTTTAGATCCAATCTAAGTGGAATATATAAAGCAGACTTGTAAACTCCTGTAGAAATAAAAGATCTCAATTCACTACCATTATGACATAGACCCATTTTCTCATATAGTTTTTTATGCATTATAGAAAAAGAGAATCCCTAAACTAAGAGTAGTTTTATTTCGTAAATCAATTGATGTGTATATAGATTAAGGTTTATTTCATTAGAAAAGTTTTAAGCTTCTTATACCAAATTCATCGAAAAGAAGAATTGGAAATTTGAAGAGCTAACCTGACTAGATCAAGGCATAAAACTTGTAACACATCCTATAAGGATCAATAGAAGTGAGCACGTGAAGCAGCTAAGCCAATTCTAGGAGTAGTTAGAATTAGTCTATGGGCTTCTTTAAGCCTTAAGGCCTATACAAGGTGTTCTGTTTGAATCTTCCTAATTTTATGTTTTATAAGACTATATTAAATCTATCGATTATTTGGATTTTGTAGTTTCAAATAGCTGTCAACTTCTTGTTCTCCTTCTTGTTTGTTTGTTTTTTTTAAATGAGGCACACAATCAGCCCTATCTATAGAAATGGTTTTAAAGCACTACCTTATGCAACCCCTTTATCATTTATGACATTTTTCAACCAAAAGCTCACACAAAAACAATAGTCAGCCTTATTCATGGCAATGGTTTTAAAGCACTAACTTATGCACCCCTTTATCATCTATGACATTTTTCAACCAAAAGCTCACACAAAAACATATCTCTATATTTCTTCCTTTTATGTATAATCTATATATGTATAAAATCTCCAAGTTTCTCCTCCTACCCTACAATAGTTGCTAAGATTGTAATTCCTTTTTTTTTGGGTCTAAAGATGGAGTATAGGAAATTTCACCAACTCAAAGTTTCCTATTCCAATAAATTATATATATATATATATGTAGATTTTCTACTCGTTATATACATATATATATATGTGTGTGTGTGTGTGTGTGTGTGTGTGTGTGTGTGTGTGTGTGTGTGTGTATGTATATATATATATATATATAACGAGTAGAGAATCTACATAAGAGCTCTCAAGTAAGTAATTTTATAATGTTCTGATGAGCGAAAGGAGGAATGGAAGAGTAATGATGGGTTGTTCCCTTGATTCCATTACCAACTGAGCTTAGCAGAAAAGAGAGTCCGGATCTTCTGTCTAAGTTTACTCTGTCCTACTCTGTCTAACGTAAAATTGACGTCGTTTTCCTTTAAAATTTTAAGACGCGTAAGATCATCCTCTGTCCTAACTAACAATAATCTATCTTAACGAAGCTGCGAACGAGCCGCCCTTTCCTATCTCCTCTCTCCTATAGAGTATGCACGCCCGTGCACTTATGTAACAGAAAATAATTTATTGTTTATGTAATTTAATCTTTTGTGCTAAAATTTAAAAATGAAAAAAGGAAAAACAATAAAATTAATTTGAATTAATTTTATAATTAAAATTAAAATTTTGTTATTTGGAAAATATTAATTTAATTTTAATTACAATAATCTTATTGTAATTAAATTTATATTTTATTTCAATTATTAAATTTAATTAAAATATATATATTTAAAATTATAATTTGTAAAATAAGTGCACGGCCATGCACTTATTTTACAAATTATAATTTTAAATATTCTTTTTTAATTAAATTTAATAATTGAAATAAAATATAAATTGAAATGATAAAATTAAAAAACGATAAATATAAATTTAATATATATGATAATAATCTTATTATTAAATTTTTAGAAATATAATTTTAGAAAAAAAAATTTTCATAAGTGCACGGGCGTGCACTTAAGTCACTCCCATGCACTTATGTGACAAATTATAAATTTAGTTTTTTAAATTAAATTTTATTTTTAAATAAAATAAAATTTAAAATGATGAAAACTAAAAACAAATTTTGTCCAAAAAATTAATCACGACAAACTTTATTTTCTCCTACTTTTCACTGAAAGTCGCGATCGTGCTTACGCACGATCGTGATGAACCTCAATTGTCCGCCACACGATCGCGACTTTTGTATTTTTATAGAAATGTTCCCTTTTGTCGTATCTGTTACAGGCGTGAGAAATTTTTCTCATGCCCGTGACTCTTCCTCTTCTGCTTCTTCTTTTATTTCATTAATTCGTAAAGTGATTTATTTGTTTTACTCCTCATTTTCGGCTTCTCATTATATTATATTATTTTATTATTAATTGTTTATATTAAAAAGGGCCCTTCATGATTTTTTTAAATTTATTTTCATGTAAAATTTATTCTAGGCTATTTATTTTAATTGTTTGTGTATTTATTTTTGCTCCTATCAAGGAATTAAATTCTTTTTATTTTGATATTAATTTTTAAATATGATTATTTTTGTTTTTAAAATACCCAAGCAATCCTGCTTATGCACGATTGTCCATCCCTACTGCGTTAAAGCTTATGAGACGATCATGACATGGGGTGTCACTCAGTTGAGAGTTTTAATGCAGTCAGACGCAGTTACTCTTCTGCATAATCTCTCCTCTATCCTCTCACCTCTTCTTCAGAAATTAATGAACTATGATGAATAAGACATTAACCTCTCTTCTTCGTATCTTCACGAACCATTAACCTCTCTTCTTCTTCCTATGAGTTTATGCATGTCCGTGCGTTTTAAGGCAAGGTCGTGCCTTAAAATGCACTGTCGTGCAGACTCTGTAATTAATTAATTATATTAAGGAATTAAAGTAATAATGAACAAATTACAAAAATACAATGTTAATAAATTCTTTAGAAATAAATTTCCGATAATGATGATGATGGAAATGTTTGTCATTTCCAAAGCAATTATTACTAACATTTCTCGCCATTGAACTGATTTGTTTATCCCATTTTCACAAACTTTAATTTCTTCAACCAAATTAACTTACGATCGTCTCCCAAAAATCTACCTTTCTACATCTAATTTGTTAGTCTCTATCTCCCTCAATGTGTTAAATTTTTTACCATTTGTCTGTGTTAACCAGTTATTGAGAATGGGTGTCTTTCACCTTTGTTTATTTACTAGTTGGTTGTTAATGATAATTTGTTATTTATGTTTTCATTATAGTAATTGTTGAAGATATTTAGAATTCATTGTTATATAAGTTGTATGTTTCTGTTTAACATTTTTGTATTCATTGTTATCTAACTATTATTTTTCTGTTTATAAATTTTAGTTTTACATATACGTTAGTGATAATTAATGTGTAAAGGTTGAGTTGGTTAATATTTATGTTTTAAGTAAGTGTTGAAGAAGTTTCAAATTTTTTCGTATCTAACTTTAATAGGAGTGTTTATAGTTTCTGGTTTTACATACACGTTAGTGATAATTAATGTGTAACGGTTGTGTAGGTTAACATTAAGTTGTATTTAAAAACTTCAAAAACATATTTTTCTGTAAAATGGAAACAACTTACCATAAAATCTCTGATAGCTTTTTCTATTACAGGAATGAAATAACATATGGATACAAAAACATAAAACATCCTCTAGGTTTTTGTTAATAGTCATTTTTGGTTGTGTTAATAATTTTATTTGAAAATAATGCTCCTCATTTGTTAATTTGACAGGTGTGAAAATGGATGAAATATTGACTCCATGCCGTCGTTTAGATTATGAAATTGATAATAACCAGCGTAACAATGATATTGGCTTTTGGAACGAGAGTAGTAATATGAATTCAAGAGATTTGGTTGGAAGACAGTTAGTATCGAAAATTGGCATGCAGTTCGCCACAGAAGAAGAAGCTTATCAATTTTATTTAACTTATGCAAAGCATGTGGGCTTTGGAATTAAAAGAAACAAAAGTCATAAAGATAAATGTGGTAAATTGATTTGTAGGCTTGTTTGTTTTAGTGTCGAGGGTAAATGGATGCCGGATAAAAGAGGTTTGTATGTAAGAGCTCCAAAGTCAGAAACAAGATTTGGTTGTGAGGCAAGGATGAAAGTTAATAGTATGCAAACTGGAAAATTTCAAGTCATTCAATTTGTGGAGGAGCACAATCACTACCTTTCATCCCCAAACAAAGCACATTTGCATAGAAGTCAGAGAACGATATCTTTAGTTGCGGCAATGCAAATTGAAATGACTAATGATGTGGGAATTCGACAGAAAGCATCCCATGATCTTATGGTGAGACAAGCAGGTGGGAAAAATAATATTGACTTTATTCCGAAGGATTACAAGAATTATTTAAGATCTAAAAGAATAAAAGACATGAAAAAGGGAGATACAGGTGGGGTGTTAGAATATTTGTATGAGATGCAAGTGGAAGATCGAAATTTCTTTTATGCCATTCAAGTGGACGAAAATGATTTGATCACTAATATATTTTGGTCTGACGCAAAGATGAGGAATTGCTACTTAGACTTTGGTGATGTTGTATGCTTCGATACTACTTACAAGAAGAATGGTGAGGGTCGTCCACTTGCTTTGATTGTCGGCGTCAACCATCATAAGCAAACAATAGTTTTTGGTGTTGCACTCCTCTATAATGAGACTACTCTTACATTTGAGTGGTTGTTCGACACAATTGATAGAGCCATGTATGAGAAAAAGCCTACAACTATTCTTACTGATCAGGATGCGGCGATCACAAAAGCATTAGCTTCAAGATGGCCAAATACTCATCATTGACTGTGTATTTGGCACATTTATCAAAATGTTGCCATCCATTAGAGTGGTGTATTTTCTAAGTTTAAAGAATTTTTAAGGGATTTCAGCTCATACATATATGACTATGAAGAAGAAGTAGATTTTTGCATTGCATGGAATAAGATGTTGGAAAAATATGAACTTGAAGATAACGAATGGTTGAAACGTATGTATCATATTAAGGAAAAATGAGCTTTAGTTTATGGACGCAAAATATTTTGTGCAGACATGATGACCACTCATCGAAGTGAGAGCATGAATAGTATTGTAAAAGGGTACGTCAGTTATCAGCATAATTTTTTACAATTTTTTAATCACTTCCAAAGGCTTATTGATGATCATCGATTTGAGGAGTTAAAAGCTAATTTTAGAAGTAATGTAAGCAGTCCAATATTGTCAACACTGGTTAAAATTTTAAGGTATGCAGCTATTATCTACACACCAAAAGTTTTTAAATGTTTTCAAGATCAATGGAATCATTCCCATGATTCGAGTTTTCGTCTTTACGGTCAAGATGGTACAGTTGAGAAATATGAGATCAGTCCTGCTAGGAAGAGCTACTCTAAATTGGTCAGTTATGATTCATGTAATGATGAAGTTCATTGTAGTTGTAGGAAGTTTGAGTTTGCTGGCATTTTACGCTCTCATGTGTTGAAGGTTTATAACTTGAAAAATATTTGGACAATCCCAAGCAAGTATATTTTGAAAAGATGGACAAGGAAAGTAAAGTCCTGGACGATTGATAGTAAGGATTCAACTGTCAATGAAACTGATATGGATCCTAAACTACTGTCAACTATAAGGTATAAAGAATTGTGTACATTAAGCATGCGATTGGTTACAAGAGCATCAGAGAGGAGAGATACCTATAATATTGTGAAAGATCATCTTTTGAACATGTTGAAAATGTTGATGAGAAATTGGAAGGTGAAGAAATAGTTGATCAAGAGAACCAAATATCACAATATCAAGAGTTGAGCCAACACTCAAATACTAAAATGAATGTGCTGAATGAAGCTGACATTAATTTTGCTGAAATGAATTACATAAGAGGTGCAAAAATAAAGACAAAGCCTACATCAAGTAAGAAATTAAGGGGTGGACTAGAGAAAAGTTAAAAAAAGAGAACAAATGTGAAGAAATGCAAGACTTCAACAAATATGGCATATTCAACAGTGATCCCCCTTTCCAATACTTAGGTTAAACTTTTGGTGATATTGTTTTTAGAGGATGTATATAATTTTTATAGTGATTATTTGTAAGTAATTTTTGCCTAAACTACTCTATTCAGGAATCTGAAGATAATTCCCAACAAACTCAGATTATCTCCAGTATACGAGCTCCAATATTACATCAACATCAGGTTAGGATTGGGTAATTAATAATGTCTGCATGTGTTGTGCTATTTGTTTTCAACAAAATTTCCTTTTATTGCTTATGAGAAATACCAAATGCAGACAGTTTCTATTTGTAAGGATTTGACAAGTATGGTTTGCAATCATAAAGACTGTATACAACAATCTCAGGTTCTATTTGTAATATTGTGTTTTGGGCATAATAATTTACTAAATTTAAATTTTTATTTATCAACCAATTGGTTATGACAATTACGAAATACAACCAATAGGTGTTCATATGGATAAGTCAACCATGCTATACACTCATCATCATTATGCAACAAATCCTCTGGTATTCTTTGTTAAACTATTTGTTTATATTGTTTGTAATATTTTATGTTTGTAATGTGTTATTAATCTTTGAATCATTTATCATGTTAGGTCATTGATGCTGAAAGAAGTCAACAAAATATTAGTGTTGTTATCCCACCTTCAATGCGCATGACTGATTTACTTATGGTAATTTGAAGAAAGTTTTTGTCATAATTTCAATTTTATTTAATAATTGCATTTCATGTTTTTTATTGTATTAATTATTTAACATGCATATTGATTTACAAGATTTACAGACATTTGGTTTTGCAAATTTGGAAGAAGTTAACAATTTAGGAGTTGGTATTTCTATTGACAAATGTGGTACTTGTCTTCATGCTGAAAAGTTATGTTTTTATAAAAGATGATTCTGATAATAATTTAGGTTAAAACTGATTGTTGGTTACTGATGTAAACAAACATAACATTTACTGGAAGTTGGTGACTTATGCAATTCTTATATGTTGCTTATATGTTAATGCAATGTAATTCATTAACTGCCAAAATGTTTAAGTAATATGTTATTGCAATATAATTCATTATGTGGGAAATTGTTAAGTATATATGAGTAATGAATTATGGAGTTTTGGATTTTGAAGGCTTTGAATTTCTGGGAAATGTCTTAACAACATCTTTCACAAGCATGAGAAATTTTTCTCATGAATGCGACTTTTGGTGTTCTACATTTTGTTTATAATTCGTTAATTCAATTGTTCATTCTTCTTTTAATGCCTAATTCAATTTATTTTCATGTCCATTTTTTCTATGTTATTTTATTTAAATTGTTGAGTAATTGTTTTTACTTCTTCTATGAATTTTATTTGTTTATATAATTATTTAGTAAATTATTTATTCATTTATGTATTTAATTATTTATTTATCTTTATTATAAAACTCCCTTAATTTTTATTTGTTTGTTTAATTCTTTTTATCTTGATGATGAGTATAAATATATATTTTTTCCTTATTATTATTAAGAACAAAATTAATAATAATAAGGAATTTAATAATATTATTAAATATAATGAATAAATTACAAAATAATTTAATAATAAGAATAATAGTAATTAGAAATTTTATAATAATCATAATTAAATTAATAATAATAATTAAAGAAATAATAATAATAATTAATAATTTATGCCATTTTATTTTACTTGTTTGTGTATTTATTAAATTCCCACCATGAATTCTTTTCATTTTTATCTTTATTTTATTTTATTTATATATTTTATTTTATTAAAATTTCCCCAACTATATGTTATTAAAAACAATAAGGAATTTGAGAATAATAATAATAATAATAATAATAATAATAATAATAATAATAATATTTCCCTGTAACTAGAAAATTAATAACAATAATAAGAATAATAAAATTAGTAATAATAAGGAATTTAATAATAACAATAATAAATGTAATTAATAAAAATAAAAAATTTAATAATAATAAGTATGTATACTCAAGTACAAAATTAATAATAATAAGAATAATAAAACTAATAGGAATAATAAATTTAATTAATTGATTTATTAATATCAATATTACATGTCACCCTTAATTAATTCAATATTAATTAAATTTAATTAAATCAATATTTAATTGATTAATTTATTTATTAAGTATATATACTAAGGGCGAACAGGATGGATACGGTTGCTTAACGTCTCTCCCCCTCCCCTGCCTTTTCTATAATGACACTATTCAATGTTCTGTCTTTATTATTACTTTCCCTCTTTCATTCATTCACTCGAAGTTGCAGAAAGTTTTCTCTCTCATTCTTTCTTTAGCTCTCCACCCTTGACTTCCTGTGCTTTTCCGCCTCACCTCTTCCACTCGGCAACACAGAACCTTCCTTCCTTTTCTTTTTCTTCGTCTTAAAACTCTATACATTGCATCTCTCCAAATCTCACGGTTTTATTCAACATTTAGAGTTTCTCTCCAACAAAGCC
>JAOTAY010000008.1:10785376-10804956 GCA_025629805.1 Erythroxylum baracoense
GAGATTGTTGTACATATAGTGTGTGTGGGTAAGTAAAAGATAAGGTTGGGTCTTCTACCATTACTCTCTCTTGCACAAGGTTTGTATTTTTCCTCTTTGATAGGTTTTGAAGAAGCATGGAGAGGGTTCAAGACCACGTACCACATGTTGGAGGTATGATTCCATTGTCTTGTTATGCTCTAAATAAAATGTGATCTTGGTTGTTGAATGTGGTTGATTACTGCATTTATTATAGCAGAAACTTCATAGCTACGTACCACCAACCAACCAGTGGAGAATAGAAAGACGATTGACTGTGACAACTACAAAATCTTTAAAATCTGTATACTGGCACCTTGATGTGTATTTTCTTATTGAAACTCCATATTCCTTTAAAGATAAGACTCCCACCTAGGTATTGGGGCTAAGGTAAATGATACTCGATCTTACACAGACAAGCATGTGTCATACAAAATTGTTAGAATGTAATTTGATTTAGTGCTATTGAAAAGTTTAAGTTGTATTGTAATGTAGTAGGTATAGTTTCTTGTATTAGGAGTAATTTAGTATGTTCTGTCAAGTCAAAGCATCATTGTATTTTTTGAATTTGAAGCTAATGTATTCTGCACACTCAATATATATACGATTAGAATGCAATGAAAGAAGTAGCTTCCTTTTGATTCAATTCTTCTTCTCATTCAATTTTACATGTTCTGTATACATTCTGCTGCAAAAACTTTACATGGTATCAAAGCATTCTTGATCTTCTAAAGGGCTTGTGACTTCAAAAAACCAAAAACTTTCATCTCCTCTTTCATCTCTCGTAAGCTTTCACACAAAAAAAACCAATGAACTCCACACCTTCAAACACTGCACCTCCTGTTTTCAATGGCCAAAATTATCAAATTTAGGCTATGAAGATGAAGACATATTTAAAGTCATTCGACCTTTGGGATTATGTAGAAGGTAAGGAAGTGAATCCTCTTCCTACCAATCCCACTGTAAATCAGATCAAGCATCATGCTGAAGAAACAGTCAAGAAGTTTCGTACTCTTTCTTGCATTCATTCAGCTGTGGATGATGTGATCTTTACAAGGATCATGGATTGTGAGTCTGCCACAGAAGCATGGGAGAGGCTGAAGCAAGAGTTTCAGGGCAGTGACAAGACAAGGAAGATGCAAATACTCAACTTGAGGAAAGAGTTTGAGATGCATCGCATGAAGGAATCGGATAGGATTAAAGATTATGTTGACAGAGTTATGAAGACTGTCAACCAAATAAGGCTGTTGGGAGAACATGTTGAAGAGAAGAGAATTGTAGAGAAGGTTATGGTGACTCTTCCTGAGAGATTTGAATCAAAAATCTCATCCTTGGAAGACAATTGGGACATGGATAAGATCACCATCACAGAACTTGCAAATGCATTGCAAGCTGTGGAACAAAGGAAGGCTTTTCGAGAAGATGAGAGTCAAAATGAAGGAGCATATGCAGCTGCTCACAAGTTCAAGTCTTTTGGTCACAAAAAATTTTCACATAACAAGAAGGGAAAGGAGAAAGGTGAATGGAATAGAGGAAGGGTTAAAAGGGACAAGTTTCCTCCCTGTCCTCACTGTCAAAAGACCAATCATACCTCAGATTTTTGTTGGGTTAGACCAAATGTGCAATGCAAAATCTGCAAACAATTTGGTCACTCGGAGAAGATTTGCAAATCACACCAAAAGAAGCAAACTCGTGCTCAACCTGCACAAGTTGCTGAAACTTCTGAGGAGCATGAAGAGGAGTTATTTGCTGCTGTAGAAGAAACATGTGTAGCTGATCATTCCTCTGCAATTTGGCTGGTGGACAGTGGATGCACAAATCACATGACAGCAGATTTCTCTATTTTCAAGGAGCTTGATCGAAGATTTGCATGTAAGGTGAAGCTTGGAGATGGCAGATTGGTGAATGCTCAAGGAAAAGGTACAATTCTTGTCCAAACTCCTTCTGGAACAAGAAACATTTCAGATGTTTTATATGTACCTGAAATTGACATGAATTTATTAAGTGTTGGTCAATTACTTGAGAAGGATTACAAACTATCCTTTGAAAACAAAATGTGCATCATCAGAGACTCATCAGGGACAGATATCTTGACTGTTACAATGAAAAGGAGGAATTTTCCAATTGAATGGCCAAATGCAGCAGCTAGAGTACATGTATGTGTTGAAGATAACACTTATCTTTGGCACAAAAGACTTGGACACACCAACTTCAACTCACTGAAGCAGCTCAAGGAATCAGAACTTGTGCAAGATCTGAATTCTATAAGTGACTATTCTGGTGTGTGTGGAATCTGTCAGATGGGAAAATTAAGTAAGTCTCCATTTCCCTTGAATCAAGCTTCAAGAGCAACTAACAAACTCCAGCTGGTGCATTCGGATGTGTGTGGACCAATGAATGTTTCCACAATCAACTCCAACAGGTACTTCCTTTTATTCATAGATGATTTCTCAAGGTATTGTTGGGTTTATTTTCTTAAACAGAAAAGTGAAGTGCTGGAATGCTTTACAAAGTTCAAAGCATTAGCTGAAAACTAATGTGGCTTGTTAATCAAGACCTTGAGGACAGACAATGGGACTGAATACACATCTAATGTATTCAAGGAATTTCTTCAAGCGGCTGGAATTCTCCATCAGCTGGCTGTTATTTACTCCCCTCAGCAGAATGTTGTTTGTGAAAGGAAGAATAGAACAATCATGAACATGGTTTGATGTTTGTTGCTTGAGAAAAACTTGCCAAAAACTTTGTGGGCTGAAGTAGTTAGCACTGCTGTATATCTTCAAAACAGACTTCCCACCAAAGCTGTAGAAGGAAAAACACCTTATGAGGCATGGTTTGAAACTAAACCTTTGGTTGCTCACCTCAGAATTTTTGGTTGTGTATGCTACTCTCACATTCCTAAAGTAAAGAGAGATAAGCTGGATCAACGTGCTGAGATTGGAATTCATGTTGGCTATAGTAACTTTTCTAAAGGTTACAAAATTTTGAATCCTCTTAGCAACCGAGTTCATGTGAGCAGAAGTGTGAAATTCGATGAAATCAATGTTTGGGACTGGACAAAGCAATCAGTCACTTTCTCTCCACAAAATACACTTGATGAATATGTTGAAGAGCAGCAGAATGAAGTTGATGAAGATTCAAAAGATGAACCTGCTATCAGAGGAACCAGAACACTTGATGATATATATGCAAGATGTAATGTAGCCTTGTATGAACCTTATGACATCAATGAAGCATTGAAATGTAAAAGTTGGAGAGCTGCAATGGAGGAGGAGCTTCGAATGATCAATAAAAATGGAACTTGGATCTTAGTTCCTAAGCCTGCTGATAAGGAAGTAATTGGCCTGAAATGGATTTTCAAAGTCAAGCTCAATCCGGATGAGACAATTAACGAGTTTAAAGCAAGATTGGTTGTCAAGGGGTTTGCTCAAAGGTATGGGATAGATTTCAATGAAACCTTTGCTCCAGTTGCAAGGTTTGATACAATTAGAATGCTTCTCTCCATTGCTGCCCACCTGAAATGGCAAGTTTTCCAACTAGATGTCAAGTCTGCCTTCTTAAATGGCATACTTGAAGAAGAAATTTTTGTGGAACAACCTGAGGGATTTGTAACCGATCCTGACAAGGTTTATTTGTTAAAGAAGGCCTTGTATGAACTCAAGCAAGCTCCAAGGGCATGGTATGCAAGGATTGATGAGTATCTCTTGAATTTTGGATTTCAGAAAAGCTGCAATGAAGTTACATTGTATGTCAAACTTTCTGGAAGTGAAATATCGGTGGTTTCAGTGTATGTTGATGATCTTTTGATAACTGGAAACAACCTGAAGGCCATAAAGGATTTTAAGACTAAAATGGAGCATGTCTTCGAAATGAATGACCTAGGAATAATGTCTTATTTTCTGGGAATGGAGATTAAGCAAGGCAAACATGGGATCTTCATCTCACAAGAAAAATATGCTTGAGGGCTGCTTAAGAGGTTCACTTTGGGAAAGTCCAGATCTTTTAGCACTCGTGGAGTTCAAGGAACTAAGCTATTTCTTGATGATGATTCA
Organism: Erythroxylum baracoense; assembly: GCA_025629805.1. NCBI lineage: Eukaryota > Viridiplantae > Streptophyta > Magnoliopsida > Malpighiales > Erythroxylaceae > Erythroxylum > Erythroxylum baracoense. The sequence goes on from JAOTAY010000008.1 coordinate 10,789,447, forward strand.
GATTTGGCAGATGCTACTCTTTATAGAAGTGCAGTTGGTTCCTTGCTATATTTGTCAATAACAAGATCTGATATTATGTTCATCACAAGTCTGCTATCTAGATTCATGAATTGTCCTTCTGAATTGCATTTCAGGGCTGTTAAAAGGGTTCTAAGGTATTTACATGGGACTCTCAACTATGGACTACACTATAAACCAATTGGTTGTGTGAAGTTGATCTGTTTTACTGATAGTGATTGGGCTGGTTCACTCACTGATATGAAGAGCACATCAGGGTATTGCTTTTCTCTTGGATCAACCATGATTTGTTGGAGCACAAAGAAGCAAGGATCCATTGCTTAATCCACTGCTGAAGCCGAGTATGTTGCTGCCTCCTCTGCTGTGAATCAATGTGTGTGGTTGAGAAAAGTTTTGCTTGATTTAAATTTCAAAATGGAAAGGGCTACTAAAATTTTTTGTGACAACAAATATGTTGTGGCTATGGTGAAAAATCCTATTTTTCATGGAAAGACCAAGCATATCAAGATCAAATATCATGCCATTCGAGAAGCTGAGAAGGAAAACCAAGTGAAGTTGCTACATTGCTCATCAGAGGAACAAGTTGCTGATATTTTTACCAAGAATTTGAAGAAACTTCGATTTGAGCTTCTTAGGGAGAAGCTTGGAGTTTTCAACAGCACTTGCATCAAGGAGGAGTGTTAAAATGTAACTTGATTTAGTGCTATTGAAAAGTTTAAGTTGTATTGTAATGTAGTAGGTATAGTTTGCTTGTATTAGGAGTAATTCAGTACGTTCTGTCAAGTCAAAGCATGATTGTATTTTTTAAATTTGTAGCTAATGTATTCTGCACACTCAACATATATACGATTAGAATGCAATGAAAGAAGTAGCTTCCTTTTGATTCAATTCTTCTTCTCATTCAATTTTACATGCTCTGTTTACATTCTGCTGCAAAAACTTTACAAAAACAGCATATCGAATCTTTGATTTTAAAGGACAGTAGTTTTATTAAATGGAGAGAAAAGAGGAATATGCCACAGCGACCTTCACAAGAAATATGCTTTTATAAATTGACTCATTCTTAGTTATGCATTAAAGCTTAAGTAATGGATTTCAGTTTTCACCAAATTTTTAAATATATAACACTTTTCTCCAGGTGGTTTCCTTAACTGAGAAGCTTCAGGCCAAATACGTAAGCATGGCAGCAATAGCAGGCCAGAGGTTAGAGTCTCTCCTGGCAGATACATCCTAGCTCTCCGCAGTTCAACTCAACACGAAGGCAGAGGACCGTCTGAGCTCGGGAAGCAGTGGCAGTGCAGTGGTGGATGAGGACGGACCACAGCTTGTGGACAGTGGGGCCCGTACTTCCAAAATGATGACAATTATGCTGGACGTGTTGTCCTGGTTGATAATGTCCAATCCGAGGTAGAAGACGGTAGTGACGATAGCCGGAGTTATTTATCACAAGTGTTCGTCGCCACATCAGCAGAACAGCAAGCACATGAGGAGGGAGAACCATGGTGAGTGTGGTGATCGACAACGTAACGAGATGTAGGTAATTAATAAGAACGTGGAATGTGTATGTGCAATAAGACTTCCCAATAGTTGCTTAAGGAAAGACTGCCTTGCCAATTAAATGATATTTGGGAATTGGATATTGAAAAAATGAAAACGAAAGAGAGAGACTAGGTGGATCCATGCAAGTGACCTAAGCCTAAAGTCAAAATTATAATCCAAAAATGTCTTTTGAAAAAGAAAAGAAAAGAAAAGAAGTGTTTTAGGAGCATCCATCCTGACCTGTGAAGACGCAGACACGAAATTAGAGTTTCCAACAACTCCTCTTTCACTTCAGAAGCCACTTCCAACTTTGCAGAAAAATAACAATTCTCACTCCTCCACTTCCTTGTTATTTCTTTGTCTTCTTTTTATTTCTCCGTCTTTTCACTGCCCACATCAAATCTCTACTCTAAAAGTTTCTTGGCATACGTGTAACCTAAAAGTTACGATCTTTATCAAGAACTAGAACTGAAGACATGGAACCCAATTTAAACCAGACCTCACAAGAAGAGTAATCGTATGGCATCGGAGGTTGTGTACAGCCCCGGCCCTGGGCAGGGGTGAGCTGGGCCGCTGCCCAGGACCCACTTTAATTTTTTTAAAAAATTACATGTATAATTAATTAAAAAAATTTAATTTATTTTTTAATTAAAGTCAGAGGCCCGCATCTTCTTTTTCACCCCGGGCCTACAAAATCTCAGGACCGGCCCTGGTTGTGTACATACAAGAAGTGGATTTCCAACAGTTTCTATTGGGCATAATTTCCAATTTAAGAAACCGAATTGCAGAAGAAGAAGATGAATTGTGAAGTTGTGGGGATCAAAAAGTTTGTGCCAGAGGATACTTGTCACTTCAGAAGCGGGTAACCAATATGTCTCACAATAAAAGGGATTTAATTTAACCTAATCATACTAACATTTATGCAGAACTCACCAAATCGTCTACTTTCTCGTGTGAAATTGAAGCAGAGGCATCATGTTCCACCCAAAACCATGGGGACGGATCACAAGAATTTGGTTGAGAACATGCAAAACTACAAACGTTTTTGCTTGTGGCCGGTAAAAGCCAACACAAGAATCAATCAATCCAAAACACATGGAATTTCTTTTCCCGATTATGTGACACTAATGAAAGAGCCGCAAAACAGTTTTATAAATTGAATGAAATATTACTACAGCTACACTTTCTCCATTTTTTTTGGGTTTGCTCTCTCTTTCATTCCCGACTTCTACATCTATTTGTTCATGTTCATGTATACAGTTCGAGCCTTTATGTGAGAGTATCCTTCAATTCCATAACCGTCGCCAAGCAACCAACTGAAACCTTCAGTAGGAATAAATACAAAAAGTCAATATCTAATTCTTCTATAATCTACCCGCGCCCGTACTTCCTATAGAAGAACTCACTTCATGATTAGTCACCAGAGTTAGCACATGAGCGTCCCACCCATGAATTTACAGGATCAATGGCATCTGTTGCAGGTATACCAAAGGCTTCTTGTTTTCAAGCATCGAGCAAGGCAGTTTAAACAAATCTAAGAGGCCACATTTACTGATCAACCGCGACCACCACAAGACCAACCTGTTGTCCTTCCAAGGAACGCAACCAGATTCCCTTTTCCTCAAAACTTCAGGAACCTTTTTGAATAGTGAACTTCTGACTCCTGCCTCTTCTAAGTCTTCTTATTAGACTTCCTGTTTTGTTTGAACTCGTCCACAGGAATGGAACTAGGTAATGACTTCTGGTCCACCAAACTGCTGGGTTTCAAACTGTTGCTTAAATTTGAGTTTGATGTCCTCTCATACAGAATAGCAGCATCAAGGGAATATACACGTAGGGCAAGAGAAGTAATAGTGGAAGTTCTGGCAGCAGCAGAGAGTGATGACCAGTACCACCACTCATTCCGCAGAAACTCCATCTTAATCATATCCTCCAATATAATTGTTGCTTGAACCATCTGAAAGAACAAGCTATTCTTTAGGAAGATGCAATCAAAACAGAACTCTAATTTGAAAAGAAAACCAAAAAACATGTTGTTACAAATAATAAAGCTAACCTCATAAATTGACTCCGCAAATTTAACACGTGATCGCCAGGCCACTCTCTTTTCCAAATCAGACCTTGATGATCTCAAGGCTTCTTCAGGCAGTGCAGCTTCCATGTCAAGCAGATTGACCTTTAGTTGCCTTAAAATAACTGAACCTTTACCAATCAATGGCCTCAATGAGGACTTGGGGACAACACAATAGCAACCAGGCTCAACCTGAAGGACACTTTTATCTACATAAGACTTTAAATCTCTTTGTTCTAGCAATCCCAAATGTGGTTTGCCAGATTTTAGCACTTCATGAATTTCATCTGGAGCAGGTTGTCCAAAAGAGCTATTTGGTGCAAACTGATTGAGTGAATCAGGCTTAGCTGGCTTGCCATCAACATTAAACTCGTCATCTTGAATGCTTAAATCTTTATGAGATGAAACCATAGTTAACATAGAGTCACTGAGGTAAGGAGGTACAGCCATAACAAATGATAGAATCCCACTTGAACCGATAAGACCTACTTCCTTTACCAATTCCTTATTAGAATTTTCTGTCACAAACTTGGAGCTGATTTCTTTCAAGTCAAAGGGGCATACAGCATCTGTGTCTTGAAACTGAATCAACTTTGACCTGAGCTCAGACTGACCATTAATCGAGGTTTCAGGCATCCTATTTTCACCATTACAATTTTCCTTAGTGATCATTGACTTTTTATCACCCTTTGCTTTGAAGACATCAATTCTCTCTTCATTCTTTTCAGGAACTGGAGGAACTACATTGCACCTATCATTATTATGGTCCTCAAAGTCAGCTTCATAAGTAAAAGTTCTATGACAAGAAGCGCAGTGGTGCCTGGAAGGCAAAATGGGCTCTAAGCAATCACAGCGCCACATTTTGTTTTCGCCAGCCAATCTTGCCTTCTTCACTCGCCTCTTCACTGTGTCCTTTGTGCCTAACTCTATGAAAGCACCATACTTCTTCTCAAGATGCATAGCAGCTTTGCTAACTAGGCAATTAGAAGTGATTTTATCATCAATTGAGGTGGTTGACAAAGTTCTTTGATGCTCTTCATGAAATTGATTTCTACCTTCTTGTCTTCCTTGGAATCTTAACTTCATCCACAGCCAAATTGACTCTTTAAGCTGCCTCTCTTTTTGGTCCTCATCATTCAACCAATCAATAAGTTCTTTAATTTCTGCATCAGTTTCATAACAAACCCATTCGTTACAGTTAGCCATTGAATTGATGTGGCCATTTTCCCACACGTCTTTTTCATCTGATTTCTCTCTATGCTGCAATGTCAAACTCCCATCAACAATTACTCGAGGAAGCGTGTCTAATGTTGATGAAGCCCAGTACAAACGGCCTCTAGAATCACTACCAAGAAATTCCCTGCGCAGTGATTGTTTCTCAAGCTGTGCTTCTATTCTCAAGATTGTATTCTGCAAACAAAGGATATCATTTTTGAGACTGCTTAACTCAAGATAGGGCGCTTGACACTCATTCACAGGTGCAGGAGAGCCATGCTGAGCTACATGAATGTTTTCTGAAGTTGGGTAAAATCCTCGGTTGTCTGAAGATAGTCGGGAAGTAGAATCATTCACACTTATGTACCCTTGCAATTTAGCCCGAACTTGAATTTCAGAGGTTTCCTTAGTCACTTGGTGCAAATGATTTTGCCCACCAGATTTGCCATTTTCAAGCAAAGATATCTTATTATCATCTGCAGCATGCATACCTCCATCTTCACTTCCACCATCCATGCCATCTAAAGTTTGATCGTTGCAGCAACTAATATTCTCAGAATTGATACCAGAAGTCTTTCTGTCAATGCCATCAATGCCTTTTCCATCTTTCTCATAATCTACTGATGGTGAATCAACAGAGAAGGTACTACAGTGGTCTCCGCCATTCATATTTGGTAGCTGTCCTACTCCCTTACCCTGGTTTGAGGTCCCAGAAGTAACCCCTTCCTTTAGAGGTAAGTCTACAACCGCAAGAATGTCCTTCTTTGCAGCTCTTGACACCAGGAACTCCTCCCTTGACTTCAAACTTCTCCACTCTGATACCAGTGATCGCATTTTTTGCTGCAATTCAGCAGTGGTTTCTGCACACTGCTCAAGGTGTTGATGAATAAGGGTTGAACTGAGTAATTCATCACACAGAAACTTAAGCAGGAAAACTCTCTGCAGTCACAACAAAATGAATCTGATTAAGCAAATGGCAAGTATCAACACTATAAGATCTATATCGATCTATAAAAACAATTTAAGAACTAGAAAACAACAAACTGGAAGTCAACCAACAAACAACCATAAAGAAAGATACAAATAGCATATCATTTCTTGAATGTTAAATTCTCATAAAATCCAATCAAGACGCTGTGCCAAGAAGCCATGGAATTGTAAATGTTGCCTCATTAAAAAGCACACATATGCACATATTCACACTTCAAACCAGAAAAATGCACTTATTGTAGACAAAGATTTTCTCTCTCAAAAATCCAATCATTCTTCCAATGTTCTATCTTTTAAGCTTAGAGAAAAGAATTCGTTAATATCCAGTATACTCAATGTTATCTGATAGAAGAAAAAATCGCCTACAATATTCCAACAAAAAATCATTCAGCGAGAAATCCCACACAAGTTAGGAGCAAAACCTATTTACTCCAATAACATTCAAAAGCACTAGTTTTGCAGTAACTAATTTTGGTATCAGCCGGAGAAGAAAAGAAAGCCTATTTGTGTGTGTTCTACATCACAAGGTTTCTATGACTTTTGCATATGAAAAACTGACTCCAACTCCAGAAAGAGCAACTAGCACACTTAAAATCTGACTCCAACTCCAGAAAGAGCAACTAGCACACTTACATGCAAAATATATTACAGAAGTAACATTTGGGTCCGTAAACAAACCTCATATACACCCAACTCCCAGTAGTCTTTTTCTTCCATTGCAACAACTAAATGGGTGAGAGTTTTCAAATATTTATTGTTAAATTCCCCCTTGTACTTTTTACAGTGGCCTTTACCAATGACCCTAGTGTTTCTGGACACCTCTTGAACCATATGGAAACCAACACAAGAAGGGCAATACCAATTCCCTTCAGGAATCCTTGCAAGTGGAGGATTCAAGCAATAAGTATGATACTCAGCATCACAAGTGTCACAAAGGAGAACACTATCATCATCCTTATCAACACCACAAACTTTGCAAACCCCTTCATCCCAAGGAGCTTTTGGGATCTCATTCATGGAAATAAGAATATTATCTAATTCCTTCTTTGTTTCTTCATTCATGTAATCCAATTTAGCATACCCTTCAAATTTCTGGAGAAGTGTGCCCACCTACATTTCAGGAATATTAAATTCAATTAATAGCTAAAGAAGAAACATTACGTGAAATAAGCAAGCTAAGAAGCATAGTAAGAAAACAGCGAAAAGGATCAAAGAACCATCTGATTAGAATAACAGATACAGGAATATGCCCCTTTCTTTTATAAATTTTAGCAATCTTTTAGAGCTTTTTCCACCTCGAGAAAGAGTTGTCTATTGGTTACTTTTATCATCTTTCTTCCAGAAATCAACTTTGACATATTGCATAGAGTATTTTTCTCAAACCTATATGACCATCTTTTCATCTATCATTTTTTTCATATAAACCCAAGTTATCTTTTAATCCTAAAAGTATGTAGCGACTTGTATATATCCCTTCCTTGCCCAAATTGAGCATGTAGATAAAAGAATGACCATCAACTAAGGCTGGATTTCAGAAAACTGTATAGGATTACATTTATATCACATCTCTTGAGGTGCTGGAATATTCATGCACTTGATTTACGAACTTGAAGCAGAAAATGGAAAGAAAAGAAAGAAAGAATCTGATAAAGCTAATGAAGAAAAAGATTTTGATGTATAACACACTAATTCCATTAGTTGTAACAAGCTAAATAGTTTGACAATCTGCACAAAGAGAATTGGCTTTTACCTCCTTCTCATACAATGACTCGAAATTGTGGGCTAGTCTAGTGGCTAATTCAACCAAATCAGGCTGATCCCCGAATGCAATTTGCACAATTTTCCATAACTGCAAAGCTAGATAGTGAGATGTAATATATGGGCATAACTACCTAAAATAAAACATAAAACACATTAATATTCCCAATACTAATCCAGCTATAGTTAAGAAAATGTGAAAAGATCCAATAGTATGATAGAAAGAAACTAAAAAGCATTTAAGAGTCATTATTTGAAGGTTAACATAACTTGTCCATATTAATATGTAAATCATGGAGCTGGTGATCATCCAATCATGAGGTGAATTTTGCGCAATTTATTGCAAAAAGTAGTTCCTCCAGGAGGCTGAGCTAACAGATGTTCTACAAATGCCAAACAAAAAAGAAAGCTTTTGCTGAACCAGCATGAAAGCTGCTACAAATCCTAACTTATCAATACTCATCCAAACTATCAATCAATAAAGCCAAATTTCAAAAAGAACCAAAGTCGAAATTCTAAAGGTGGGGATCGGAAACTGTCTTTGTTCAACATGAATTAGAATTTGCTTAGGCACAAACCTCTCGAACATCCTCAAGAAAAGATTCATAAGAGCCACCATAAGCTCCAACCTCTAATCTCAAATCAATAGTTCTAAAATCCAAAGGCCGAGAAACCATGGCTGGAGAACCAAGAAGTCCCTCTTCATCATTGTCACCAGAATTAAGCAGATTTCCCCCCAACAATGTGCAGAAAACTTTGGTATCATCAGCGGCGGCAGCATGACGTAGGACAATACGACATTTCTTCATTACAATGTCAGATACAGGTATAACAATCTTCCTTTTGATTTTCCTAGCTGACTTCTCTGCCAATGCTTCCTTCGGTAAATCTGCTAGAACTGAAAGAACAGCTTTCTGTGTTCAATCAACAATTAGTACTCAATTCAGAATCAAGAGTACATATAACTTACTGTAAATGTGAAATTCAAAGAAAGTTCAACAAAGATTATCATAAATCAAGTTCAAAAAGGCAAATTGGACATTTCAAATTTATTGAAAATGTTTCCAAGAGAAGATATTGTCTCAAACACCATTACACCAGAAAGAATAATGTCAGTAACAAAAGATAGTTCACTTAAGCGTTTCAAGGTTCACCATTATGCACATTGTCTCTGGTCCTTTTGACAAAAATTGCCTAATTGCCATTAGGGGCTATTGAAGATTATAGAAATTTGAATTTAGTATAAGAATATTATGTATCCAATAGTGAATATTTATGTATCCCATCAAAGAATTGTTTAAATATTATTCAGAAATATTGTATACTATCCAACTATTATAAATAGATGGGAATAAATAATATATCTCAAGACCTTCACTAGCCTTTGTATGTCCGGACATTTTATAGTCAACATGTTAAATCAATGTGTATAGTCTGTTCTCCTCTCCTCTTTATCTTTGCTTTCATATACTATTGAAGCAATTTAGCAGGGGCCATTAATGTCAAAAACCACTTCTAACAATACCATAATAATTTTGTGGAAAGAACTAGAGTCCAACAACAGAATTTCCAAAAAGTAACATGAAAGTAAAGTTCAAAAGCACAATTAACATCATTAGTCATATAAAGTGAAAAAAAAATAAGCATCCATAACATCGTTTCCTAAGAAAAAGAATAAAAAAGCTGCACCTTTGTAGGTCCTGATGCATTGCCTTTGTAGACCTCCTTACTTATTGAATGCTCTAGTCTCTTCTTTGCCCATTCTGGTGGAGATTTCTCCAGAGCATCATATACACACCTTCTAATTCTGGTGCCCACATTAGTAGGAAGCTTCTTAACAGGTTGCAGAACCTTCGCCCACTCTGGGATGCCACCATCATCCCCATCAGTCATTTCAGAAGCAGCATTTGCATCATTCACTTCTTCTTCTATGGTGATAACATCTTTTTCTCTGGTTAAACAACCAAAATTCTTCTTCTTTGCATCTGCAAGCAACTGAATATCAACTTTCATATGTTAGTTGAAATTATGACACTCCAGCATGCTTTTCTTACAACTAGGAAAACAAAAGTAAATATTTAGTGGAATACAAATACGCATATGAAGCAACTTACATCACAGGCATGCTGGAAAAAATCTAAATCTTAAGAGAAAACATAGATGTGAACCCAGCAAGTTGACAAAGGGAAACAGAGCATTATAAAAAGACAAGTCAAATGAATACAAGATTCAAAGATTGCTTCATTTGACAATTTTGTCAAAGATTGATCTTGAATTTCACTATAGAAGGAACAAAAGCTAATCTTACAAGTGCATCTGCTTCCATCCCAGCAACTCCAGTAAGTGCTCCACAAAGAACCCCTCCATCACCTTGTAAGCAGCGAAACACTTTACCACTTTCTCGAGCTGTAATCTCACTAGAGTCAGTGTTACAATCCATGGATAATACAGCCAACATGTATCTCCGTGCTAACTCTTGCCAAGTCAAATCATTAATGGGGAGCATATTCAGTTTACTTCTAACAGGGATTGAACTATCTGAATCTTTCCTTCTCCCCCTTCTTGCTTTCCATTCTCCATAATCAAAATTTGGATCCACCAGCGCAGCAACCTTCCATTGAAGCTCACTTATTACCACACCTAGCAGTGAGCTATGAGCCTTAGTTAGAGCTGTACTAGAGTAATAGCTATTTTGAGTTGACTCCTTTGTCTTCCTTGAATCAACAGGTACCAAGGCATGTAAATTATCTCCATTACATGCCATCAAAAATTCATCAAATGAAGATGAGTCTTGTTGACTTCCTTTACCACCTCTACATAAATCTAAGACTTCACTTGCATCACTTTTCCCTTCAGAATTCTTAATAAGATTGGAGACATCATAGCATGGGTTGCTAAGTGCTTCCTCAAGTTCCTTCATTGAGAAAGATTCTTTCAAACCCAGAGTTTGATGGAAGCGCCTCAATAACTCCCATACCTGCATACAAGACCAACAAGTTTAAGGTCCGCAGGTCCAGCAACCAATTTTATCACACAACGTGCAAAATACCTTTTTTTTTAGTTTAAATATGGAGATTTCAATTCACATACCTGATAGAAGTCGCCAACAAGGACAGGAGGAAGCCTGGAGCATAATGGCGTCCCTGGAGGAGGATCAAGATCACCCATCTCATGTTCTTCAACCAACCTGGGACTTTTGGACTTTCTACATGACTCATCTGACTCTATATGTCTCTTTCTTTTAGTCATTAATTGCCCACTACCAACGGTCAATGGAGTACATGAGTAACATCTGTTAAGGAGAAATTGATATTGTGAACAAGACTCAACACCAGGGAGTTGTTCTATCATTTCCTGCACAAACTCTGTATCCAACCCAAATCTATCCTCATCCAGCCATTTTGACAAGGCAGCAAATAAAGTTTCAAGCTCACCCCCAGACGGGATTTCAAATAAGCAAAGGGAACTGCAGAATTTGACCAGTGGAGAAAATTTTGCCATACTCTTTTCATCCTTCATATCCCATGTAGTTGACCCCCATTCATCACCAACATGCTTGCAGGAAATTTGGAATGTACCTCTCTGATTACATAGTTCAGAGTAAGCACTTATCAAGTTAGCAGACACCAATTTCCATGCAGTAGTAGATGAACAGTTTTCCACTGTTATCTCACCAATCTCATCACCCAAACTCAAATTGTTGGATTGAAGCCTCCCAGGTCTTGCATGAATATTACTACTTCTCAAGCGGTCTGATCTCTGACCACTATGGATGCCATTAGAACTATTCAAAAGGCAGTTTAAAATATCAGATTCTGTTGGCGGAGAAGGATCAGCAAGAATAGCCTCAACACTGACATCATTATCAAAATCCTTATTATGTGAAACCATGCAGTTATTGTTGTTTTGACATGGAAACTGGTCCATGTCCTTCCTATACAAGACAGTTGAACCCTTGGGAACTGGCAAAGCTGAACATGGAAATCTACTGATATTGAAGAGAGGTCCAGAATCACCGCCATCCAAAACTTTACAAATGAAAAAAGAACCAGTAACCTTGTCATGCCAACAGGAACTATAACCTATAGGCCAAATTAGGCTAGCACTATGATAAGCAGGTCTGACATCAATTTTTCCCAAAGAAAGAACAAAAAAATCTTCAAACTGTACAGGAAGTCCTTCCTGAAATATAAAGCATCATAACAAGAATCAATCATAGAACACCCAACAATATAAGAAGCATGATTTCAATTATCTAGATGACACCATAGTAACAGATCAAAAAGAAAATTGTAACTAAATCCCTGAGGCCTAAGTTAAGCATGAAAACGAAGCATACTTACAAGAGACTGGTGAGAATTAGAAAAATCACTGACAGCATCAACTTCTGCAGCTTTACCAGATTCAGCAGCAACAGTTTTTGTACCTCGATCACTGAATGAGATCTCCCCATGATATCCATTTACTGAATTTTCTTTACTTTCGGAGTAAACATTAGCAATCTGAATTCCTTTGGACTTTCTCTTTTTAGGCAAATGCAAACTCTCCTGCAAAGAGGGACACCCATCACCTCTAGCGTCAGTGTCCATTTTACTGCAATTAGGTACCAACCCAAGATGACTAACAACCTTAGACTTTGAACCAAAAGCCATGTCATCACGATGACAATAAACTACATAAAATTCAAAACTAGACCCAAGATTTTTAAGTTCCATATGTAGAGCTTCACTGTGTACAGCATACCTTTCAGGCATGAATTCTATGAAAACCTCCAACTGGGGCTTTGAGATTAATCCTAAAACTTCCTAAAGCTAAACCAATTCTGACCCCAGCATGCTTCTATCGACTGTACCTCAGAAATAAATCCTCAAAATCTGCTCCCAAAGCATGCACTCTCAGCCCAGAACATTTCCTAAAGCCTAATCTAGCCTTCAAACACAAAGGTTCAAACACATTGTGGAAGCATAATCGCACAGGATGCAGTTCATAAATACAAAAGGCAAATCTAGTTCATGTTGATACTTATCTAAGGTTGTGTCAATGAGCTACAACATGCATTGAATGCTTCCTCAATATTCTCAGCTGCCAAGGAGAATTGTCTTTTCTCTTCTTTCCTTTCTAATTCTAATAGAATCTATTAATAGAGACCACTGTCCTCCCTATGTATGTCAATAATCCATCATGAATCGGTTTTAATAAGAATGACCATGAAAGCTGTGGGAACACATTGTCCACACTGAACACTAGAATGAAAGCTATGCACGAAACAATGTAACTCTAACAGCAAATCCTACAACTAAGAACGAATTAACACACTCAATAAAATCATTGCCACTAGATAGTCCACTCCACACACTGACAAAACCAAATATTTACTGGCACAAAGAAGTACCTGAAATCAAGAACCTTGGCAGCATTGCCACCCTCTCCATCGATGTCGCTAGGCGGCGAGGCGTTAATATCAAGAACCAATCGACTATGAACGCCAAGACGCCACTTTTCAATCTTATCCCCACCGACGCACTTCCCGCAAAGCCACTCTTCTAACCTCGGCGGGGTTCCGCGGCCAATTCCGGCGCACTCTAGGTGAAACCCCTTATCGCAACCGTCGCACAACAACAATCGCCCATCCGCCACCGGCTTCCCGCACTCGTTGCACTCTAACCCGCGGTCCTCGCCGACAGAGGTCTCCGTGGAGGGGTCGGAGAAATTGCGGTCGCGGCGAGTGGCGGTGGAGGGAGAGAAGTTGGAGGAGGAAGGGATCTCGTTGAGATCGATAACGAGAGGAGAGCGAGTTGTTGGCAACTCAGTTGAATCGGTGAGTTCCATTATCCCAACAAGTGCATTGCTTACTTGGTTCAGTTTCAACAGACGGAGAACGAGGCTTTTTAGTGTTTCCGCGAGAGACAGAGAGATCGGAGAGACAAAAGGTCTTATTGGACTTTAGTTAAAGGGCGGTGGTGGCAAAGACAAAACACAAAGCTTTATTAGTTTTGTTCTCTCGAGCCAACGTAGCACAGTGACTTCCACGAGTCGGTAAGTAACTAGGTATATAAATTAATACTTAACTTTTTAATAAATAAAATATTTTAAATCAATTATTATATGAGTAAGCTGCATTATTCATGGTATATCCCCAGACCTTGTGATATAAATTTAATGTTATTTATGTCTTTTCACAATATTTTTTCTATTTTATTCAGCTTATTTTCCCGTTAATGTAGTCATCAATGTTTTAGAATTGTCAGCTTATGAAATAACAAATTTTTGTTTGTAGGATAAGGGCTGTTTTTTATTTATAATTTTCAATTTTCATTTCAGTTTTTCTATCCAATAAAAACAAAATTTTATATAGTTGTGAATTTAATGTAGTTATAATTTTATCGCTGATAATAATTACATATCAAATAAAATTTATGAATAATTTATTTTTATCTCTTATATAATATTTATTAACAAAATCAAAAACAAAATTTAAACAAATAGCGTTTTCACTAAATTTGAAAATAAAAATAAAAATGAAAACAAACAAATCCCTTTGAATCCCCACAAATCGGATTGGACTCTGGTGTTACTTTAATAGTTTAGTTCATTATAATTATAATTGAATATGTATATGACATAGTGGTATTTTTTATTTTTTATTTTTTATTAACAAATATTTTTAATTTTTATATATTTTTTAAATATCTTTTATGTCAAACTTGTATGTCGGTCTATTAGAAACAACCTCTCTATTTAAGTAGGAGTAAAGATGCGTACTATCAAACATCTTCAAACTTTACATTAATGTGAGATTTAACTGGAAGTTGATGACAAGTACGATTATAACCGAAAATCATTTTGGGAAGAAATAATTGGAAGAATGAATCGTTTTTTCTTTGTTCATGGCTTGCAGGATTTATGCATAATATTGGTACTTGCTCATTCTTTTTGGCTGAGCTTTGGGGAGCCTTTACAAGATTAACTCTAGCATGGGACCTTGGCTTTCTGCAAGTGGAGTTGGAGATGAATTCGCTTATTGTTGTGCATTTCCTTTCCTCTCTGAACAAACTACTAGCATTTTCGAATTCTTTGACCTTTTATATTCGAGAGTTATTTGTGCAAGATTGGCAGGTGAAAATACGACATATTTTTTGTGTATGCAACCTCTTGCAATTTAGATGTTACTCCACTTAACAATACACCTCTTTGGTGTACTTCTATCCTGCTAGAGAATATGATAAGAGTTTCGTTTCCTATATTGACTACGTAAATAGCTTATTTTGGTTGTTATTTTTTCCTTTCATCCCAAAAAAAAAATTTGAAGGTGTTACAGGGATCAGGTAGGGGACTAACTGTGCAAAAGGAGGTAAAGAATAAGGACACCAAAGCATCTTAATGGCCTGTGTAATACAGAAGAATTGAGAATACAAGGTCTGTTTCTTTTTTAAAACGAAAGTATAACGCTGCGTTTGGTTCCTGTCTCCTGTATCTGTAGACGGAACGGAACAAAAACTGGAGACAGTGAGGTGTTTGGTTGTGGTAGACAGAACAGAGATTTCTGTCCCCGTCTCGAGGACAGAATGTGTTTGGTTGCAGTGGACAGAACGAAAAAATGGTGACAATGACAAAAATGCCCCTGATCCTTAATATGATTAAAAATATGTAATTAATTGACAATTTTATTACGAACTATTTGTGTTAGTTGAAAAAAGTTAACAAATAATAACAATTAACTTTGAGTCTCTCATGAATACAATTTTTGAAGAAAAAAGACTCAATTCATAGAACAAACATAAAAAAAAGCATCAGCAGAAAATATAACCAACCTCCAAGTTTGCCAAGAATGAAGAACGAACTAATGAAACAAAAAGATAATGCCTTTTTGTGGCTTCATTTGGATTATTTTTCTTTTTTTCCCTTACATAATAGAAAAT
>JAOTAY010000008.1:10805056-10819021 GCA_025629805.1 Erythroxylum baracoense
CATTACTTCTCTCATTGGTCTCCTCATAGACCCGGTTCCCTGATCCGACCCGTTAGGTGGGACCGGGATGTTACAATGTGGGTGTTTGTGTAGAATGTATTGGAAGAAAAGCAAATGATGATGAGTAAGCGTCAAATATCCATTTTGAGATTGGCAATCCAATAGAATAAAATATGGAATTATCCTCATTGATATGATTCCAATAATTACAAAAGAAAGATGTGTGAGAAAGAAGAGGATCTTAAAATATCTTCTTCTGTTTTCTCGTGTATTCATTTAGTTAGGAAAACTTTTTATTTCGATTTTTAATTTTTTTGTTTAATTTATTTTAATAATTTTTATTATTAAAATTTATTGGTCATATTTGACAATAAATGAATTGTATTAGCTATTAGCTGATTTTATCAGTGGTTAGCTAACAGTAAATTAGATAACATTAGCGATTTATTGAATGAGGTTTGATAAAATTAGTTATTTAATATTAGTTGTTTATATATAAAATGACTTATGAAAGCATGACTTTAAAAAAAGATTTATAAAGACACGAGTATTAGTTGTTTATGTCTTAGTATTTATTTGAATATTCTCATAAGAATTTAGAAAGAGCAAAAGAAGTTAATACTATCATTTTCTCCAATATATTTCATAGAACCTGAAGAATATTAAAAGTCATTTCAATACAACTTCTCAATGATGAATAAATTTGATTAAAAAATTCTCGAGATCTTCTTAAATTGGCAAGGATCAACTGAAGAACTCAAGAGATTACTAAAATATCACTAAAAATAAGCTTGAGAATGAGTTTGATCGGATCACACCAGAAGTTTTTTCTCGAATGAAACACCAATGAACTTAATACGAAATTGGGTCTGTAAAAATGATATGGATTTAATTTCTAATTTAAGGAAATATATTATTTTGTTATCTTAATTTTAAAAATTTAAACTATATTTTTAATATATTAAATAAAAACAAAATTATTTTAAACAAATGTTTACATTAATCTCTTAAAATTTAAACTTAGATCAAAATAATTAATATAAGTTTGACTTATTAAATTTAGATTAAATTGAATTGAATTAAGCACAATATACAAATGATAATAATATTATATACTAAATATTTATATAAAAGTGACCTAAATATTGGGTTTATACAAAAGTAATATAAATAAATTTAAAAATATTTAATTTTTTGAAAATTTTAATTTAATATTAAATATTTTAAAATTTTAATTTATTTGCTAACTTTTTAAATTTTGTATAAAGTAAATCAAATTTATATTTATATCCTTATCTCTTTGAGTAATTTGTAATAATTTTTAGATATAATAGTTTTTTAGCCTCTTAATTTTTCAGTCGCTAGGGAAAAATATTCCTTACAGTAGCATTTTTAAAAGCAGCAGATTGGATTCAATCTGTTAACACAATCAACTGATTATCAAACATTATTATCAAACATTATTATCAGTGGTTTAATATGATCAAATAGTTAAAACCTCCAATTTGCTAAAAAATGATTCATAACTTGTTTACAAAATAAAGTTATTAATTAATCGATTAATTTAATAAATTAATTAAATTTTATTTAATAAATTTGAAGTAGATTAGATTACACGGAAACTTTTCATAGTACAAGGAAAGAAGCAAATGATTAGGCAAAGCCAGCCCTTTCAGACCTAGATGGAGCGTGAATTCAAAACTAAATCCAACGAACATAACGTAATTAAGCAAGGGAAACACCCAAGGCGGTTAATCACGTGCAATACATAACTCTCTCCTCCTGATCTGTTGCTGCTGCCGGCCTTGGTCGGCTATATAAAACGGCGTGTCGTGGGTTGTGACTGTTACTCAAGTCTTGCTTGCCAGTAACTTTCTCTGTCTACATCGAATACATACACTGTACCGCTTCGATTTCGATCGATCGCTTTTGTGCTCATTTGTGCACTTGGGTAATGATTTCTTCATCTTTTTTCTCTTCGAAAGGCATTTCTTTTTGTGTTTTCGTATGGAGTGACGAGTTCTAGTGCTGGATTTGGAGTGAAGTAATGTGGTTTGGAGGAGCTGGAATGGTGCGATCTTGACGTTTGGGATTCGGGTTTTGATTTTCTGTTGAATGTGTTCGTGTGGGTTTTGGACAACTAAAATCCTTGTTTGAGAAGGTTTTTGAAGTTTATCGTAGTGATTTACTTACTTTAGTTTTCGCTGGATGTATTAATCTCAGTAATGAATTGAGTTGAGTCGGAGTTTGTTACATTTTTATGACTTGGGAAAACCAAGAAAGATCTTAATTTGTTGGTGACTTTTGGTGTGGTCTCAAAACGTTTTAGTTTGTCCATATTTGGGAGTTCTAATTAAAAGTTTGCGATTCTTATTCGGAGCAATAGTAATAAAAATACTTCTTGTTGGGATTTATAGATTTCTATAATTCGATTATGTCTTGCGGTTGAGATTGGGTTTGTTTTGTTCTGTTCATGGGTACTTTGTTCTTTTTTAATAATTAAGAGTTTGCAATGAATAAGGTTGCTGCTTAGAGAAAGGGCTCCAAATGTCTGCCATTCCAACCACATATTGGTAACTGATGAATGAAAAGAAAGTGAAGCTAGTTGATGCAGAGTATATTGTTTTACTGGCTTGTAGGAGCCCAAGACTTGGTTACTTGCTGAGTGTTCCTTCAAACTATTCTAGGTTTGTCAGCAGAAGAGAAGTTACTGGTTTCTTTCCGGCATTCAAATTTGACGCATTAGGGGTTTCTCTTGCCATTTATGTTTATATGAACGTCAATGTCAGTGAGAGGGATTTTCACACGTCTGCATAGGTCAAGGCATCATTATTTTAATGCTTGCTTTCTCATATTTGTTTGTGTGCTTTCAGCAAAGAATCATGCAAATGTTTTGCTCTCTTTTCTTTTTTGCGTTTCCAAGGTTTATTTTGTTGGTTTAGTTGTTCCGGAAAATCTTTGCCATCTGCTATTCTGAACAAATTGAACTCTTGTTTTTTGTATCTATTTGGAAAGGATTTTATTGATTGATTTGGTTTTTGTTCCAGATTTTGTTCCTAACAGTGATGTCTGATAGTGCTCTGATAGACCTGAATGTGCAACCCGGATCAGAGAGGGAGAATGACAGCTCCAGTAAGGGGAGCTTTGCAAAGCCCTATACTGGGAATACTGTTGAAAATGTTGAAGAGCAATACAGAAAAAACTCTCCTTCATTGGTCTCATCTCCTGTTAATGGACATGAATGTGCAAATTATGGAAGAGCAACTAGCAATTCAGAAATAGAGTACACCGAATCTGAGAACCTGAGTGATGTAGAAGATGTTGATACTAGTGTAGAGGTTAGCATAATGAACTGACGTATGTGGTACTATAGGTCTGGCTTTGCAGATTGACTGTAAATTATTTCTGGATTCATTTCTTGTTTCATCTTTCAGACACTTCTAGCTGGATTAGATTCTAAAGATTGGGTCCTTGTTTGTGAATCTCTTAACAATTTTAGGCGATTGTCAATATTTCATAAGGAAGTAATGCTGGATGCGCTGTAAGTTCCTAGACTTTTGATCTGATTGAAAGTACTCTGGGAAGTCAAGTTAAATGTTCCATGTTTGCTCTGTTTATGCGAAAGTGTACCTTATTGTCCTTTGCAATGAACAGAGGGGATGTGATACCACTAATTGTGAAGTCCTTGAAAAATCCAAGAAGTGCAGTATGCAAAACTGCAATTATGACCTCTGCTGATCTATTTCATGCATATGGTGACTGTATAATTGAATCATTGGATCCATTGGTACATTATTGTTGTTACTTGTACCTTTTGTGCTCCTATATTTCTTTTATGCTTGATAATTGGTTATACCTGTACTGATTTTTCTTCATGGTTTCCCATTGTGGGATTCTATGTTGCAGCTTGTACAACTTCTTCTCAAATCTTCACAAGATAAGAGATTTTTATGTGAGGCAGCTGAGAAAGCTCTAGCGGCAATGACTACTGGGATTTCACCAAATCTGCTGTTACCAAAGTTACAACCGCACCTTAAGAACAAGAATCCACGAATTCGAGCTAAGTCTTCAATGTGCTTTTGTCAAAGTGTTTCATATCTGGTAAAGCCATTCTTATTTGTGCTTAATTGGTGCCTTTTCTCTCTGTCTTTTTAATATACTTTGAACTCTTTCCAACCAATAAAAGATCCGACTACTTTTATATGTTTACCAACTATATATGATATATAGCCTGCCACCAGAGTACTTAAATCGTTTGTTTATATGTGTTTCTTCTTCTTTTGGCCCATTCCTCTAACAGTGTAAAATGTTAACAACATTACTATGTAATAGTATTTTGGATCCTGAGGTTAAATCCTGTATTTTCATTTCAAACTCTGGTATGCTTGTGGTGTCTCAGCCATATGAAGTAGGTTTCTTTCCATTTTTTTGTCTATGCCACTGGGTAATGTTTACATGTTAATAATGCATTTTCCAGTTTTTTCGTCAAAGTTTGAGTAATGCAGTGGTTAGGATTGACATGCTGGTACATCACTGGTTCTGGTTTATGCGTGACAGGGTGTTGAAGGTATCAATTCCTATGGAATTGACAAGTTGATCCAAGTAGCTGCTCCACAGCTCAGCGACCGACTTCCTGAATCCAGGGAAGCTGCACGGACCCTTCTTCTAAAACTTCAGACTGTATATGAGAAGTCACATGAGCTCACACTACCAATGTTTGATAATCGAGAACTGGGTAGTTGGGAACACTTCTGTCAGTCAAAACTTTCTCCTTTAAGCGCACAAGCTGTGCTCCGAGTTACCAACATTGCCCGTGAGGGTCTTGTTCTGGGGTCATGACACAACTTGGATGGTCCATATACAAGTTGTACTGAGCAACGACTATTTTACTCTT
This sequence comes from Erythroxylum baracoense, assembly GCA_025629805.1. NCBI lineage: Eukaryota > Viridiplantae > Streptophyta > Magnoliopsida > Malpighiales > Erythroxylaceae > Erythroxylum > Erythroxylum baracoense. The sequence continues at coordinate 10,809,951 of JAOTAY010000008.1, forward strand.
ATATGTTCACTACATGAATTTCCATTACCATCTTTTTTCGCATTCATATCATTCTAATGTAAATACCTTGAGGCAGAGAGGTTCCTGAGTTGCTGTTAAGCACGTTAGCATTCTTTATAGATCGTTCGCTGCTAGCCATTACTACGGATTTTTCTTCTGGCATTTCTTGTGTTCTAATATCGTTAATATAATGATATTGCATTTCTGTTGTGTCCTAAGATTGTCGATATAATGATATTGTAAAGAGTTGTTTCCTGATGATATGTTGGTAAACAAACTCATTATCTACCAAGCTAAACGTGTTTATATAATATAAGTAATTCTTAATAGATAGATATATATATAGCGATTATTTGATTAAGGTGAAAAACTTTAACAACTGATGATAGAACCAACCACCTACAATATTAACTTAACGATATTAGTACACCTAAAAAAGAAATCTCTTGATTGAGATGTGAGGAAGAGCAGATTAAGATAACTAGATGAGTTTTGCCAGGTGGGTTGTCTCTATTTAATTTGAAAACTATCTTCCACACTCACAATTAATCAATGCCACGTTATGTTGACTTCACGTCTTCACCATTACTGATGCTGACCCACCTGTCATTTGGGTTGATTACGATCACCTATATCTATAAAAGATTTCTCGTATATTTCTGGAAAGGCTTAAACCAGCAATCATAGTCGTCATTTTAACTATTCAATCCTGATTAGTTTTCAATAATTGGCTTAAACCATCTACACACTCCAAACAATCTCTGCCCACTTAAGTACAGAGAATCGATCCAAGCTGGGAAATGTCTTTTAACTGAAGAGAAAGTCAGTTAAGACCAAATTGAATTGAACCTATTAACCCAAGATGAACTTCTTTTCCAGTAACCGAGTTGCCTAGACCTAGTATACTGGTAAAACACCAAAAGAAACAAATTTTACCGGATGCCCTGAAAGGTACCCTTTTGGAGATTATATGATTAGCATCCAAAATGAGCCCTAGTCAGAGACCAGTTTTTAGCTGCAGAATATGAATGTGAAGCAATCTCGATTGTCATCTTAGAATAAAATAAGCACGTTCTTTTCGCCAAGACAAACAAGCTAACAAACAAGAAACAGAGCTATCAGTCTTGAAATTACACCATTGTCTCTACTCAAGTAACCTCTTTCTTAACCCACCTGCTCCATCATGAGATTAACAAATCCCTTAGCTTTAATCAAGTCTCTCTCCATCACCCCTTTCCAAACCTCAGAGTCATCTGGCCGGCTTGTTTGTTATTAACCCCTCCTATAGCCTCTACTCACAGATGACAAAAGATCATTTCTTTTTTTAAAGAAAATTCCACTTGAAAATGGGTTCTTCTTGCTTAATCCTGGGCGGACCAGTCTGAAAATTCTTTTCTACTAGTAAGGTAAGCAAAAGCTTTTCGAGTCTAAGAGTGGTTCTGATTTCCGGTTTCTGGAATGAGAATAGGAGTATCAAAATCAGGAGAGCTGTTATGAGTGCAAAAGTTTTTGGGGTTGCATCAGAGATTATGGTTATGACTATCGTGATTTTTGTCATATTATTGTTCCTTGGAATTGGGGTGCTGTTGATCTTAGTACATGTCTGTATTGTGGGAAGAGCTTTTAGAGCAGGAATTGCCAACAGTCTTGCAGAGAGCGGTAACAGATCAAGCATGTCTACCGAGGATGTAGAGAAGCTTCCATGCTATCATTATACAGAGAAGAGCAATGCAAGCAGTCCAGTGAACTGTGCTGTTTGCTTGGATAACTTTGCGGACGGTGATAGATGTAGACTGTTGCCTTTGTGCAAGCACAGTTTCCATGCTCAATGTGTCGATGCTTGGCTTTTGAAGACGCCAATTTGTCCTATTTGTAGAACATGTGCTGATTTGAGAAGAGTTGGGATGCTTGTAACTGAAGAATTAAGCAGCCATTACAGTGATACTAGCATGGAAATGAGAGGAAGCCAGACTACAGAGAGTAGCCATTACAGTGATTTCAGTACGGAAATAAGAGAAGGCGTGACAAGAGCATGTGGTCATTTGATGAATTCTGTCAGGCCTGTTACAAGCGAGTGCCAGATAACAGAAAGTAGAGAAGTTATAGTCGAATTGGGACAGAACGAAGGAGAAAGTTCCCAAGTTCACACATCTGGGACAGAACATAGTCCTAGATCGCTTCCTCTATGATATTCTTGGTAGTGATTGAAAACCAGTTTCTGGTTAATAAGTCCCACATTTGATTATATGGGAAAATGAATGCGATGACTAGCTGTTCCTTCATTTCAAGTATCTTTTGCATGATCGAGTAATGGCAGCTTAAGAGTACACATTCGCACATACACACATCAGTAAGAGTAGTGGCGAAGCAGCTGATTGAGTTGGCTTTTTCTCCAATTTTTGTTTTATCGTCTTGTTGGTAACACTTGAAATTCAAGTGTTTTAGTTTGTACTTCGATAATTTGTTTCCAGTACAATTTAGCTTAGATGTTATATCAGACTTATTGATCCTTTTTGTTATTCTAAATTTGGTTAAGCTTAGTAAAATTAGTGAAGAGCTTTTCGGAAACTAATTTTACTATCCTTAATATTTGGAAACTGGCAATTTATTAGTTAATTGTACTACTGCATACTACGGGATTTCTCCAAACTTCCCGTTTCAACTACAAAGTTATTTTTGTTCTTACGACGTAAAAAATTACTATATAATTCAATAATGATAATTCGATCGCAATAAAAGATCATTCATGAAAATTTTAACAATAATAAGAACTACGGTTGATGTTTGGTTTTTTAAAATTAAATATTCTTAACAACCAAAATTAAGCATAAATTAGTAGTCCCGTAAACATGTATAGTGAGAAGGCAATAAAATAAGACAAAACGCACAATCAAAATATGATAATTATCGACAATCAAATAAAGAATAGGGTATGCATTTATAGACATGTTACCTTACAACTTAATAATGATGATATTAGGATATAATCAAAACAAAATGATTTATAAAAGAAACAGTAAAATTAATATAATTACAATTAAATATGATCCCTAAAAAGAAAATAGTTTCATATACAATTAAAATATAATTAAATAATTAACTTTATTTAAGCCTATAATTCCTAAAAATTAAAATTTTAATTTCAAATTTTATTTAATTTTAATTTTAAGTCGACTTCTAGTTTTAAAAGAAAATTTACTTTGTTTTGTATCATTTTTCTTCATGTTTCATCAATTTATCTAAGAACTACAGTATATAATTTGAGATGGAACTATTTAAATAGATCTTAAGAGAGAATTAAAATTTCAATAGAAAGCAATATTCATTCAATAAAACATAAGACAGGCGATAAGAGAGAAAATGCTTTGACCTCTCTCTACCTTTACCTTTCTCTCTTCTCCTTCCTTGATTTCGTTATCATCATCGACCTTCCTCGACTGACTCTTAGTGACAGCGGCCTCAGCCTCCATGGCAGGCCTCCCTTAGGCCTCTTATATGGAGCAAGGTGAACCCTCATTCACCAACAAGGACTTCCCTACTCTTTCCATGGAGTCTCTCAAGGTGAAAGCAGTAAAAATTACAGCGGTACCGACCCCAATTGAAGAAGGTGAGACAAACCCATGTTCAGGAGGAGACTGACGATAACTTTTCCAAAAGATACACCACAAAGGTGCATTAAAACACTACTAGAATATGTTTAAAGATGGAATCATTACACCTCTGATAGAGCTCCTCCAAGCAGGCGTGAGGGCTTAGTCATCCACATTAATGGGTTTTTTTCTAGTCTAAACAACTTGCATTTTTCGTCGTTAATTCATGGGCAAAAGCACGTTGAAGCCAAAAAGGGCTGGAACGGGTAATGTTAATAGAGGATGGTGTTTTTTTGTTCAAATTCTCTGAAACCTCCAACTTAGACGAATTAGTTGAAATGAGACCTTGGCACATCGTGGATCAACCGGTGTTCATGCAAAAGTGAAGGCTAAGTATAGAGCTCAATCGAGATACCATAGATGTCCTTCCAATTTGGGTGCAATTCCATAAGTTATCGTTGGATTTCTGGACAATTTAAGGGCTGAGCTTTCTTGCTAGCTCCTTGGGAAAGCCTCTATGTATGAATTCCCAAACGACACGTATGGAGAGGATCAACTATGCTAAGGTATGTACCGAAATACCTAAAACATCACCATTGCCTGATCAATTACCTCTTATGTGTATGACTAATACTAGTGAATTTCAGCAAACATTTGCGCATATCTCCTACCCCTAGCAACTGAATGCTTCCTCTAAGAAATGGATCCCTACTGGTCGAACTTTCCAATCCGCTTGACATGATGAATTAATGGCGGGTGCTACTGGAATAGTTCATTGTGAGCAAGTAGTTAATGAAGTTATTGTTGTTTGTGGTGAAGAGTGTATAATGCCTGTTAGTACGCATAAATCGCAGAATCTAGTTTGGGTGACAAACTCTCCATAATTGGTTATTGGAAAGGAAGGAAAAGAAGATGAGGCTACTGATATTTCTACCCCCTCTGAGAACATGATAGTGCAAGTAGTAGAGATTATTACCTCCCCTGAGCATAGAACAATGGTGCTTGAAGGTGGTAGAATAATGGTGGCAACCAATTGTAGCATAGAACAAGTAGATGCAGATATTGGCAAAATTGTGTAACAACAATCTAATGGTATTTAATTAGTTGGGTTGAGGACTGAACAAGTTGACACACATATTTCCCAGGGAAAGACAACTCTTGACAATTTCAGTGCAGATAATGTGGAAAATCTAGACCATAGGGCAAATGATTTCACCTCCCAATAATTGGGGCACTGTCAGAGGGATTGGGCCAAAATGTTGTCTCCAGTTGCAACTGTTAGGCTAACTGAGAATCAGGGGACAGAGGACATCGAATAAATAGAGGATGGTGATACCCCATTAGCTGTAGACCATGTCCCAGACACCCTTGGCGATTTTTGTGTGCAAATCAAATCTGCAAAAAGAAAATTTGCTAGGAAGAGAAAGCAAAATTTCAAATACCAGTAATGGTAAATGAGCCTTCCCATGAAGATGAAAAATCAGTAGTGGCTATAATTGTGTCTTGTTGTTACTGTCTATTATGCAAATGGTCATCCTATCTTCCATAGGGAGTTTTGGTTTTTGGATCATATTGCCGTATAATCGTAGTCTTAAAGCTTAAACTCATTGTAACGTCGATTTAGTTTAATTATAATTTAAATTCTTTTTCATTTTTCAAAAAAAAATATTCTTTCAATAAAATAAATCCTTTGGAGCTTCTTGAAATACATCTATAAGAGATTTTTCTAAAAAAAAGACAATAATGTATTACATATAAATCACAATTTAAACAACCAAAATTTTAAATATATTTTAAATCTTTTTATTTATATTCGTTTTCATAGTCAATCAAATACAAAATTCCAAATTATTTAGGAGAAAAACTGACTAAGTATCATTTCAATACTATCATAAATTTATGGGTGAATTATTTTTAGTATGTTAGAATTTTAACAATTTATTAAGTACATCTCAACTTTCGTCTTATAATACTATATATTATGATTTATGATAAATATATATTTGTAGAACTTATTCAATTTTTAAAATAATTTGCTTTCAATTTTTGGATATAGCTCAAATGGTACTCCAGGACTACTTTTGATCATACACCAAAGAAGTTACACTTGCAATATAATCACAACCATAAGATTAAGATTATAATGTTCTAAAAGAAAATAAGTAAATATAAAAGAAAATAAAGAGGAAATTACATGAATAAAATTGAAACTTTCCTAATAGTTTAGTCCCCGACAAAAATTCCAAAAAATTGATATGTGATATGAATATAAAATGAAATATAGAACATAACTAAAGACATCACTCATAGAAATGTACCTATTATTTTCTATAGCATAACTTAGTAAGTTGAGTGTCAATGAACGAGGACTAGAATTACTTATACTGACTGTCTTCTTATTATCTAATCTAAAAGAAAAGAATGATTGATTCAAAGAAAATAAATAAAACTAATTTAATTAACCTAATTAAAGCAATGATAAGAAAGATCTAGGTAAGAATTCTCCTAAAATCTTTTGTTTCCCTTATATTTATTTTGACTCGATGATTAATTTTAGTTTTTTGAACCAATAGAAATTCTAAATTGACAACTATAATCTCTCTTGATAAATATATCTATTATTCTTAGATTTATTAATTAAAATCTCTTTCTAATCAAAACCATTAAGATTATATTACTTCTCATTTTGAATTCTCATGATAGGTTTGACCCTAACCTAAAAGATTCATGTAGATCTCTAAAGTTTCATGTAACGCTCATTGTTCATATTATGATCTATTTATACAAATAATTTCTCGTTCCAAATATTTAAAATCCAAATTTGAATTTAAATGCTAGTAAATTTTATCTTAACACAATATAATCATGGCTGATTCTTAAGAAAAATAAAATCTTTTATTAAATCAAGAACAACTTATAGCATCAAGTCTTAAAATATATCGCACTTAGATTTACATCCTAATAAAAAAAATCTGTAAAGAATAAGAAAGAAGTTTGAAGTCTTATGGCTTGAATCTTGCATGTTATTGATGAATCTCTGAGATTTCTCTTTCGTTAATTCCAGTTACTTATCAGTTCTTAGTTGAATTTTTAGCTCCAAAACTAATCTCCAAAAGTTCTCCGTTCATTTTTTGTTGTCTCTCTTAAAATGTAAGACTATAGAATTTTTGTCTTTCCAAATATAGGATCATGTTGTGCTCTCATTTAACTTAAGATCCCTCTCAACTTTTTTTATGTAAGAAGCACCACCAGACATATGTCTTTGTTTTTCTCATATTAGTGAATATGCACAGAATACGATAGGATGTCATGGAAGAAATATAGCGATCCCTTACTGAACACGGACTGGGCTAGACGCCAGGACACAACACCATACGTAAGAAATCAGCTTTGACTTAAATCTTAGGAGCACGGGATGTTTTAGGTGGTCTAAATTTTCGGTAGCACTTTTAAGCTATCAGCAAAACACTACCACCGAATATTTAATACTGCAGCATGCACAAGCGGGATCCAACCCTAAACTTGCTTAAGCGAAAATCCCTTACCTCTGGATTTCAGTAATTAGAATAGAAACAATTGTAAAAATTGTCTTATATGCCAATTGCACCAATCCCACATTGATGGGAGATGGCATGGGGGTGGCTTGGTTGGGCCTATATAAGACAAGGCCCTCTTTGTTTTTTGTAGTACTTTGGAAAATTCTCTTCCTCCCCCTCAATTTGTAGGATCTCTCAAAGAGAACCTCATAGTTCAAACAATTTTCATATAAGCCCCTGAAGTTTGTAATAATTGAATTTTTCCTTTATTTTTGGGTGTTTGTAAGTAATACCCTATTGTTTGGGTAATTATAATATTGGCCTAACTATTTGGGTATTTGCAATTTAACCCAATAGTTTTGAAATTTGTATTGTGGCCCAGAAATTTTGTAATTCTCTTTGAAGATAGTGGATTTGTTCCAGCGGCGCCTGAGGACGTAGGTAACATCACCAAACCTCATTAAATTTGGTGTTCTTTCTACTTTTGCATATTGTGTTGGATGATTGGTTGGTTGGTTGCCTCGTTAAGATATTATGTCTTATTACTAGCATGAGTGGTGATAATTATTGTTTGAATGCTTCCGGCACAACAAAAGAAGCCTCGGAGAAAGTTGTGGAATTCTTTCAGACCAAATACTTAAAGCAAACTCCGTCATTACTTTCCAATTTTCAGTAACTTCTTCCATAGTTGAGGTAATTAGTTGAATACCAATTTATTTGTTCACTAGTCTATCTAGTAACTACTTAAACAAATATTTGATAGATTATGTTCACAAGTGAAGGGAAAGAGGAGTCAAAGTTGAAGGTGAAGAATGCAAATGTGGTGGAGATGATAAAGAAATGGTATCTGGGAGGAACTAGGGGCGTTTCCCCTTCAACCATAACCTCTATGGCTAACTCCCTCTCTTCTCAGTTATCTAAGTAAAAAAAGATGATTGTTTAGTGATTTGGCTTCAGCTAATTTTCATGCCTTACCATCAATTTTCATTTACTTCATAAGTATGATTAAATTATGTCTTGTTTGATATTCAGTGATTATATTGATGACATGTAACATGTATCATAAACCTTAGTACATGTCCTAGATCGAACCTAAAAGGGAAATAAACGAAGAAATGTCGAAAATACCTGATTTCGATTCTATAACTTCTAATGAGCTTTTCGAGGGTGAATCGAGCACAAATCCATCACCACCTTCACGAGATCTACTTACCGGAACAGGTTAAAGTCTTTTTGTAGCTTTCTGTATACAAGAATCTCTAAATGGGTCAAAGTATCCTTATGTTCACTATTGATTGATGTCTGTTTTCCTCCTAAACTTCGGTCCATTAATCCAATTCATTTATTGGGCTACTTTATTATCTTTTTCTGAATCAAATTACATAACTTACTCGATAAGTTATCGAAAAATCGAAAAATACAATTAATTGTTGTCCATTAAATGGGAAAATTTCTAACATTCTCCCCCTTTGACAATAATTAATTGCATTATTGTCTTAAGTTTAAAACTAGTTTAAATTTTGATTAAGCTGCCCTACTGAATTGATTAACCAGATTTAAAAATAAAACATTTGATCCAAAGATAACGAAAGTTCATCATTTTGTGTTTTAGGGTTCAATTTGTTAAGTATTTAGTGTTAATTTGAGTGTTTAGTGCGTATTTAGGTTTTAATTATGTTAGTTGAAGTGTTTTTATAGGTTAGTATGAGTCTTTGAGCTTAAATATTATATTTTTGAGGTGCCTTGATGTGTTTGTTAGTGTTTCAGGGTAAACAGCAAAGAATGGAGAAGTTTCGGGCCAAAAACACTACCCATGATCGTGGCACAACAAGCCACGATTGTGACAGAAAGAGGCGAGATGATATGACTGTTAAGTCAAGAGGACTTTACGATGACTAATTTTGATGACAATCAAATAATAATAATGTTAGAAATAAAAGAACGT
>JAOTAY010000008.1:10827707-10845879 GCA_025629805.1 Erythroxylum baracoense
TGGAAAAAGAAAGCAGAAGAAGCTACTGATATTGGAGGATCATCTTACATTGGTTTTGACAGATTGATCAGGGAGGCCCTCACTTGTGGTCCCAAGCTACCTCCAAGCAATGGATTCACAGAAATCCCCAAATAGATTTACATCAATCCAACTTCATTGCATGTTTTCTGTTTCTGTTAAGAGGAATCTCTCGAGACCAATAATGTTCATAACCTGAGTCCATCCACTGAAGACCTGAATTATATTGTATGCATGTCTCTGTCTTCTGAATTTTCTGTCACATTCATTTGATGGAGATAAAAGCAACATTTGTTGTTCTCAGCTTTTCTAGTTAACGTGGGATACAGCAAATATCTCACTGTTTTTATAACTTGGACTCTCGTGAGATTTATTTTCTCACAAAAAAACAAAAACAGTAATGTTGGACTGCCAAGGCCGATCCAGCCAAATACCCAATTGATAATGACAAAATAACAACTTAGCAATCGGGCTCGAGCCTGCTAAACCAAGCCCGTTGGAGTTAATTGGGCCTGATTGGGCATAAGGACCGGCCTCAGGTCGGGCTGCCCAAGCCCAGCTCAACTATAAGCCCAATCGATGATAACAAAACAATATCATTTTTAAAAAAATTTTGAAAATAAAAAGTTGGGCATATTCGAGCACCATCCTTATTGAGATGAAATCAAACAAATTTAATTTGATCAAAATTGAATTTAAATTCAAGTATTTAAATTTGATGGAATTTGAATATAATAATTTTTTAAATTTTAATTAATTATTAAAAATTAAATTTAATTTACCTTTAATTAATATAATAAACTCATATTTAAATTTGATCTCGACTCAAATGTTCGCCACCTTTAAGGCAACAACATAATAATAATCCTTCAATGTTGCTAAATGAGTACAATACTACAAAATGTCCACGTGTTTAATTAATTACCAAATTGTTTTAATTTCTAAGAGGCCTGATGCAATTTAAAACGTAACAGACTCTTTCCATAACATTTGGCAAAAACTATTATATGAGGCTCCGACATTGATCTGATAATATAATTAAAGCCCTGTGAATTGTGATGCTGGAGGAGGGTCAAATTACAACTCCACATCGGGACTTGTAACCTTTCGATATATAGTTTTATCTTACCGGCACTCCACCCGATGAAAACTAGACGACTAGCTCCAGATAAGGCATAGTCAGAGCTTTCCCAGGTAAGGCATACCATACCAGAGCTTTTCCGGTGCGAAAAACATGAATTCTCTAGGAAACCAGAAACCCCATGCAGTTTGCGTACCATATCCATCTCAAGGCCATGTTGGTCCCTTGATGAGACTAGCAAAACTCCTGCACTGGAAGGGATTTCACATCACCTTCGTACACACCGAGTACAACTACAGACGGCTGCTCCACTCCGGAGGACCGGACGCCGTCAAGGGTCTGCCTGATTTCCTTTTCCAGGCCATACCTGACGGCTTGCCACCGTCGGACAGTGATGCATCGCAGGACATTCCTACCTTAAGCGACGCAACCCGCAAGAATCTCCTGAGACCATTCAAGGAACTGCTTGTTAAACTGAACTCAAACTCTGAGTTGCCTCAGGTTACTTGTGTGATTTCAGATGGAGTGATGACCTTCGGGATAGAGGCGGCCAAGGACTTGGGGATACGACAAGTTGAGTTCTGGACAGCCTCAACTTGTAGCTTTATGGGATATTTACATTTCGTTGAACTTATCAAAAGAGACATGGTCCCAAAAGGTCATATGACTAGCTATTCAAGTTCTCACTCGCAATTTTTAATCGATTGCTGCTCTGATTTGAATCAATATTCACATTTTCTGTTGTTAATTTTCATAGGAGTTTTTAATTGGTTTTTATTTGTTTCAGGTAAAAGCATTTTATTTGATGGAACTGGTGATGCACCTATTGATTGGATCCCTAGAATGGGTAACATCCGACTCAGGGACATGCCATCCTTTATCAATGGCAACAACGATGAAATTATGTTCGATTTCATGGGATCACAAGCACAGAACTGCTTGAAATTTTCTGCAATTCTTTTCAACACTTTCGAAGAGCTCGAACAGGAGGTGTTAGATGCTATAGTTGCTACCAAGTTCCCAAACATTTATACAGTAGGTCCACTGCCTTTGATGGAAAGACATACACCCAGATACGATTCCAAGTCGCTTAGATCATGTTTATGGAAAGAAGACACGTATTATCTTGAATGGCTCAATCAAAGAGCACCTAATTCCGTTCTATACGTAAATTATGGTAGTGTGGTTATGATGACTGCTGAAAACCTGAGAGAATTTGCATGGGGGCTAGCAGATAGTAAGCAACCATTCTTATGGATCATTAGGTCTAAAATAGTAAAAGGCGATTCTGCAACGCTGCCTGAAGGATTTCTGAAGGAGGTAAAGGATATAGGATTGTTAAGAAGTTGGTGTGCACAAGAACAAGTTCTAGCACACCCATCGGTTGGTGCTTTCTTAACACATTGTGGATGGAATTCTACTGTGGAAACTATAAGCTATGGTGTTCCAGTGATCTGCTGGCCATTTTTTGCAGATCAGCAGACTAATTCCCGATATGCTTGCACTACATGGGGGATTGGCATGGAGGTGAATCCTGATGTAAAACGAGAGGAAGTTGCAGATCTTGTTAGAGAAATGATGGAAGGAGATGATGGGAAGAGGATGAGAAAGAAGGCTTTGGATTGGAAAAAGAAAGCAGAAGAAGCTACTGATATTGGAGGATCATCTTACATTGGTTTTGACAGATTGATCAACGACGCTCTCACTTGTGGTCCCAAGCTAACTCAAAGCAATGGATTCATAGAAACCTCCAACTAAATTTACATTAATCCAACTTGTCTGTTTCTGTTAAGACGAATCACTTGAGACCAATAACGTCCAAAACCTTCCAACGAGGACTTGACAATACATGATTGTGTTTTCCTTTTCAAAAATACATGATTGTGTTTTGCGTAATGAAGTATTATGGAATTTTCTATTTTTTCATTAATATTTTAGCAAAATAATTATAGAAGTTATCTATCCTTTAAATTGTGAAATACTGTTTGTGTTGTAATTATAAATTGTTATAATAAATATGAATAATACTAAGTAAAAATACAACAAATCATAATACAAATTAATTCTTGTTATTTGATGGAAATGTGTGTTAAGTGTTCAGTTCTATTTTGTGAGTTTCGATAATTGTAAACGCTTTTATGGTTCGTGGTTATAATGAACAAGTGAAGATACAAGATGGATGGAGCTGTTTTGAAAGATGACATGGCCATATATGTAATAGCTAGTTTCCAAAACCTTACTGAAGGAAGGAATCTTAGGCTATTGAGTCACATGAATAATATCATTAAGAATTTATGAAATGTATTTCGTTCACATGCATATCATTAGCATACACACATGAATTATAATTTTGTACATATTACAAAGATAGTATAAGCACTCAATTGACATGTTTTGGGGTATAAAAGGTTTAAAATAATCATAAAGTAAATTGTGTATTATTTATGTCTTGAATTTTGGTTTGATTGGTTACAAGTAGTAAATTTGGAATTAATTGTTACTATTAGAAAAATGATGAATTAATATGTATATTTTGGACTAGAAAATATCAAGTAGCAAGACAAATTGACACATGAAAAATTAGTATGAGTAAGCTTATGAAATAACTGACAAATGGCAGCATGATTAAGTGACAAGTGGATAAATAATTAGGTGACATCTGGCATAGGTAATTAGTTGACAAATGGTAGCATGAGTGAGTGACAAATGGATTAGCAATTAGGAGACATGTGGCAGCTTAAGGAGGAGATAAATAGCTTATATGTCAAATGACACAAAGTTAAGGTAGTTTGGAGACACTTTCCACCTAGTTGAATTAAGCTAAGTTGTTGCTGGAAAAATCCACCATCTTCTTCTCCTTTCTCCACCGAAAGTTGTTGCTAACACGCATCTCTGTAATTTGGATTCAACCTTGCTAAATGACCACATCAACTTCATACTTTTAACCTTCACAAGATAGCCAAAGAACCAGATTTTTGTTGTTCTTTGTCTTAGCCGAAAATCAACTTGTTTTCATCTTTACTTTGTGATAATCTTGCAAGCTTGGAGGGCTAGATTAGCTTGAGGATTTGAAGTGGAATTTGAGCTTAACAAATAAGTAGAAATCTGATCTTTAAAGCATGTGCTTATGATGATTGAGTTAGGAAAAATTGTATAATTAAGATGTTGATGGTGAAGTGAGCTGGAATAAGTTATATGAATGTGAATTCTTTTCTATGGAAACTTTGATATCTTACTATGTTTTTTGAGTGTAACATGAGGGGTTTTGTTAAGAGAAGTATCCTAGATGAAAATGGGATGTTTCTGGTTCATTTGCATGTTTCTTTGGCGTTACTTTTTCATAATATGATTGAAGTGAGTTAATTGGAGTGTGTATCTCGTTAGATGGAGTGGTTCCATTAAACAGGCATCCGTATTTTAGCCATATTTTGACTTGTAGATATCCAAATGGAATGATTTTATTAAACTAGATACATATGTCTACAATTTTTATGATGGAATTGCATTTGATTTTATTAAACTAGATACATATGTCTACAATTTTTATGATAGAATTGAATTTGATTTCTGTCTCTAAGGGTTTTGAATTTTGGCTTGAAGTTGAGTACTGGTTGTTGTCCCTGTTTGAGAACAGTCTGTAGTATTTTAGGTATAATTCTAGTAATAATGAACCAAATTGCATTAACTTTATGTCATTAGAAACTTAAGAAATATAGGAACATTTGTTTAGAAGAATATATTGCCTAAATACCTCATTTTTTAATGTTATAATGGTCATACAAAACTGACCCAAAAACCTATCAGGAGAAAAGCTGGAAAATGGAGAATGAATGAGTACTTTTCTAATCTGTTTTTGCATATACGAAAATGGTAGTTTATGGACTGTTGTATGGATGATTTAAGTTTTGAATTGAGGTATAATTGATGAGGAATTTATGCTAAAGATAGGTGTCATTAATGTGTTTTCAAATATGGAAAATTTGAGCTATAAGTGTGTTTGTAAAACAATGAATGTTAATGACATAAGTGAGCAGAATTTTGTAAGCCTAAGTGTAACCAATACGGAAGTTAAATTAACTTGAAATGAAGTAACTTTAAGGGACATGAAATATGAAAAATTTCAGGTGTTAGTGATGTCATTAAGCTTGTTAAATTCGTGAGGTATTGAAGGTAGAAAAGTTACACACATTAATGATGCTGATGACAAATTCTGGAATTTTAATTTCAGCCTTATGTATAAGTTGAACCAGTTGAGAAATTTCACTCTAAATTGGTATATTTGGATTTGATTAAGGCTAAGAATGAACCTAGATTGTTTCTTGATTAATTGGTTAAGTTCTTGATAAGTTTATGTAGTTAATTGATGTCATAATATAAAGAATGGACTGTTTTGGTGTAGTTGAGTTCAAATCTAAAAATTTTTATTTGTTAAAGGAATAAATGAGTTCTTTTAATGCAACCATGATCTTTAGGACATGAATAATGTGCATAAGGTATGGATGAATGAGTATTAAAGAACATAGGGTAATTATGAATGAAAATTGGGTGAATGTACGAGTATATGTTGCCGGAAAAAGTTTGGTGAATGTATAGATTTAGCTTGCTAAAATTCCATATTTAAAGAACCGATTGTGTGTGAATTATAAGAGATTTTTGGATCATGGAAATGTTCAAAGATAAGTGTAAAGTATGATTGATATATTTTGATTAAATCAAGTTAATTTAAAGGTACAAAGTTGATTGCAAAATAGTAGTATACAAAGTATAATGTTTGAACAACCAAGACTTGTGATTTAAGGATAAATACTCGGAAAAGTCAATTGAGCATGCAATGAACATGACACATAAATATATGTGGATGATGGAATATGTATATGATTGATCAACTTAATAATGTGTACAATATGTGTGTATTGCATGATTAAAGAAGCACAAGTTGAACGTCAGCATCTAGACTTTGTCGGGTCATCAAGGCAATAGTTTATCTGGACCGTACGATGAGTTAACCTAAATGTTTTCTCACTTTGATTGATTTTTTTCTGTTTAAATTTCAGTTATTGAATTGTTATTAATCTGATTGTGATAATTCTGAACATTAATCGTTCGAGGAGTATGATATTCGGGATAGCATTGGGAGTGTTTTCAAATTGTATGTAAATCTGAAAAATATGTGTACTTAACTAAAAGTTGAATGCCGGACTTAGATTTGATGAATATGATGGATGAATGTGCACATTGACTGAAAGTGATTGATAGCATACTATGTGAATTGATGGATTTCATCACATTGCTATGCATGATCAGATAAAGGAGTTGTGATCAGAGTGACCAGTTTGAAAGCTCAGAAATGCACATAAAGAGCCACAAACTTATGGCCTGTTTGCTTTGGCGGAATAGCTGTGCTATTCCGTGTGTATTCCTATCCCATTTGTTAATCTTGCGTTTGGTTAAAAGTAAGCTAGGAATAACTAATGATACGGAATATACATTCCGTAAATTTGAGGAATAGCTAATACTCTTCTCTACCTATCTTTTTCTATTCAAAGAAAACCTATTCTTACGAAGACATTTTTATCCTTCGACGTCTTCACTTCGACCCTCCCTCCCGAACAGTTGGACAAACAGATTTGAGTTACAGTAAAACTTTCATAATAATAACAGTTGCATTGTTAATAATAATAATAATAATAATTTTTAACAGTAAGTAAAAAATTAATAAAATAAGAATAATAAAATCAATACAAATAAAAATAAATTTAATAATAATAAGAAATTTAATAATAATAAAAATTGTAATAAATAATAATAAGGAATTTAATAATAATAATAATAATAAATAATTTTTAACAGTAAGCAGAAAATTAATAAAAATAAGAAGAAATTTAATAATGATAAGGAATTTAATAATAATAAAAATTATAATTAGTAATAATAAGAAATTTAATAATAAAAATTAATTAATTAAATTCATAAAATTAATAATAATAAGAATAACAATAAGTAAAAATTAATAATAATAATAAAATTTAATAATAAGAAGAAGAAAATTAATAATACAAATAAAAATAAAAAATAATAATTTTAATAAAATTTATAATAATAAGGAATTTATTAATAATAAAATAAATATAATTAATAAAAATAATAAAATTTATAACAATAAAGAATTTAATAATAATAATAATAATAATAATAAATATAACTAATAAAATTAATAATAATAAGAAGAAAAAGAAGAAGAAGAAGAAGAAGAATAACAATAATAATAATAATAATAATAATAATAATACGGATATTTTGATCTTTTTGTTAATTATTCCTTTCTCATTCTAAGTTTATATATTCAATCTAAATACTGACTTATAAATTCTTTATCTATTCTATTCTTTGAACCAAACAAAATAATACTCATTCTATTCTATTCTTCATCTTTTCTATTCCTCAGAATAACTATTCTATTCCTTATCGATTCTATTTTTTGAACCAAGCAGCCCATAATATATAAAATAGTTAAGTACTGTCCCATCCCCGTATCAAAATAAATTTGTTTATCAAATTGATGATTCTAGTTGTTGCTTTATACACGATAGAGTCCGAGAAAGTAAACATAAATGCTATCCTAACAATATAAATTTACATGCAAAGTTCCTATCTATACTCTCCTCAATGCCTTCTTCTTCTTCTTTTTCTTTTTGTCTTTTTCTTTCGTTTCCGGATTAGGTTCTAAGCTAAGTAAACATCGTCTTAAGGTGAAAAAAAGTCAGGCTCATCGGGTTTAAATAACTGAGGCATCTGTAAGCTGGAAGAACAAGCGGCAGGAGATTTCATATGATTTCCTTTTTTAGTATTTGCAGCGAATCTTGAAGCCAGGACTGTGGCACCCAGATGCTGGACATTGTGAAAATTGTCTGTGGGTAGCCTGTCACCACCTTCAGCGTCCTCGTAGCTCTCTTCTCCGTAGTAATAATATATGTCATCTGGAATTTGGATGTAGCTAACGCTCTCTCTTGCAGCCAATTCCCTTGTAAACTTTCTTTTTTGATATCTTCTCCAAACAGATTGTATCAAGCAAGTAGCCCATGTCCTCCATTGTTGAGAATAGTACTTAAAAGCATCCTGCAGCTTCTTGCTCTGGTACTTGAACTGGTTTGCTACAAATATAAGGTCTTCAGCTTGGAGCGCAAAAGCTTCAACCTCGGTAAGTGCTCGAACAGTTCGTGTTGAGGAAGGCCTGTTTATAGTGGAATTGGGCATTAATGACCATGTTAGTAGTTCTTCACCGCAGAAGTCACCTGGTCTGAGGGTGATAGAATTGAAGAATCCGGCCCTTCCTCCATTAGTTGTTGAGCTTTCCAATTGTCCTCTGATAATGAACAACATCTCGTCCACTGGATCGCCCTCACGATATATGTAAGTACCCTCAGTACTCAAACACGAAACAAGGCGTTCACATATGGCATCAAGTAACTGGTCACTCATTTGTGCAAAGAAGGGAACCTGTGCAATCATGGAATGAGAATACAGATTCAAGGATAGTGTTGTATGAAAAAGTAATGATAATGGTAATTTCAGAGTGTAAACTAGCTAAAATCTGAGAAGCGACGCGTCTCTGAGTTACAAGCAACTTACACGGCGAACTAGGGACAGACATAGATGTCTTTGAATTTCTCGTCGAAGATCCGTAGGCAAGGAATGCACTATGGATTCTTCATGAACTCCTCTGGTGGCAAGCCACTTGTATTGAGAAAATTGGCGAACCCTTTCTTGCAACTCCTCGGGTAGCTGGCGATGCCTCATCCATTCCTCTGCATCTCTCCTTTTAATCCTCCATTCTTCCACTCTTACAGTCAGAGATTGTAAATTGGCCTACAAGAAATAATAGAAGAGTTCGAAATTCTTCAAATCAAGAACTACTTTTCTAGTAGGATACACACGAGAAGCCAAAGCAGAAGCTTTTGGACCAGACAACAATTTGCTGTAAATATGATAGATGATTATGATGGTAACAGGAGCATCATTCTCCTGTTCCCAGGGTTTTAATAATAAGAAAAAGTGGTAGGTGGAGGTTTGTGGCATACTAGACCTGCATGTTGCCAAGTAACTGAGCAGACAGGACTAAACCGATGATGCAAATGACAATGCAGAACACATTCTCGCCCAGGAAAGTGGTCGTCTCCAATGTCTGTCCATAAGAGCTGCAGAAATTATGTGAATGTTTTAGCATTATGAACAATTAACTCCAGACTTCAGAAGTACATCACGGGTTAGCTACGGCTAACGTCTTACCGGAGGTTGTTTCTAAAATACATGTTCAGTTGTTCCAACAATTAGTCAGATGTCACTGAACCCATTAAATTTCAACCTGATTGCACTTGGGATTCTCAATATTATGTGAAGAAAAGAACATGAAAGGTACTGTTAACTCTGACGGTCAAATTCAGAACTGAAAACCGATGTAAGTGGCTTTCAATAAAAGTGCCAATTTCGATATACAGGTAGGAAAGAAATGTGATTGAGATATCCTAAAGGCTTCATACCTTAAACTTCTTAAACCCCACCATAGACAGTACAAGTACTTCTCTATGAAAGGAGAAGAAGCAGCGCCACTGATAAATGCATCAGCAAACATTCCATATGGGAAGGCGAGTTTGGGATTCCTTGCATCACAGTTTACCCCAACGCGAGTGACGTTCCGCCAAAACTGGCGGTCTTGTAACCCCAGGCTTTCACAATCCAGATAACTCTTAATGCACCCTACTGTTCTTGAACTAGTCTCTCTTGTACAAGCCGTTTCAAAGCAATAGAATTGCCGTCCCATGGACAAGAGATACCAAGAAGCTCCTAAAGTCTAGATAAGGAATTAACCAACATGATAACTTAGAGACCGAGTTTTAAACAACAAAGAATGCAGAGGAAATGACTTACATGACTTGCAAGCATGTAAAGAAGGAGATTGTAAGCAGCCCCAGCCCAAGCAGTCTTAGCAATAAAGCCCGTAGTTTTAATAATCTGCTGATGCAAAGGAAAGATAAGAAACATTCTGGGAATATATTGAATAAGAACAATTAGAGCCAAAGTGCTGTTCCCAGGATCCCATCTACGATGCTTTGCTGCAGGAATCACTAACCAAATAACAATCTGCAATACCAACAACAACAAAAAACTTCATAAAGATCACTTATTCGTACCATTAGAAAAAATGGATGAGTCGTATTAATAGAAGTAGCAGTAGCATGTGAGTACTTGAGGAAGAGGAAGAGCAGCAGCGAGATCAATGGCAAAATCAGACTTGAGATATCTGAGAGCAATCTCTCTAGCGTCCATAACAAGCTCTCCACGTCCAAAGACCCTGGAACTGGGGGCAACAAAGGCCGTGCGAAATTTCATGAGAACATGCAGGAAAAAGAAAAGATCCATGATGCTCCTGAAGGTGGTGATGAGGACAGAGAGACGGTAGTCGACGGAGGAGCAGAGTTGGTCGGAGGGGAGGACGTAAGGGAGGTAGAAGTACAAAGGGTCAATGAAGAGAGCGATAATGGAGGTAATGAGGAAGACGTGGTTCCAATATGCTACAATGTCGCTGTCGGGGTCGAGGATCTGGTAGCGCCAAAGGATGTGGAGAGGGTGGGGATCGGTGGGGTTGTTGTTGTTGTTGATGGAGGCCGAGAGCTGTTGCCGGAGGCGCTCGAGGGCGCGGAGCTTCGAGCTCACTAAGTTATTCATGTTCTTCCATGGCGGAGGAGGAGGAGGAGGAGAGAGAGAGAGAGAGAGAGGGAAAGGGTGGTTGAGGTGGTTATGGTGGAGGAGAGGGTTTCGCGGGAAAAGGACGGGTGCTTCTGAAACCGCGGGAAGGGAGGATAGTCTTGGAATTTAAATTTACTCGTTTTCTTTTATTTATGATACTATTATTCAATATTCAATATGCTTTCAAGTATACTTCTCATCTTAATCAAATTAGTAAATATATTTTAGGATAATTACAGAATTTGATGGTATGTTATATTATACAACATCATCTAAAATTTAACTTAACAACTTAGAGCATTGGTCACATAAATAGACCGGCTTTGATCGAGTGAGGTCCACTAACGCGCTCTTCCTCTCAACTCTCAATGCCAAATTTCTAAGACAAGGCACGCCGTCTGCTACCACGTACTCACCAACGAATCCCCACTGCATGACGTCATCTTCCGCTATAAGAACACCACCTGCCTCTCAGCCTCAGCCCCTTAGGCTTAAGTTCAGCCCTATTGTAAAGAGTCTCCCTTTACTTCTTGGTCTTCTCAGTCAAATCCATGGCTCATGCGGACCCCACTTCTGCTTCTGTCAGCAATATTCAGAACTCCGATGCCGACGGTGTTCCTGGCATGTCGGCCGTCAACGCCGGTTGGTTCTCTGAAATCAGCCCCATGTGGCCAGGTTTGTGTTTTTGGTTATTCTCGTACACACACCCCTTGCCTGTCACTAGCCTTATGGTTCCTAAAAAAAGAAACTTGAAACTTTTGTGGATGTTAAAGCAGAATATTTGTTGTTGCAGAGTTGACTGTTCTCTTAATTTTTCAGGGGAAGCACATTCCTTGAAGGTGGAGAAGATCTTGTTTCATAAAAAGTCAGATTACCAAGATGTTGTTGTATTCCAGGCAATAATCATATAAACTTTAAACTCTCATTTATTGCTCGGTCCATTATCAGGTTGACTTTCTTCCCTCGCTATTTAGTATTTGCTGCTTTCAGGCTAATAGTTATTTGTATGGTATCCTTTATTATCTATCGCTGCAGTCTGCAACATACGGCAGAGTTCTCGTCTTGGATGGGGTGATTCAACTCACTGAAAGAGATGAGTGTGCATACCAAGAGATGATCACCAATCTTCCTCTGTGCTCCATTGAAAACCCAAAGAAGGTTTTTATTTTTAAATTCTCAAAATAGAACACATTTATAAAGTTCTGTAAGTTTTTAGACAGTTCCATACTACTGATTCATTCAGGGATGTGCATGCCTTTTGCTCTGAGACTGGAAAGTCCATAAAAGGTGAATGTGTTTGATCCCACAGTGATGTTGATTTGGAATACATTTAGTCAACTCGACTTTAGTCAGCAAAGGTTATTGGTTACTCCACCATTAAGCATTGTGGTATTGACAGAGCAAGCAACTTTTTCTTCATTAGTGCAGCATATTCCGAAGCAAACTTTTCATTCATATCTAATTAAGTTCTAAAATTTTAGAACATTGAAAAAATCTTGGTGTTGAGTTGGATATTATTTTCCTTCAGGTGCTGGTTATTGGGGGTGGCGATGGAGGTGTTCTGAGGGAAGTATCTCGCCATTCGTCTGTTGAGCAGATTGATATTTGTGAGATAGATAGACTAGTGATTGAAGTGAGTTTGACATAGCGACTTCCTGCCCAAAACAAGTTTCTACTTCAAGTTTGAGCTTATTAGATTGTTCTCATGTATTGCTACCCACAAGGTTCTTTGTTCCAATAAATTGTTATGCAACCCACCATTTGAGTAAATTTGCCTCTCAGAGGTTGAACATTTTTTAAACAAACAAGAGCAGACCAGTTTCTCTGTTTTAAGCTCGATGATTTCTCTTCTTTATTATATCTGTTGCTCCTGCAGGTTGCCAAACAGTTTTTCCCTGATGTAGCAGTTGGATTCCAGGATCCTCGTGTTAGATTGCATGTTGGTGATGGTATTGCTCTTAATGTTATTTTTTTTCTTCTCTAATTTGTTATTTTATATTATTCTTGTTTAATATATGTAATTCTGAAATTTTTGGATGAACCATGAAGGAGTTGCTTTCCTCAGAGCTGTTCCTGGAGGAACTTATGATGCCATCATAGTTGATTCTTCTGATCCAATTGGTATGCCTCTTTCATCCTTTTGATATCCATTAGCTTCTGTCTGATAAATTTCATCAGCTTCTGCTTAAGTTTATCCAGGGCCTGCACAAGAACTCTTTGAGAAGCCTTTTTTTGAGCTGGTTGCCAAGGCGCTCCGCCCAGGTGGTGTTGTTAGTACTCAGGCGGAGAGCATATGGCTGCATATGCATATCATTGAAGACATAGTAAATAACTGTCGCCAAATATTTAAAGGCTCTGTTAACTATACGTGGACCCCTGTTCCCACATATCCAAGGTACAATACTTCTTTATGTTTTGGAGTATGCTATGCTTGATAGTGCTGCAGCCTGTGTGGGAAGGTACTCATTGAGGCATTTTTGTTCTTGTTAATGAGCTTGTCAGTGGCGTTATTGGTTTTATGCTTTGCTCCACTGAGGGGCCAGAAGTCAACTTCAAGCATCCGGTGCTTAAGATAGATGCCGATGGTATTCATCCTAGAGTGAAGGGAACGCTCAAATTTTACAATTCGGAGGTGATTTTTCACCCCACAAGATCTAATTGATTTGTGGACTTGCGCTCATTTTTTCTGCAATTTTGTTCTTCTAGATCCATTCTGCAGCATTTGCTTTGCCATCATTTGCGAAGAAAGTAATTGGTTCAAAACTCGGTTGAATGGTACGGTACGGCAATCGAAAGACGCCGGAAAAATAAAAGGAGCAAGCTTCTGTTGTTGCATCGCAGATGGGCCTTGTTGACACTAATAACGCTGTACTGCAGAAAGGAGGTACTTACATTTGAGTGATTTCCAGACTAGCTATATTTAGTTTTAGCTTCAGAGACAACAGACACATAAACATTGCAATTCCTGAATAAGAAGGGATAAATCTTGGGCAACATTTAATTCCAACTGCTAAAGAGCAGTTAATTTCAATATAAATATTTTATTTAAAAGTCAAAAGATAAAAGAATGAGAAAACACCAAGAACTTGACTATTAGCACCATAAAACGTTGGCCAGCAGTACCTGGCATTGAGTAGCGCCGAGGAATCGCTGGACACATATCCAAACGACAGGAAAGACACTGGCAAGCAGCCGCGAGTAGCGTTTTGAGTTGTGACTGCTTCCCCCTTGCTGTTGCTGTTGTTGCTTCCATCGGTTGACAGGATTGTAGGAGACGTTTGAAATTACAAGTGTTTTAGAGTTTTCGCACTTAGAATATGGGCTAAATGGATCAATCTTTGGTCTAGCACAAAATAAGCTCCCAGATATGCCAGTGGACCAGTCAACTTTTTAGCCGAGCATAAAATAAATGGGACACTTGTTTTCTGAACTCTATATATAAATACTTAGATAATATAATTAATTAAATAATATTATTTACTTGGAAACAAGCTACTAAATTTAAATGTATTATAAAGTTGAATGAATGTAATAACATTTAGAAATAATTTTCTAAACATATTACAAATTATGATATGGACATGCATATATACTATTTCTTTCTACTTATATATAACTTTTTGTTTTAATTATGGCTACAACATTAAAAAATGTTGTTGTTGAACTCAATAAGGGTGAAAAATTAAATGACGATAATTATGAAATCTGGAAAATGAATCCAATATGTATTGGAAGAGCATCAGACTTTAAAATCATTAAACACAATCATAGATGATCACGAGGAAGGCAGTAGAGCCCAACACAAAAGGGACTATGATGCTTATGGAATATGGAAGAAAAAGAACTCATTGGCTCGTCTTACGTTGTTGAATAGCATGGACAACAATATAATGTGTGAGTTTTGAAAATATGAAATTGCTAAGGACATATATTCCACTTTAATTGCACATTTTAGAGGCATCTCAGTACTAAAGTTAGGTCACTCAATAGCAAGTTTGGCATATATAAAAAGTGACCAGATATTATAATGAAAAAACATTTGAGGCAGATGTCAAAGATGATAAGAGATTTACATGATGTTGGTCATAAATTATTAGAAGAGCAGCAAATACAAGTTGTGATTCGTTTATAACCTCATAATTGAGAGTATAAGAAGAAGCATTTAACCCATAATAAAAGCTCCAAGATAATAAAAAATGCTACAGGGCATCTTATACTAAAAGAAGAATTTATTAAAGCCAAAGATGCCCTTTGAGGTATAAGTAGTTGGTTCTAACTCATATGGAGCTATAAACATGAAGTGTGAGTATTAATAGACACACATGAGAATAAGGTGAGAGAAAAACCCACTGTATTCAAGACTTAAAGAAGGCAAAGAGGAACCAACATGGAAAAGGAAAATGTCCTTTCAAAAAGTATAACATATAAAGAGTCAAGTGCTTTAATTATGGCAATAAGGATCACTTTGCTTGAAATTGTAATAAGCCTAAAAAGTTATAATCTTATTGTAGAGACATATTTTCTACGATTGTCTTTTGTTTTATTTTTCTAACTGAACAAAATTCTTTGTAGATTGCAGACTCAGGAGCAATAAACCATATAGCGAAGTATAGGGATGCTTTTGTAGAATTTGGAAAAATCCTATATGGAACATGATGGATTTATGTAAGGGACAACTCAAGAGTTGTTATATAAGATATTAGAACCAACAAGTTAGACATATGTGGTGATAGATAAATTTACATGAAGTGTTGTTTGCTATAAAGAACCGATGGAATCTCATTTTTATATTGATATTAATTGGTCTTAGTTTTGATATATATTTACACAATAGTGATATGAATTTTTATCTTAGAATTATTTATTATGGTCATGGATTTATATTGGAAGATTTTATCGTTCTAGATGTTGTTTATTCAAATAATAACATAAGTTTTTACTTATTTATATTATTTAGTAGTTCTAATAATGATGCAATTTTGTAGCACGCTAGATTATGTCATATTGGTCAAAATCAAATAATTTGATGAGCTAAAGAAGGCCTTTTAAGTTATTTACATCAAGTATATTTACCCATTTGTGGATAATATCTAGCTAGTAAAGTGGAAAGAAAGTCATTTTGAAAGGAAACACGAGCTTTCTATCCATTATAGTTAATTCATTCTAACATTTGTGATCCAATGAATGTAAGGACATTATGTGGAGTTGTATATTTCATCATTTTATAGATGACTATAGTTGATATGGTCATGTCTATTTGATTTTTCAAAAATTAGAAACATTAAATTGTTTTATAAAGTATGTAAATCTGGTAAAGAATTAATTAGATAAGAAAATAAAAGTAATAAGAACTAAATGGGGAGAAGAATTTGTGTCTGATAAGTTCAAGATGTCATATTATGAAAAGGGAATAATAAAACAATTAAGTATTCATTGACCTCTACAACAAAATGTTGTTGTGAAAAGATGTAATAGAAAGCTACTAGAAATGGTTAGGTTTGTGGTGGCACAAGAAAATTTATCAATTACCTATTAGGGGGATGTATTGCTTATAACCATTTCTGTGATTAATTAAGTGTACAAAAAATTAGGGATGGTAATGGGCTGACTGATCAGGCCCACGCCTTGATCAAACTTTTTGTAAATTGAAAATATAAAATGATGTCGTTTTTAGCAAAATGACATCATTTTGTTTATAAGGGTCAGATTTTGGGTTGGGTTTGGCCTAAATAGCCCAACCCAAGACTCGATCAACAGGGCCTAGCCTATTGACTTCGTGTCGTCCTGACTCAGGCCCAATTATCATCCCTACAAAAAATTAGTTTTAAACACTTCATATGCATTATAGCCATGTAGAAAACCTAATATAGGAAATCTAAAACCATAGAAGTGTGTTGGCTATACGTATAGCCTGCACTTGCCTAGGGCCCATTCTAATGAAAAACAAAATAAGACCTACTCTTGACCCTCATAAAGAATAAAATGAGACAAAATATGGCCCACTTTGGACCTTTATAAAGAACAAAATAAGGTCTAGTTCATTCTTGATATTCATAAAGAGCAAAATGAAACAAATACTCTCAGTTTTTTCTTTACATATTTTGTTCATTTGATTTTTTTGGAATTGTTATCTTAATCCTAATGTTAAGAATTAATGCAAGCTATTAGATTCTTCAATTGTGTCACAATAAAGGGCTTAAGGTAGTCTTTTTAATAATAAAATTATGCTTTTAAAGTTTATATATTTATATATTGACAATTTATTAAGACCAGTTTTTTACTTTGACCAGGACTTATAAAATGTTAAAGATGGTCCTATTAACCTTTTTCACAAATATGAGAAACTAGGCCTAGGAGGTAAGAAAAATATCTTTATTAGATGTTTAGATCAATCAAAAGATATGTGTTCATAGGTGAACAAGGTAATAAAATAGTAACTAAATTTAAGTTACGAGATCTAACATTTTTTTAAAAATAACTTTCCAAAGCAGGGTGAAATAGAAAAAGATCTATTTTTTACATGAAACTCTTGATAGAATGATTTTATTACAAGGAATAACAAAGAGGGATTTTATCCGAGCAGGAGTAGTCTAAAAGTTGAAGAATTAACTCAAGGTGAACTTGAAGAATTTTAGAGTTTGTGTTTAATTTTTCTTTGAAAAAGAAAAAAAAGGAATCACTTATGTAATTATAGACTTGAAAAGAAGGTAAACTATGCTAAACAACTTTTTCTGCCGAAACTAAACTTACGTTATCTCACCCACCATATAAGAAAGTTTTGTTTGTTTATATGTATGCAACTAGGATCCAAAACTATCTTATTGTTGTTTCAGTGTTTCATTGCTCTTCTCTCCTCCATATCAACTTCCTTCTCTATAAATCTATGTCTGCAGTAGTAGTAGCAGTAGATTGCGAAAGCCACCCATTACGAAACAAACGTATTAGACCAATTGTGATAACAACAAAAAATAGTATTTTCAATGTTATCCCTCTAATCTTAATGTAAGCCTCCAGAAAAAAAGCATTAGTTGAAGTCCACATTCCTACTGCCTGTGCAGATATATGCAAAGAACCAAGAGCTACATCACCATAATTCTCTTTCAAGATTAAGATCACGCATAACCAAGTCCCATACAGTGGTCCATTCTATATAATAAGGAAGACCAAACAAGAGCATAGGTTGATGTTGTAATGCATAACACGAGCCTTAGTTACGTACTTAGGATCAAATGTGAAAGTGAATAATGGAAAATTACGTAAGATCAAATCTAAGTGCAGCGGAAATAATTAAAAATTTTTCCACATAATCAACTTTACCAGAATTAAATT
>JAOTAY010000008.1:10845979-10860769 GCA_025629805.1 Erythroxylum baracoense
CTCCTTTATAGACCTTTTATGTGTGACCCATTAGGTTCCTAATATGTTGGTCATGATTATAAATTATAATTCTAATTTATAATTAGAATTAGATAAATTAAAACTTCTTTTAATTTATCTTTAATTCCCTAATTAAACAATTTATAGTCACAAATCATGATTGATGTCTAGCAACATGTTATGACCACCCAAATATTAAGAATGTCAAAGTGGTTTGACTTAACCCATCTATGTATAGCTATGATGTATAAATTAATCCTCTCGTCATCTAATGTTCCAATTAGAATCAGGGTATGAAACTTGTGTTAACTCTAAATAATCCAATCATGTTTGTTCTTGTTAATTAGTAAATGATTTATAATTGATGTTTGGAACCAACTTTTCCAAATTTCAATTTACTCTGGCCAGAAATTCTCAAAATCATTACTAATCAAGAATAACAAAACATTCTCCCCAATTACTTTAGGATAACGAATTCTTTATTAATTTACTTAACTATCTCTATATAGTTTATACTATATCCAATAACTACTGAATTGAACTACTCCAAGAGTAGAATATAATTAGCATCGAAACATAGTAATTCCTATATGAGATAACTTTGGTAATCTTAAGTCTAAGGATCAATTATACAAGCATCATAATGAGATAATCCACAAACACACAAGTAATATTCCATTCGTGATTCTCATAATCGGGTCAGTTTAGTGAACTTATTCTCTAATTAGCACTCACATGTTTGCTTAAGTGTCTCTCCACACTTTAATCTATGAGATCAATTACTTTCTTCATAAGAAAGAAACAAACATGTGCTAATCTATCCATTTCATCAATACCACGTCTTGATAAAACTATGACTGGGAACATTTTAGGAATAATCAACAAATGCAATTCGAATCTCATAATTATAATCCCATTATAATTTCTAATTACATAACAATTATTCCATAATTTTATCTTTATGATTAATAATTAAATAATTAACAAAAACATAAAGATAAAGAATGTCTTTTGTTGAATAAAAAATTGTCATACAGATAAATTTACAGCCAATATAAATTGGCTACAAGAGCATAAACCAATAATCTCCCACTTGCACTAAGGCCAATCGCCAATGTATTGAATACCATAGCTATCCATATATTTATCATGTCTCTTTTGAGATAAAGGCTTAGTGAGAGGATCTGTAAGTTTCTCTTGACTGGGAACTCGCTCTATCAGGATGTCTCTCCGTTCCACTATCTCTCGGATCAAGTGAAACTTTCTGAGTACATGCTTAGATCGCTGATGAGACCTCGATTCTTTCGCCTGTGTAATAGCATCATTGTTGTCGCGGTATAATACTATCGGATCAACAATGCTAGGATCCACTCCAAGTTCATTAATAAACTTCTTCATCCAAACTGCTTCCTTCTTTACCTCGAAAACTACAATATACCTAGCTTCAGTTGTTGAATTTGTGATGGTTGGTTGTTTGGAACTCTTCCAACTAACCACACCACTACAAAGAGTAAAAATGTACCGTAGCCGTGATTTACTATCATTTTGATCGAACTGGAAATTCGCATCCGCATAACCTTTAACTCTTAACTCAGTTCCTCTCCTCCATAGACTAGAAAAATATCTTTAGTCCTTCTCAAGTACTTCAAGATGTTTTTCACAGCTACCTAGTGACCCTTACTGGGAATAGCTTGATATGTACTTGTTATGCTCAAAGTATAAGCAACATCTAGTCTTATACATAGCATCGCATACATGATCGATCCAATAGTCGAAGCATATAGAATTCCATCCATTCTATTTCTTTCTTCTTGTGTCTTAGGACACATGCTCTTAGATAGATAAATCCCATACGATGTTGGTAAGAATCCCCTCTTGGAATTCTCTATGCTATACCTCTTTAACACTTTATGTATGTATATGGATTGGGACAAACCAAACAACTTTTTTGATCTATCTCTATAGATCTTTATACCTAGTATATAAGTTGCTACTCCCATACCCTTCATGAAAAAATTCTTAGATAACCATATCTTAATAGACAATAGCATTGAAATGTCATTTCTAATAAGTAATATGTCATCCACATAAAGCACTAAGAAAATGATTACAGTCCTATTTACCTTCTTGTAAACACAAGGTTCATCCATATTTTTGATAAAATCAAACTCTTTGATTGTTTTATGAAAACAAATGTTCCAACTCCGCGACACTTATTTTAGTCCATAAATGGACCTTTGTAGCTTGCAAACTTGATCAAGAAATTGTTTGGATTCAAAACCTTCAAGTTGTGTCATATACACATCCTCTTACAAATTCCCATTGAGAAATGTTGTTGTGACATCCATTTGCCAAATTTCATAATCATGGTATGTAGCTATAGCCAATAAAATCCTTATAGACTTAGGCATTGCTACTAGCAAAAAAGTTTCATCAAAATCAACTATTTCTTTTGTTTGTAACCTTTTTCCACCATCCTTGCTTTATACGTATGTACATTTCCATCCATGTAAAATTTTCTCTTAAAAACCCACTTACACCCAATAGGTACCATACATTCAAGTGCATCCACCAAAGTCCATACTTAGTTAGTCTACATAGATTCCATTTCGGATTTTATGGCTTCTTTCCATTTTAAAGAATCAATGTCTGACATTGCTTCCTTAAAATCAGTAGGTTCGTCATTCATAAGTGGAGCATCATCATTTCCTTTTTCAACATGTAGATCTAATCTAACAGAAGGATGATGTACCCTTCCCGAGCATCGCAGACTATATATTTCTAGAACTATTGGTTATACATCTAATGTATCAACTTGTGGTTCTTGTTCCACTTGAATGTGTGTTTGTGGTTCTAGAACTTCTCTAAGTTCCACATCACTCCCACTACTTTCTTTGAGAATAAATTCTCTTTCTAAAAATGTAGCATGTCTTGAGACAAACACCTTTTGCTCAAGAGGATGATAAAATTGATATCCAAAACTTTCTTTTGGATACCCCACAAACATGCATTTATCTGATTTAGCTTCAAGCTTATCAGACATTGCATGCTTAACGTAAGCATCACATCCCCAAATTTTTAAGTGAGACAACCTTGGTCTTTGACCAGTCCATATCTCATATGGAGTCTTGTCAACAGTTTTGGATAGAACTCTGTTCAAACCGAAAGTTGATCAACCAAATGTCATTAATGTCTTTCTTAATACGTGAACCTCTTAACAGGTCAGAGAATCTGAACGTTCACAACTTATTATTATCTAAACCATTGTTAGGTTTTAGAACTAGAAATTAACAAAAAATAGTGGAAAAGAGGCAATACAAGAGGCAATTTATTGATGGATACAATTTACGTTGACATTGAAGGCCTAAATATGTAAGCAATGAAATAATAAACTTAGCTAATATCTCAGTAAATATTAACTAAACAAATCAAAAGTTTAAAAGTTTAAATACTTAAGATAAAGGAAATAATCTAAACAAACATGGATAACTTAGAAAAAATAGGACAAAATTTTAAACAACTTTGAATCATTCTCTAACATTCCCTCTTGATTTAAAGTTGTAAGACTGCTTGAACCTGATGATGTACTTCCCATCATCCTTCAATGGTTGGAGCACTTCTCTCCAGAAGTTGCTTCTTGATGCACTTCTCAATAATATTAAAACAAATTTTCTTTTTCTTTAGCAACATGTGCCAAATTGACACTTTTTTCAGTCTTATTTTTGCAATTCCTTTGTATATACTTGAACTTCTTGCATTTGAAACACTGAGACTTTCCCTTGTGCCAATAATTGTCTTCATCATAACAAGACTTCTTGCAAATACCACATTAAGATTGATCTTTACCTTTTGAAGATGAGGTCTTTGATAAATAAGCCCCTCAATTACCTGTTAAGTTCTTTATTTTCTTAACATTTTTCTTTGCTCCTGAGCATTCAGGGCATTGACTAATTTAGGCAAAGTAATTTGATTGATATCTCTTGAATTCTCTAGAGATGAAATTTTTGCCTTAAATCTTTCGAGCAAGCTTACAAGCACTTTCTCTACAATCCTACTATCAGGTAGCTCTTCTCCCATCAAGCTAATTTTATTTACCACCATCATTAGCCTGTCAGAAAACTCTTGTAAAATTTCCTTTTCTTCCATCCTTAGAATCTCAAAATCTCTTTTGAGATTTAACACTTGCATCTGCCTTGTTCTATCATTGACATGATAGAGTTATTTCAGTGTGTCCCAAGCTTCCTTGACTGTTTCACAACCCATAATTCTTGGAAAAATTGATTAGTACACAACAACATGAATTTGAGAGAAGGCTCTTGGAGCTTTGGCTTCTTCATCTTCATGAGCCCTAATTTGATTGAGTGTTGGATTATTTCATAGAGGTGATATTTTCCTTTCACCTTTAACTCACTATTACAAGTCAATACCTCTCAAGTGAGCTTTCATTTTGATTGCCCAAACTTGATAATTTTTGCCACTAAAAATTGGAGGTGAAAGAGTCGATGTAATATTGAATGTCATGTCACTATTGTCTGTCGAATACTCATAGGCCCCTTAAGATTATAAAAAGCTCTGGTACCATGTTAGGTTTTATAACCAAAAATTAATCCCAAAAAAATAAAGTAGAAAATAGGTAACGCAGGAGGCAATTTATTGATAGGTATAATTTATAGTGACGTTGAAGGCCTAAATATATCTAAAAAAAGATTAACCAAACAAATCAAAAGTTTAAATACCTAAGATAAAGAAAATAATCTAAACAAACTTGGATAACTCATAAGCAATAAGACCACATTTTAACCAACTTTGAATCATTCTCTAACAACCATAAGAGGCTTCCCCCATTATAGGTCCGATGCATGTCCAACCCATACTGATTAAAGTTCATTTTCTTTGCTGACCTTTAAACCATTAACCCAAATCTTTTATTGGATTTTTTATTATCTTTAATCAGATTAAATTTAATTCGCTTAACTGTAAATTTATTAAAATCATAAAATTGTAATTAATTATTATCCAACTTTATAAAAAAAAATTACTAACAGATGTAACGGGAGGGCTTTTAAGACCAACATGTGCAAATCATTTGCTTTCTATACGCTGCGTCCTGCTCTGCATAAAATATTGAATACAGAACGAACTGTAGCCGTCGTGTTAATTATGCCTACCGGCTGCATAATTCCACACAGTAAACTTCATTAAGATAAATATCTGAGAAGCATGTCTGAACAATCTATAGAAACGCTATGATTAATGCCTCCATGGCTGAATTTCGTAAAGTAACAGCACATTCCAGGGAGGGACCTCACTACATAGACCGTTGATAGCTTCATAAACGTTTGCTGGAAGACGAATTCATGAAAAAGCATGACAGACAAAAATGGAAGGGAAGTGAGAATGTTGAGGACAATGAAAGTGGAGTTCTTGGTGTAGATTTTCATGAATCCTTGGATTAGACGAAAGATTCCCTGATTCTGTTTCATCATAGTTTGTTTGCCATCTTCATCGTCTTCTCTGGTAGTCTTTGTCCAGATAAGATGAAAATAAGGTAAACAAAGGATGAAGTAAAGTCGTCTTGAACGTACGCGTTAATACTTCCCCAAGTTAACTGCAAAAGTAAGAAGACTTTATAGAAAAGGCCATATTAATTGTGAGATAAATACTATAAAGACCTCTTATAACTCTTTAGTCTTTCGAAAGTTTTTGAAGTTCAAAATCTATGTTTAGAGTCGAATATGATATGATATTTTATACATTATTCTATTGAGTAATTAAACTTCATTATTACATATTTTCCCAATTTGTAATGTAAAGGTAGTTTGTACATTAATGTCCTAAAAGATTATATGTAGATGAAATTATTGACATGTACACATGTTAAGGTCCTAAAATAACGTAAACCATGTTAGTGAAAGCATCCATCTAATCCATTTTGAAATTATTTATGCTTTATATCACCTACTGGATATTTGTATTGTATAGAGTGGACTGGATTTAGATACAGATACCCTCTTCTGAGATCCCCAAGTAATTGAGATCTGCAGCTTTTCATAGTCCTCAGAGATCTCAAGTCTTCATTAACAACAATAAATAAATAAAGAGTTAATGTTAGTGTAGTTGGCTTGGCTTACAGCTACAGACAACGATACAAAACCCAAATTCGATGGTCCCGCACCCACTTCGCTTGCAGAAAGCAGATATCATGGAAATCAGATCAGACCTTGTCATCTTAATCATATGGCAATATGGCATATTCTATTTCTATATACAAGTCTCCATCTTTCATTTTCTGTCTTCTTCAACACATTAAGTCTCGAGAAATTTCCTCCAAAACATCAAAACAAAGATTTGTCCAGTACCTCCTTGATTACGTTTTAAACATGTAAGGAACGTTGACGCATAAAGAACCAAAAATCTGCACCAACATAAGATTGTTTGGGACCAGGACCACGAGGGAGTCGGCAGCCATGAATGGCAATGAATGACGGGTCAATCTCCGCAGTTACCATTTTGATTGATAAACCAGGCCAGGCCAGGCCATGCGTTATTTTTCTAATTTTCTTTTTCAATGCCTTCTTCTCTCATAATATAAAGTAAAATATTTTGATCCCATAATTATAATTGTTGTTCATGACCTGCAATATTTACATTTTTCAAAATTTAACTTAATTAAATCCGTTATTTTGATAAGGTCTTCTACATTTAAAGTACTAGAAAATAAAAGTGAAGTAGCAAGTGGGGAAAAAAATAAAGGACAAAAGGAGTAGGGCATTCCGCGATCAAGATTAGTCAGTCGTGGACAGTGGTTACCCACCACTGGACAAGCTCCATGACAAGGCCAATTTGCACTATCTCTTCTCGGTCCATTACTTTCTTGTTCATTGGACACTTGTTTTCCTCTGCTTCTCAGACGTGTAATTTTGATGGTTCCAGTCACGTCAGTCCCTCTTTTATTTTATCTTGATTTTGTATGTATTTGCTCTATCTACTATTGCATGAATAGTTTCTTATCTCATACTTATCATCATTTATTGTTAGTTATATAAGCAAAAATGGGTTATATATTTTCACCAACAAGCCAGAGTTCAGCCTAAGATATCTTTCAATCTGCAATAAACAATATATGCTTAATTCATTAATCACATATATATATATATATTTCTAAGCTTAAAGAACTTTTCCTAAGTAGTTATCACTTAATATATATGAACTCAAATAGACGTGATAAGTAAAAACATTTGATATCTTTTGCATTTAATTACAAAAGGCAAGGTGAAGTGAAGGGGGCAAAAAAAACGAAGACAAAAATAAGCTTCCTGACGTAATACAAAGATGAAAGAAGTCCTGGAATTAGGTAAAGTGGCCCATACAAACATTCAATTAAATAAACATGATTGTGGTACACAAACAGCGCACGCTCTTTTTTGCTACTGCATGTCTTTGCCTGGGTTAGTTATTTAAGTTCCCAAATGGGTTTAAACTTTAAATCTTTAGTTGTTATTATACGTACCAATGTATAAATATATTCACAGTTATATTAATTAATGATTAAAAAATTTAATCAATTTTATAATAATTTAATACTAGTTGAACTTTTTAAAAGCAATTGTTTATTACCTATTATTTGTTATTTGTGGGTGAGAATTTTCTCATTAAGAGCATCGGATTCTCACAGGATTTGCATGCAAAGGAAAAGGTAAGGTTTGGTGATTTCGTAGAGTCATCAACAGGAAATTATTCTATTCTGAGGGAAGTTTTTTGAATTATTGTTTCAGGAATATCTGATAGCTATAATTGTCCTGACATAGTGATTTAACTAATCAACTTTAGACATCTCGCTGATTAACCAACCTCCTCAAACACAAACATCGATGGCTTAAGTTACAAGTCTACAAATAAAATCATCGTCTCGTAGATAGTTTCTTGCCACGGTTGCAGATTTGACGAGAAACCTTTCTCTCCTCGTGTTGTTTTCTATCTATTGGGGATCACTTCTTCCATGTCAAAAATTTATTCAGCTCTTCTGTAATCTTCCAGATCTTGATCAGCATCTATTCCATAACTATATGCAAGATTCAACCTTCATCCTATCACTATCAAATTTGATAATCCTTAATTTTAACTGTATTTAAAATATCTCAAAATTTAATTCAATTATTGTACTATTCAAATTAATATAAAATACTTTATTTAATTTATGCATTTTAATCTTTTTATTTTTATTTATAAATTCACTTCAATATTTTTAAATATTCCAATAGATGCAAAATTTTGCAACACAATTTATATAAAATAATGTTATACAATTTCCCAACAATTAGACATACAAAAAGAGGCAGATTGTTGAATAGCTCGTTTTACAATCAGATTTGTAAACTTTGATGACAAACATGAAGGCGACGCCATTGAAGACCAACTTTATTAATTAAAGTTGACAAGCTTGACGTGTCGTAAGACTTCTTCCAACAATTGATATGATAAGACTTGAACAGCAGTGTGCTGATATTATAAACCAAAACCTAATTTTCTGACATTTTCTTTTGTTGATTCTTTCATTCCAGTTACAAATGGCATTATTACCTTATTTATCACCCTTTTGTAGTTTAACAAGGATCATGAATTTCTTATGAAACACAATGGTTTAAGTTATAATCATATGAGTTTGGGTGCAAAAGGATTAAATGAATTACTTAGTAGATCGAATGAATGATATGCAATGTATGTCTTCTTCAAAAAAGAATCTTTACTACAGAAAGTGCCTTTATTAGAAGCTGATTCTCGTGGTTATCCTGAGGCAATCAGGTCCAGTCACTGACTGTGGCCATGTCAGCTTCTGAATCTCCCCTTCCCTGTGGTCCTTTGTTAGGTAAGCGAGTTAGTGCATGCCCAGTTAACAAACCACTAAAACTCTTTTCTCTGCTATTTCACATTAAAGCAAAATCAAATTATATTCCGTCTACAAACCTCAAATGCTAAACAGACAATAAGCAAACAACCTTAACACAAGCCTCCGATTTTCTCTCTCACACGCATCTTCCGCATTTTATCTCCTCGCTTCTTTCTCGCTAAAGCGCAGCCATATTATTATATTCTATAATAGTTTGTTCAGCTGCCATTTCCAATACTGTTCCCTTCTTTATTCCTCTACTGTGATTCATGTTTGTTCTTGATTTGTCTACATTCTTGCGTCTTGGTTTGAACTACCGTCTACTGTTATGTATTAGGACAAAATCAAAGATTGTATCTTTCTTGAAGCTTCTGTCGTTGTTAATATTCTTTTTGGAGTCTAATTCGACTTCTCTGAACTGGGGAGGGTGGTAATCTATCTGGGTACTCTTTATTTGGATTCAAGAATGGATTTTTAATCGTTTCTTTATCAGTCTATGATGGATATTGAAGGTGTAATTCATGACAACCCAATCAAGGTAACACTTGTGACTGTCATTGGCGGCTCAATTTGTCTCTCTGTCAGCTTTTGGTTCATTCTTTAACTCGTTCTGTTTGTTCTGTTGTTAATTGTAGATAGACTCGTGGAAGACACTGTTAACTTTGGCTTATCAAAGTTTAGGAGTTGTCTATGGAGATTTGAGCACTTCCCCATTATATGTTTACAAGAGTGCATTTGCAGAGGATATACAACACTCTGAGACGAATGAGGAAATTTACGGAGTCTTGTCCTTTGTTTTCTGGACACTGACGCTAATACCGCTTGTTAAATATGTTTTTATTGTTCTAAGAGCTGATGACAACGGCGAAGGAGGTACTTTTGCTCTGTATTCCTTGCTCTGCCGCCATGCTCGGGTGAGCTCCATACCCAATTGCCAACTCGCTGACGAGGAGCTTTCAGAGTACACGAAAGATTGGTCTGCTTCAAATGATAAGAGTGTTGCTGTTTCCAGATTGAAATCAACTTTGGAGAAGTATAGAGTCTTGCAAAGGGTATTGCTTGTTTTGGCTTTGATTGGGACTTGCATGGTCATTGGCGATGGAGTGCTTACTCCTGCAATATCAGGTCTTTGTGGTTGTGTTTCTTTGGCCTTTGATTTGTGGTTGGAATTCGGAAGTTCAGTTCATGACAGAAATATTTGGTTTTTGGTCATTTGCAGTATATTCAGCGGTATCAGGACTGGAGCTTTCCATGTCAAGGGAGCACCATCAGTGTAAGTTCTTTGTTTCTCATGTTTAAAGTTTGATATTAAAAAAGGTTAAGAAAATAATTTGTAGCACTTGTTGGTAGAAATTTCTTGTTGGTGGCTGGAAGCCATGCCATCCATTGTCTCAGAGAACTTGTGTAGATTTTCTCGGAACTATTCAGTCTAAGGAAGCATTCTACATCTTGAGAAGTTCAATAGTTATATTCTCTGGCCTATTAGGTGAACAGAAATATAGATCAGGATTTGTACGAAAAAGAATCAGGTAACTGGCAAGTATCCAATTCGACCAACTTATTGGTTGCTTGAAGCATCTTGGAAAATCTTCTCGTAGCTCGATACTTGATATATTGAGAAGGGAAGATGAACGGATCGCAGTTAGGTATAAGTTTGAGTATACTGGATTGAGTTATATATGTATGGAAAAGCCAAGGCCACCAAATTGGCAATACTTTATAGTTCTGTCCACTATTTGCGGTCCCTACGGAAAAATTAGGGCAAATTTTGGTGCTTTAATTTAAGTCAAATCACGTTACGGTTGATAATAAACTATTAAATTGTATAATTGGGCCGGTCAAGTTAACTACAGAAACATGTAAGATAAAGTAATTACGTAAGAAGTTCAAAGTTGAGAAAGAAGATTAAGAAAACAAAGTTGTGACTTTATAGAGATAATCTGTCAACGTCAAGGCACAGACAAGTAGTCTAATATGAGTCAAATGATGTAATGAACTAATAGCAAATCATGTTGGAATGATTTTTACCTAGCTTATTTATGCGGTTTGGTTTTCAAAAGCCATCCCCAAACTGGTCAATTTGACATCATGGCATTGAAACTCCCCTAGGACTTCACATCATGCCTGCTTTTCAAGTCATTGTCGTAGATTAAGGTACTAGTTAACATTATTGTATGGCAAACTTTCATCAGTTTTGTGAAATTATATCTTAGAATCTGCATAGAAATGTAAAGATGCATAAATTTCTTAAACACTGATGGTTATTGTGCTTCTGCTTCATTGAATAGGATAAGG
Organism: Erythroxylum baracoense; assembly: GCA_025629805.1. Classification (NCBI taxonomy): domain Eukaryota; kingdom Viridiplantae; phylum Streptophyta; class Magnoliopsida; order Malpighiales; family Erythroxylaceae; genus Erythroxylum; species Erythroxylum baracoense. The sequence goes on from JAOTAY010000008.1 coordinate 10,857,162, forward strand.
TGAATGCATGCATCATTCCCATTTGAGATTATTTATCTGCTTTTATGTTGATCAATGAAGAGAAATGACTTTAAAAATCCAGTCACCCTTTCTGTAGCATCTGTGTCCCAACTTATCTAATCGATGCAATCAGAATCAATTTCAAGAATTGATAGGAGATTTGGACCAAACTAGGTCATTGAATTCCTTCTTTGATGAATAACATTGACTAAAACCTAAGTGATCTGTTTCCTCATAAGTTTATTTATTCTGCAGATGTTGAACTTCCTGTTGCTTGTGCTATCCTGGTGTTCTTATTTGCCCTCCAACATTATGGAACACACAAGGTAGGGTTCCTCTTTGCACCAATCGTAATAACATGGCTGCTGTGCATCAGTGCAATTGGTGTCTACAATATTGTCCACTGGAATCCTCATGTTTACCAAGCTCTCTCTCCGCACTATATGTACAAATTTTTGAAGAAGACACAGAAGAAGGGTTGGATGTCCTTGGGAGGAATGTTGCTATGCATAACAGGTATAAGAAGTTGTGAATTGTCCACTTTCCACTTTCAACAAGTGTAAGTTTTTAATACCAATGGTAGTTTTCTTTTCAATTATTCTAGGCTCAGAAGCTATGTTTGCTGATCTTGGGCACTTTTCACAGTTGTCAATCAAGGTAATTAACTTGTTCATGTTCCTTCATGCATCCACACAGAGACTATGTTTTCGTTTAACAAGAGTTATTATTTCCCTTCCAGAAAAATGAGAGGGTTAACGAAGACTTTAGTTTAAATATTGTTACTAGTGATGATGACAGTTAAGTACTGAATATGATATCCATTCAAATATAGATATAATATCCTAAAGGAAATTTTCGTTCATTATGGTGACTCAATTTCCTCTTATGTCAAAGCCTTACCATGCAAGATTTCCTTCACAATGTTAGTCATTCAAACAGCCCAAGTTTTCTTTGTAGCTTTGGGCATGACTTATGTGATCAAATATTTGATGCAATCTTTTTCTTTTCGTTATCCTTTGATAATATGCTAACTGATATCAATATTGGACAAAATTGCATGTTAGAAGTGCCTTCCCTAGGAGAATTCTAACAATGACCCACTTTGTTCAGATTGCTTTCACCTTTGTCGTTTACCCCTCACTGATCCTCGCATATATGGGACAAGCTGCCTACCTTTCAAAGCATCATATCATTGAAAGTGATTACAGGATAGGTTTCTACGTGTCTGTGCCTGGTAAGTGTAATGGTGATACCTCTGGATGGGTATGATTGATGATCTTTCAGGGGTGTGATTAGAAAATGCACTGTTGTTTCAGCTGCTATCAGGTGGCCTGTTCTTGCAATAGCTATACTCGCAGCAGTGGTGGGAAGTCAAGCCATTATTACTGGAACATTCTCAATAATCAAACAATGCTCCGCCTTAGGCTGCTTTCCAAGGGTCAAAATTATACACACTTCATCGAAGATACATGGCCAGATATACATTCCAGAGATCAACTGGATTCTAATGTTACTATGTTTGGCTGTCACTATTGGTTTTAGGAATACAAAACACATGGGCAATGCAGCAGGTATATTTAACATGACCCTTTGTTACTTTCGTATCTTTCTCAACCGGTAGATTGTTTGAGTCACATGCACTCTTGATGTTGAAACCTGCCTCATGAATAGAAATTATATAAACTTTTTAGTCAGTCTTTCACTCTTTAATATAGAAACATTGTTAGTTTAAGAACATAATCACCATGCATGTATAGTGAAATCATCAAGACAGAACCCTGCAATGTTAAAGCATGTGATTTGGTGTCTTCTATATTCCAATTATGAACTTTGTCGAAACTCCAGCTAATGGATGTACTCACAACATCTTGTTTCAACATCTGACAGGTTTGGCAGTCATCACTGTGATGTTGGTAACAACCTGCCTGATGTCGTTGGTCATTGTCTTATGTTGGCACAAAAATATCCTTCTGGCTATTTGTTTTATATTCTTTTTCGGCTCCGTTGAAGCTCTTTACTTCTCAGCATCCCTCATCAAGTTTCTTGAAGGAGCTTGGGTGCCAGTGGCCCTCTCATTCATCTTTCTCATCGTGATGTACATTTGGCACTATGGGACACTCAAGAAATATGAATTTGATGTCCAGAACAAGGTCTCAATAAACTGGCTTCTTGGTCTGGGCCCCTCTCTAGGAATAGCACGGGTTCGTGGAATAGGACTCATACATACAGAGCTTGTTTCTGGGATTCCAGCTATATTCTCTCACTTTGTAACCAATCTTCCAGCTTTCCACCAGGTTTTAGTTTTCCTCTGCATCAAATCTGTGCCGGTGCCTCATGTGAGGGCAGACGAAAGGTTCCTAGTGGGAAGAGTTGGTCCTAAAGAGTACCGCTTGTACAGATGCATAGCACGGTATGGCTACCATGATGTTCACAAAGATGATGTGGAGTTTGAGAAGGATCTTGTCTGTAGTATTGCTGAATTTATCAGATCAGAAAAGCCTGAATGTAACATAAGAATGGAAGACAGTGGTGATGACGAACGAATGACAGTTGTTGGGACTTCATCCTCAAACTTAGAAGGAATTAAATTGAGCGAAGATGGAGAATTTTCAGATACTGTCGGCACTTCAGAGCTAAGGGAGATGAAGTCCCCGGAGAAACTGAGAAAGAGAGTAAGGTTTCTTGTCCCAGAAAGTCCCCGGATCGACATGGAAACACTGGAAGAGCTGCAAGAATTAATGGAGGCAAGGGAAGCAGGAATGGCATTCATACTCGGGCACTCATATGTAAGGGCCAAAAGAGGATCCAGTTGGATGAAAAGGATTGTAATAAACTATGGTTATGATTTCTTGAGAAGAAACTCCAGGGGACCAACTTATGCTCTGAGCATACCTCGGGCATCAACTCTAGAGGTAGGAATGGTGTACTACGTCTAGTCTGACTATGCAGTACAACCAAGTAAGCAGCAAAGCTTCTGCATTTTGAATGTTGTATCTGATAAAAGTTAAAACTACTTTACAACGATCAATCCACGGGATAAATGGAGCTTTTAGGCATCCAAATGATGATCACCCACCACGCCTGTCAAAGAGTGTTGTCGTTTTAGGGCCAATCACATGAATGTAGTGATAAATATAAAACTAGGGAAATAAAGAACTGAAATTTTATTACTCTTACAACTAACACGCTTTCACAATAAGAATTTCTCCTGTTTATAGAGCTAAACCCAATGGATATAGGTTTGAAACTAGGAATTGCATTCACTAACTCCTAATAAAGTGCAACAAATTTCAATAAAGTCACCTAAAGCTATGTATTCTCCTAAAGACTAGGTAAAACTAAAACAAACTAATACCTACTAGAAATTCAAACTCTCATTGACATGGAAAACTAAGGAATGAAACAAATATTTCCAACAATCTCTTCCTCAAACTAAAAGTTTTCAAACATTCAGTTTAATAAAACTTATCAACAATTTACAACAAAGAAAAAGACAAGTTTTTTTTCTTTCTTTTACTCTCAAATTCTCTTCTTTTTGATTCATGTCCAATATGGACATGGAAATGGACAATTCCAACGTCTTTCCACCGTCGGGGGAAAGTCTAGCC
>JAOTAY010000008.1:10874896-10892080 GCA_025629805.1 Erythroxylum baracoense
TTTAAAAATGTTACAAATAACTAATTTATAGCATTTATAAAATGTAATATAAACGCATTTATAGCTATCAATAAATGACATATTAAACTCGACAATAACATGTCAAAATTGTTACTAAAGCATCATATCTTTAGTAACATGGGTTGTCATAGCATATTCATTAGTGTTACCATTCATATTTAATAGCATTTATCACCTGTTACTGTATGTCATTTTTGTTGTAGTGCCTACTGTGCCATATGGTAAAGAAGTGGTGGTGGGCTATGTTGAGCAAGAAAAGTCATGTAATAATAATGCCGCCACTATTTATTTTTAAAAGTGATTTGAGAGGTACAGTATAGTACCAATTCTAATGGTTGGCTTAGTTTCAGTATAAAATGTTTTTAGAAAACTTATTGCCACCACTATTTATTGTTTAAGGAAAAAAGAAAAACAAAAAATGAAAACTTGTATATTATGAGTTTAACGTCGAAAAACATTTTAGAATAGTGTTTTACAAAAATTGAAATTATGTTTTACAAAATGTTATGCTATTACCAGATTTGATGATGCGCGAATAAATTGTTATGTAAATGCTTTACCAAGAGTTTTATGATTGTATGAGAATATTGCAATTATGTTCAACTTTTTAGTAAACTGATTAACATTCATTGAGCTCATTTAGCTCACTCTTATTTTTATGTTCTTAAACAAACTACCTTAAGTATGCGTACATATGTTGTAATAATTGGGACTCTACCACAGGACTAGTTGCATCGTGGAGTGTTGTCGTGCTTGTGTCATGTTGATATGTACATTTGTGCAAAGAATGGATGTTTATAAAGGCTTTCAAATGAAATGTATGAATATGTTTTAGCTTTTTAAAGTTTATTGTAGTGATTGTTGAGAATTATTTATTTGGGCTTGTGAGTGGACTTGAAGTCAAAAATTTGTAGTTGAGAAATTGGTGTGAATATAGAAGTGTTTTAAAATTTTACAGGACTTTTGAAAATTTTGGGAATGTCAAAATACAGCCATTGTGCTGCCGAAATTTTAATAAAATGATTTTTAAAAAATTCCCACTATTTTCCACAATTTTAACTTTTAAAATATAAAAGGTTTTTAACAATTGAATGATTTGGCTCTACGGGAATCGTTCGGATGAGTTGGATATGGATTGGAGGGCTACCGTGGGGTTGTTGAGAGCTCGGCTCCACTCGAGTTCCGGAAGGGGAACTCTGGGTTGAGTCCTTTTAATATTTTTATACTACTTATGATTTATCTTAGTCAAAGTTAGCTCAATTTGTAGTTTACATATTTCATAAACTGTATGAAAGTATTTAAGTGACCAATATATAATTCATCACTTTTCATCACTAAAAAGTGATTGGAAAGAATGTTCTGTTATTTTTTTACTAATATGGATTCAAAAAATTATTAGCTAATATATAATGAAACTTTAAAAATAAATTTTAGATGTTATTAATAAAATCAATTATTAATAGTGGAGTTATAATACTATTGGACTCAAATTAAATAGAGTTGACATTAATTTCACACTCTATATCTAATCAGAATATTTTATAAGAAAAGAATTGAAATATATGGAAAATCATGCATGAAAAGATTAGTAAAAATCATTTTGACATTTTTAATATTTGAGTAGTTATGATGTATTGCTTAATATCAATATTGATCAATAGATATAAATTATTTAATTAGATAATTAAAGAAAAATTAAAAGAGTTTGATTTGCCAATTCTTAAATATGAATTAAGATTCCAACATATTTAGGAACCTATTAGGTTACACACAAAAAACTGTTGATAAGAGAAAATTTAATTTAATTAAGTTAAACTTGATTGTAAAGTTTGAGAAACTTTAAAGGTTAAATATGATATATCTAATAGATAAGGACCAATGTAAGATATTAGATATTATTTAGGTTCAATTATATTAAATTAGAATTAATTATGATTCTAATTAAAGTTTAATTAAAATTATAATTATATTTCAATTAAATTATGAAAAGCTCCAAACCTTTTTAAATAAATGTAGGCTCCAAATAATCTAGCATTTTTTCCTTACCCCTTCTTAGACCACATGTAGAATTCTTTTTACTCATTCATGTAGATACGATTAAAGGCTAAATATATATATGACTACAGTAGTTGTGATAAATTAGTTTTAGAGACGGTTCAAGGGAATCCCATGAAAAGGATTGAACTTTATAATAAGGTACAAATTTATAAAGCATACTTTATTATATTTTATGTATTAAAATAATCTTAAGTTTTGAAAACTTGAATGAAAATGTTTTGCTTTTATTTTGCTACATATGGAATCCGATCTTACCTTGATTTCTTATTGTATCCAACTTTTTTTTTTGCTTTGTGCATAAACTAAGATAATTTTTAATATATAAAAGATGTTTGGTAAGTGAAAATATTTTAGATTACCAATAAGAGTGCAATAATTAAAGAAATCAAAAAGTGGTGTGCCAGAGTATAATCTAAGAGATGAATTAGTAGGAAATAGAGTGCCAGTAGGTTTGACATTTAACATATGAGCTTAAGTGAGAAGACCCATAATGTAACATCACTAGGACAATAAAATACCATGTTGAAGAGGGATAAATTAACACTGAGAAAATATAAGAGATGTCTAAGATCCTTGAGAGACAATTGTGTAGCAAGTTGATCAATGAACTGATTAATTAGAGCTAAACTATCACTCGTGAGGATAATATGATCAATATAAACAAGGAGATAAAAAATATAAGTAATAGTATTAAGAGCAAATAAGAAGATGACAGCATGAGAATTCTTGAATCCACCATTAATAAGGCATTAGTGTAGCTCTTGCTACTAAGCTTAAAACGTTTGCTTGAGGCTATACATGGATTTGCAAAGCTTACGGTGTATGTGTGTGTGTGTGTGTGTGAAGCCCAAAGGTTGTGTCATATAAACATCTTTTAAATTTTGTCCCTATAGGAATGCATTATTGACATCCAACTTTTGAAGAGACCAACCATTACTGATAACAATGCTTAGAACAATTATAATGATAGTTGGTTAACTACTAGATTAAAGCTACCATGATAGTCGAAACTAATTCTTCAATCAAAACTTTTGGAAACTAGGTGAGCTTTAAATATTTCAATAGGATAATTAGAGTTTCAATTGATATAAAAAATTCATTTGCAACTAATAACAATAGAGGTTGGATTAGGTGATGCAAGCTCTCATGTTCTATTACAAACTAAAGCATTATAATCACCTGATATACTCCGTCTTTAATTAAGGTCTTTTAGGTCACAACTGTAGGCTCAATATTTTATATGGGATGAATATGAGTATAAAGGTTAAGTCTTTTTAATTAATGGCTTAGAAATGTTATTTTTAACATATATAGTCATGCAATGTTGGTTAGAGGGTAGGGGAGCTTGGTTTGTATTTGGTTGATATAAGGGTTTAAGTAGGTTAGAAATGGTTGTATTAGAGTGTTAGGGTGGTTGAGAAATGTTTATGATGGGGTAAGTAAATGATTAATGCATAATGACAATTCTTTAGATCATACTTCAAATAGAGTATACGAAGATTATTGTAAAGGATGGAAAAATGAGATAGTGAGAATTGGTGCAACCTAATTGTTAAGATTAGTGAATTTAATGTGTAGATAATGAGAATGTAGTGATTTGTAAGTGAAAATGATTGGACATATTGAACATGATAAGAAATATAATTTCTATTCTTGGATGGTTTGAGACATAGATAATCACTCTTAGATAATGAATACTCAAAGAAGATACATAGTTTAGATTGAGGATTAAGTTTATGGGAGGTGGTATGGTTAAAACCAAGGGTAGCATAGGCACCTAAAAATCCTAAGTTTGGAATAATTAGGAGCTTCACCAAAAATTATTTCATACAAGGAAGAAAGATTGAGAGTAATAATAGACATTCGATTACTTAAAGGAAGAAATGCATATGAAAGTAAGGTAAGATCAATTTTGACTATATGACAATGTCATCTGTCTGAATATTCATTAAGTTCAATATATGTGGTGGAGTGCTGAATTTAAGAAATGTCATTGGTCGTTAAATATTCTTTAATACCCACATATTCTCCCACATTATTTGAATATAATGTAACAATTTGATGTTGGAAATAGTTTTTTTACAAGGATTTTGAAGCAAATAAAGATTTCTTTAACCATAGACTTTTGCTTTAAAGTGTAAAGCCAAATTTTTTAGTCAATGATATATAAAAATGATATAATACTTAGAAACAATTACATGAAACAACCAGTGAAATCCACATAGTAGAAAAAGATAATTTGAAGAGGGTGAGAAGAAATAAAAGTGGGTGTAGAGAATTATAACTTGTCTTTTCAAATCCATTCTTACGAGGAAAAACTCCAACAAAATCCGCTATTTAACTTCCAAAGATGGTGTAAGTCTTCAAACACAACAAGAAATCCAAGAGGAGGCAGTAAGGTACTTTGAAGATCTTCTAGGAACTCCTAACACTTCAATGTTACTTTTGATGAACTCAGAACCCTCTCCCTCAAACAAATCTCATTAGCTGACTCGAATCTTCTTATAAAACTAGTAAAAAAAACAGAAATAGAAGCTACATTTTTTTGCCATGGATGGCTCCAAAGCTCCCAGCCTTGATGGCCTAAATGGGTTCTTCTTTTAAAAATCTTAGAGTGAGACAGGACCATTTGTTATAAAGGCAGTCAAAGCATTCTTCTCCAACGGGATCCTCCTCAAAGAGATCAACAAAACCTTTGTCTGTTTGACTCCTAAATACTCCAACCCCACATATTTTAAGGATTTCAAACCATTTACATGTAAGACAGACATATAGGTGATAACATTTTATTGTATAAGAGCTCCTAAAAGACTACTCCAGATCAAATTACTCTCCAAACTACACAATCAAAATTGATTTCCATAAAGCTTTTGATTATGTGAGCTAGGATTTCCTATGGACATTATTGATGGCTCACGGATTTCTAATTACCTTTATAAAGTGGATTAAAGAGTTTATCTCAACCTCCTCCTTATCTATTCTGATCAATGGCACTCCTACCACACTCTTTAAGGCTACAAGAAGACTTAGGCAAGGGGACCCTTTATCCTCCTACCTTTTCATCCTTTGTGTGGAGACTTTTAACTCTCTCATCAAGCATGAAGTGCTCAAAAACCCAAAGTTCAAATACCATGCTAAATGCAAAAATATTGATTTGACTAACCTATGCTTTGTAGATGGTCTACTTTTATTTTGCATGGCCTTGATAGACTCTATAAAAAGTTATATGGCAGCTCTTAAAAAATTCAAAAGCTTCTCTGGACTATACTTCAACCCAACAAAGAGTCATTTTATCTTATCCAAAAAAGCTACTGCTTTAGGACCTATCATCTCTCAATCAACTGGGATCCTTTTTAAACAGACATCTCTATTGTATCTTGGATTACCAGTTACTATTAAAAGACTCTTATATGCGGAATGCATTCCACTCTTAGAGAAAATATAGAGAAGAATCAGTTTGTAGGTTAGTAAGTCTCTGTCCTATGTAGGGAAGGTTCAACTCATCAAATCAGTGTCAAACTCTCTCCATATTTATTGGAGCTCTCATATCTTTCTTTCTCAAGGTATCATGAAAACCATTGAAAGAATCCTCAAGAACTTCCTATGGAATCACCCAAATGGTGTTAAAGGTACAACTAAAGTGAAATGGGCTAATATATGTTTTCCTAAGGATGAAGGAGGGCTAAGCATAACTCCTATCAAAATCATAAATCAAGCCCTAATCTTGAAAATATTATGGTGGATTCTCATGGATAAAAATTCATTTTAGGAGAAATAGCTACATGCTTATTTTCTTAAGGAAAGAAGCCTATGGAGCATTAAGAAATCAATCTCATACTTTGATTTTCTCAACCAAATTCTAAAATTGAAAGATAAAGTTCAAGAAAGGACCTCTTGCAAAATTGGGAATGGTAACTTGACATATATTTGATTTGACAACTGGCCTAACATGGGACCTTTCATACATAATTTTAGCAGTCTAAGCAGTCCCCAAACTGCTTCACTCAAACTTAAACTCAGCTCAATGATTACAAAGGGCACTTGGAATTTTCCTCAAAACTTTAGGCATCTCCAACCATCATATCTTCCCCAACCTAACTCTCTGGACACATTCTACTGGCAGACCCAACCCATCCTTAATCTCACCAACAAGGCTACGAGAGATCTATTAAGATGTATGAAACAAAAGGTGGAATGACACATAATTGTTTGGAGCAAGGTATTGACCCCAAGGGTATCTTTCATATTATGGTTAACAATCCTAAATAACATTGCTGATAGAATTCACTATCTGCAAATGGACATAACATGTCCAATGTGCAATAACCATGTGGAAACAAGAGATCATATCTTCTTCACATGCCCTTATAGTAAAAATGTATGGGAATCTATAGCTAACAGGTTCCTGTGGCTAAATCCTGGGAACATTATCAACAGATGTTGTTCAAATATTGACCAACCACACAATTCCTCCAAACCCAAATAGACAAATTCATGTTCTATCCCTGGGACTCTATGTATATAGATTATGGAAGCAAAGGAACCTCAGACAGTTTGGTGGAACCAACTCGCCCAAAGAGGTTCTCGTATTTGAGATCCTCTATGAACTCAAAGAGCTTATTATACTTTGAAACCTCAATCAGACATGCAAAATAACTATCCTAGCCTCACTGAATGTATAACTTGAAGCTACGCTAGGAATGTAAACATATGTATAGGGAAGAGATGCAAAGGAAATACATAACAGAAAAAGCAGCAAAGATGGAGCTAAAATATTACGTAATCGACTCAACCAGCTCATTCAAAACCATCAGATCTCTACGAGTTCCTCGTCACTTGTCGATTTCCCGTGCTGAGATAAGTACATGACTATGAGATTGCAATCCAAGTTGTGAGAAGGATGAAAAGAGGGATGATAAACAAAGATCAAATCCTTACCTCTAGTTAGATGGAAAATTCGATGCGTAGAAAAGGAAGATCCTTACCTAATTTGGTAATACTAGAACATTCGATGAGTAGAAAGGGAAGATCCTTACCTCAGTTTCAAACGACAATGTTTTGGTAAATGATATAGTAATTCCATAAACATCTAGCGAAGATATGACAAACAAATAAAGTAGCACTGTGTTCGAATTGAAAATACCATATTATAATCAAAAGGCACAATGGCCCGCGCAACCAACTCAACATAAATGTAGGCACTGGAGCCATTCTGAAAAGGGAAAAATTAGCACTACTTGGTGAAATAGGTTCTTTTAGAATCAATTTCGAACCATCTGCTAGAGGTTGTAACAATCCGAACGACCACTACATCAAGACCCTTTCGACATTGCACAAAAGCCATTACTTTACGTTCAGCTAGCACTAAGAAAAGGAAAATCCTTACCTAATTCGGTAATACTAGAACGTTCTATGCGTAGAAAGGGAAGATTCTTACCTCAGTTTAAAACGACAATGTTTTGGTCAATGAGTGTGTTGTTGATGTAACGATGTCATTCCAATAGGTGCTGATGTATGATGTCGTTTTAAGGTGGATTTTATTGTAAAAGACTAAGGAGAGATTAGAACCTCTATGAGAATGTTCTTTATTCTTTCTTTTCAATACAATTTTAATTCTAAAAAAACTTGTGTTTTTATTATAGTGATATGTATTGCATATGAAGTATTTTGAAGTGAAGGAAGATAATTAAATCATATATTTTAAAAATAGGAAAGGCTAGATGAACTAATATGTGATGCCAACTTGAGATGGTGACTTTGAAATTAGGAAAGGCAAGAACAGGAGGTAATACCGACTTAGTGGCGCCATTAATATATTTCATTCTTATTGGTGTCCACAAAAGCATTTCTATTTATAAAAGAGTCGAGTCACACCAAATTCATAAAAGTGAAGTCATCCATTACTAGCAAAAGAGTAACAGGAGAAGCAAAACTCTATTAGGAGATGAGTGCACGCAGAAATTCCAACTCCAGAACTTCCAAACCACACTTCCTGGTTAACTAAGTGGCAAATTATCTTCCAGAGAAACAAAGATAGAATATGGTAGGTAACATTAATCCAAACCTTGCATTGAGATGCTTTTATGCAATCATGTTTTGGCAAATGGATTTGTTTATAGTTTAGTTTTCATAGTTTTGTTAGTAATGATTGTTATTAGGCAGTGTAACTAAGACGTTTTCTGACCAGAAGCCAAAAGCCGAAAGAAAGCAAAAAAACGACACTAGGGAACATGGGAGAACATTGCATTTGCTAGTGAAGATAACTCGATGCCACACTACCACCAACAACAGGAAAATAAAGGAATTGACTTTAGAAAAAGGAAAAAAAACACGTTAATATCAGTTATTGCTTAGTTATTTTCTTTAGACATCTGTACAACAAATGGACTTAACCTTATCCATGTTTATAAGCTCTAGGAAATAGATATGAGATTGCATTAAACAAAGTTGGAGCTACATCATGTAAGACCTTGAAGTTTGTAAAGAATATAGAGATTCTATATCTCTCTATCTTTTTTGGTTGTTTAAAGGACCACAGTGATAGTATCGTCTTCTCTTCTCTTGTTACAGCTCCGACGATCAAAAACTTGATCACCAACTTACTCTTGCTTGATTCCCATTTGCTCCATTTAGTAGAATGACAAAATTTCTGTCCTACCTTTTTTTTTTTTAATAAATAGATCCAATTGGAATTTGGATCACAGCTTTGTTGAGTAAAAGACAAATCATAAGACATGACCATAGCACATGATTCCCTCTTGCTGGTTCTTTTGTCTACTTTCCTTTTCTTGAACAGAGTTCCCTCCTGCTCATTGTTAAACCTTCCAAAATCACTCTCTCTCCCATACACATAATTGAAAAAGGTTTTCACTAATTATCATGTAAAACGAAAAAAAGGTGGTAGAATATATTTGTGGGGTCTCCTTCTCGAGTGGGTATATAATAATGCAAAGCTTAAATCTTCCCATTTCAGTATTTCTTTGTTCTCTCAAGTTCAACTGAGAAATCAACAATGTTTAGAAAATGGATTGTTTTTGCTCTTATTTTTTCACTTCTTTTGTTTAGTGGGTTGTCTTCTGCCTCATCAACTCCTCCTGCAAGTAAGTGCAAGCTCACAGCTTACTCTGTTTTTCAGCCATTTTTGGTCCACTTCCTCGTTTTTAGACTCTTCTTTTTATCTAATTTTGTTTTTTATCTTCACAAATATGCAGAAATTGTAAGTGGAGTTGTGTCCAATGTTGTTTCCGCACTAATAAAGTGGCTTTGGTCACTCAAATCCAACAGTAAATCGGGAAAAGGTCATCTCTTGAACCCACATTTGCCATATCTCCTGCTTGATGTTAAAAAAACCTGTCTTATTTCCACGCTGATGTGGTTCATCGATTTATTTTCAGCTGTCTCTAGCCGTTCCATGATGAAATTTGAAGGTGGGTATACTGTAGAGACCGTGTTTGATGGAAGCAAGCTTGGGATTGAGCCATACTCTGTTGAAGTATCTCCGAGTGGAGAGCTCTTGGTTTTGGATTCAGAGAGCAGTAACATTTACAAGATCTCAACACCATTAACTACATGTAAGTTAGTTTTCTTAACAGTGCATGGAATATCGTGATGATTGTGCTTCCATGTGTGATTCTATCCGGGGTTTGAGTTTGATTTTAACTATCAAGGTTCTTTGCTTCATGGGATGGACTTCATTTGTTGATTCTTTTTCTTTTGATCAATTAGTTTTACAATATTCCAAATTTATGATTTCGTAAAGAAAGACAGGGATTAGAAATGTATTTCGGCGTGATTCTGTTGAGGACAAGTCTGCACTTTTTTAAATTGCAACAAACGTTTTCGGCCAGAAGAATTCCATTCTTTTTGAAGATTTTCACCTTTTGTACTTTTCACACCATGTCCGACATTACTTATTGACTAGGAAGCCTGTTAATTACTCATCCTAAACTAGTCCTTTATCTCTTTTGGGCACAGTATTCAGTGTTTGGCTTTTGTTTACCACAAGATTAGCCACTCAGCTTTACTTTAGAAGCTTAATGACTTGATGTGCAAGTTTAAAACCCAATTCCAGTTTTTTCTTTTGGCTTTTAAAGATTCTTTTTCATCAACTTCAAAATTTCAACCGAAATTGGGTGCAATGAATCTTAGGATCTTCACTTTGCTCCTATCTAGATATGCTAACTCGACAGAGCTTTACATGCAATAACTTGTCTGAGCGCCAAAATCCTTTCATGTCTTCTTTGTATATATCAGTGGTGACGCAGAAAAAGTTTCTAGTAGCTTGTACCGTACTTCATAGGCTGATACAGATTGAGAAAATGCAGATAGCAGGCCCAAGCTGATTGCTGGATCAGCTGAAGGGTACACCGGACATGTAGATGGAAGATTAAAGGAAGCAAGGATGAATCACCCGAAAGGTCTTACAGTGGATGACAGAGGGAATATATACATAGCAGACACAATGAATATGGCTATCAGAAAGATCAGTGACGGAGGTATATTTATGGAATTGAATTCATAAAGAAAATCAACGTCTCTGTCTATTAACACACCATAATAAGTGACAAGAATCTTCCGAGTCAAGATTTAATATCTAATATGTGAGTGGCTGATGAACAATCTCAATGAGTTCAGTCTTGGTTCATGCAGGGGTTACAACTATTGCTGGTGGTAAGTGGTCGAGAGGAGGTGGTCATGTAGATGGTCCGAGTGAAGATGCAAAGTTTTCTGATGATTTTGATTTGATCTATGTTGGGAGTAGCTGCTCTCTTTTGGTTATAGATAGAGGAAACCAGGCAATTCGAGAAATTCAACTCCATGATGACGATTGTAACTATCACTACGATAGCAATTTCCATTTAGGTACTTCTCAATGTAGAACTTGCTTTTATGTTCGTCTCCCATAAATGTGGAGATTGATGTAATTTTTCTGCAATTGCAGGAATGGCAGTGCTTGTTGCTGCTGGATTCTGTGGCTACATGCTGGCATTGCTGCAGCGCAGGGTGCAAGATCTGTTTTCTTCAACTTGTGTAAGTAATGCCAGGTCCTCTTATCCTTTTTCTATTCTCTATCGTCTAATTAGTGATCGCAATAGGTACTGATTGAAGAAAATAATGCAAAGTTAGATGTCTGAAATTAATCTTCACGAACCTATTTCTCTTCTAGGTTTCAAAAGCTTATGTCAAGAAAGGATCACCAATGCCACCATACCAAAGGCCTCCTACATCTGTCAGGCCTCCTCTGATTCCAAATGAAGATGAACCCGAGAAGCCAGAGGAAGGCTTTTTTGGTTCACTTGGGAGGCTTGTCCTTAATACTGGATCAACTGTTGGGGAACTTTTTGGCAGCTTTTTCTTTGGCTCGAGAAGGAAAACCCTCCGGTATCAGTTCGACCAGCATTACCAGCCAGCACTTAAGCATTCAAATGCATGGTCCATGCAAGAAAGCTATGTGATTCCTGATGAAGACGAACCTCCTCCAATAGAAACCAGAGCTCCTACCCCAAAGAAAACGTATCCTTTTATGGCCAAGGAAGTAATGGAAAGGAACCGCCATTTGAAGCAACCTAGAGGCTACCACAGCAGTTGGGACGGTGACTATCACCAGCAGCAACAGATGCAGTACCACCAGCAACAACTGCAGCTGCAGCAACAGCAACAGCAGCAGCATAACAGGCATTATATGTCTAACCCGAAAACATACTATGAGAAAAGCTGTGAAACAAATGAGATTGTGTTTGGGGCGGTCCAGGAACAGGATGGACGTCGCGAAGCTGTGGTGATTAAGGCTGTAGACTATGCAGATCCTAGGTACAGCCACTATAATATTCGGCCTCGGTACAACTATTCTGGTTATTCCCCTGCTTATTAATCAATATTCAAGTTACCAGGGGGCAAGCAAAAGAGTATATATTTGAAACTTTACTGGTGACTATGAGGATGAGTGCTGAAGGTGAGTTTAGGAAGGAGCATTTTAATATTTCTATTCAATTCTTTTTTCCTTTATCGTTCAATTTAGTATCTTTCTTGGCCTGTTTGATTTCTTAAGTTGTACAATGTATCTTTATAACTAAGATGTAAAGAGAAATCAAGTTGCTACAGACTGCTGATATTATTATTATTATTATAGATTACGACTTTCTGTTCTTGACCCAAAAATGAAAGCGAATGAGTTGGGAAATATGCCAAGAACTTTAGTTGAAGGAGAAACAAGCTTGAGGTTACTGAAATTATCTACTTTTTACTTTTATTTAGGATCTTAGGTAAACAAAAACACCTGAGAATTCTCAACAAAGTGATGTTATTAATAATTTTATATTCATATAAGGAGTGTCCGAGCTCGAAAACATAAAATCATGGTCAAAATGGTGCACAATCAGAACCCAACTTCTGTTGGCAGGTGACTGATACGCTACCAATTTTAGGTTTACGCTTTTTTTTAAAAAAATAAATCACTAGGTACATGCTGGAATAGCTCAGTTGGTTAGAGCGTGTGGCTGTTAACCACAAGGTCGGAGGTTCAAGCCCTCCTTCTAGCGAACTCGGAGTCATGATCCAAGAAACTTGGTTTTGTTGTTCTTATAATTATACTCTGAATTATGTCGGTAGAACTAGAACTCCATTTTCTTTAGAGCCGTATATGCCATATGTTTGATGTAAGCAGGGAGGACAGTAATATGCTTTTTGTCGGGAACCAAAATTTCGCTGATCCAGGAACAAAGGTTGCCACTGGGCACCAATAACTTTTTTTTTTCTAAAAGAGTGAATTTCCCTGACATTTGTTGGATTAGGCATAACATTAATGTCCAAAACTTGGGAATAGTCTGATCAAGAAACTGAAATCTGAGTTTTACTAAATTACTGGGCTATATGGAGAGGAACTTGGCAGTAAACAGTACACAGGGGTATCCTAACTTGAATAGCTAATAAAACAACATATAATGAAAACCAAGTTGCTATAACACGCAACTGCTGACCTAAAATTAAGCTGAGAGAAGAAGTGGATCAATCAATGCCCTTCCCCAGGGCTAGGGCCTCCCTTCTTGATCCCCCAAAGAGCAAGGTCTTCAAGTAGTTGAACAACATCAAGTCCATCCTCAACCTCTTCTTGGTTAAACTTCATAGTCTCATGGTGGTTATGGCTTGGAGAAAACGGACGACCCTGTGCGATATAGATGAGCACGATGAAGGTGAAGAGGAATACCAGGACAAGGGCATTCCATGTCCTGAGCTGTCTAGCCATTGCAGTAAGATATACAGAAGTTGGTGTGTTATTGCCTCTCTTTTTATAGTGAAACATATGTTTGGACCACCCAAGTGCTTGTTTCAAACACGTAATCGGACTTACTGACTACGTTGGGAAGTAAGGAAGGACATTTCTATGCAGAGACATTTAAGCTCGTGGGATGGAAACACCTCCATTTCCAGCAGTCTAACTTGTTTACTTAGACCAAATATTTTTCTCCCCCGTGCAACCATTAGTGTGGAAACAGGCATCCAATAAGATAGAAGTCATCTCCTCCATCTAGGTGAGCAAAAGAAGTACTAGACTGGATTAGGTGATCATACTGTTGCTAGTAAAATTGTTTTTTTAAATAACAATTAACAATCTAACGATTTTAAGGATAAAAGAACATAAAATTTAAAATTACTTATTTTATTACTGTACATTATTACGTTAATTACAAGTAATGCAAGTATACTTTACAGATATATACTTGAAATCTCTTCTCTTTAAGTACAATAAACACAAACTAGCGTTGGATGTCGTCACTTGTGATTAGAGTTAAACTTTGAAGTCAATAATATTGAACCAAAGGCACTAAAGTCGATAGAAAAGATTATTGAGTGTGGTCTATTGTTTGGACCAAAAACAACTCCCTGGTCCAAGGTTTCCCAATTTCAATATTATCTAATTCAAAAGCACGAACTCATGACCTTATTCTTGTGCAATTCGATGTTCGATCTTAAAAAAAAAAACAAAGAAAATGCCGGTCACTATTAGATGAGTTGTTGCGTCAGTTGAAGATACTATAAGTTCACATGGGCTCTCTGTTTTTCTTCCTTTTCGTTCATATTTTTCGTTGTTGAATGTAAAAGGGCATTAGTTTTACTTGTCGCCGTGACATTTGATAAAGGCTACTTTTCTTTATCCCTCTATTTTAGTTAGTATCTGATGATGCCAGTGTTTACTTCAAGTCTAAGATGCATCCTTTCATAGTTCATTAGTTTTACTCTATGACAGAAACTGGTCTAAACCAATTTAGGTACATTATTTTTACCAGTTTAGGAGAATTCGATGGCATATTATTAAAACATAGAGTAAATTATATTTTAAATTCAAAACACTTTTATAACATTAATTATAATTATAAAAATCAATCAACAACTAAAAAAATTATTATAAATATAATTCAGATTTAATATTGTTATTATTGATGTGGAGCACTATATATATATATATATATATATATATAAAAGATCCACTCACATGTATTTTTAAATATAAATTAAGAATAAGAAAATATTAAAATATTTTGTGGAGTATTTAATCATATTCATCAAAGAAGCAAGTATAGGATGTCAGCTAGGACAAAAGGGATCTTGAAAAACTTTGTGCCCTTTAGACTTCCATAAATTTTTGGAAGTCCCGCGGCTTTCACTTTCCTTCTCGAAGAACCATTTCGTAGAATCTCAAACGATATTCACCTGAATCCTTTCTGTTGAGAAAAATAGTTAACCAAACAAAGAAAAATATCAAATAAAAATATAAGAAATTTTAAAGAGGTTTAGTTATTTGAATATGTCTATATTCTCGAGAGTGAGAGTTATTTTTTACTATTGATGTGTTACGATGATTACATCAAAAGTATATATATATATATAATTAGTACAATTTTAATTAAATACTTCATTTTCAAATTTACCTAATTTACATATAGTTTTAATAGGCCATAAAATTCTTCTAAATTTTGAAAATCACTAAAAATGTGTTTTCACATACATAGTTTGGAACATGATTAGGATATGATCCTGTCTCAGGTTGTGGATCTCCCTACTTTTTTGCACACATGAATATGAGCTGTGACACATTCATAGCCTAGATCGTGTCTTCCTAAAGATATTGTTACCATTCCAATGTACTTGTGTCTTTACCTCAAATATCTAAAGGAAATGCTTATGTCCAATGTCGTGCTCATCGAAAAACTTCTAAAAAAATATCATTTTCTTTCTAAAATTCCAAGATTGCATGCTTATTTATGAGTCATACACAACAATATCCACCTTGACAGATATACTCTGCATAAGTTTAGATTGTAATTATGTTTAATTCTTTGATACATTAATCAGTCAAATCAAAACTTGAACTTCTTTATGGTAACCAACTTTGTAAACATGTTACCTGCATTCTTCATATTTACCAACAAAATCTATCTAAATGCAACAAACCCTTAATCTTATAAAACTTACATTTATGTGTTTAGTCCTTGCATGATACACTTGATTCTTTGTCAAATAAATGACACTTTGACTATTATAATGTATTCAAACTTCTCCTTAATTGATACTCACCTCCTTCATGTTCATGTAAGCTATGATGTTTCTTTAGTAAACCCAATTACTATCATGTACTCTACTTCATTTGTACATAATGTAACTATAGAAGACTATGATGTTGATTTTCAATAAATAGGCCTTGCTATAAAACCTCTTATCCAAATTTCCTACATAGTTTGAACTCACATTTTTCATAACGAAATCTTGTTAAATGCTAATCACAATTCCATGGTTTAATAAATCCCTCAATTACATTAATATCTACTTTGTTTCTCAAAAATATTGTCTTTAAGGTTTTGACATGTACTTACTATCCTGAGTAATAGCACAAGTCAAATCTAACTTGGTATAATTTATTATAGGGATAACCAATCCTAATATGCTCAATTATTTGAGATTTCTTCAATTCAGTACCCAAGCTTTCAAAATTTTCAATTGAATGCCCAACCTTTTAAAATCTTAACAATTTAGTTCAAAATGTTAGTTTTTTTGTTGATGTGGCTAATAGATGAACATCCACATGACACTTAGTAGGCATATCACATCATTAAAAATAACATTTTAAACATAATTATTAAGGTTTTAAAAGGTTGGTCACTTAATTAAAAACTTTAAAAGCTTAGGTACTGAATTGAAAAAATCTTAAAAGGTTAAACACATTTAAATATATTATCTCATTTTTATATACATTAACATATAACAGTGCCAGCATATGGTACCTTAGATATATCATCATTATTTGCATATGGTTTTAGGCACTATTCTAGGAAAATCTTGAAATAATTTATCAATGGAAGACTCATGGTTTAGTCTTACTCATTCTAAATCTATCTAATACCTTTTTAATTTAGCTAGATTGAGATAACTACAGTTTTCTGGAGCTTTTATCCCTTTGAATCTCCATTCTTGATATTTTCTTGGCAACGTCCAAAATTTTCATTTAAAATTTATTTCTAAAAAAAGTCTTTAGCTTGTTCATATTATGCATACTCTTCGCAACAATTAGCATATCATCCACGTATGGTAGTAAAAAAATAAAAGATCTATCACCAAAACTCTTAAAATATACATAATAATTATAATGATATCTCTCTGGCCAATTTGAATTATGTAGAAGTAAAAACTTTTATAACATCATCATGGAGATTGTTTCACCGTATAAAGCATCTTCTCCAATTTACACACTTTATAGTACTTTTTAGGATAGCTAAGCCTTTTAGACCACTCCATATAAAATTTCTCCTCTAAGTCACCACAAAAGAGTTTTCTTTAAATCTATCTGCTCCAAATACATACACAAACTAACTAGTAATGCCATTAAATCCTAATAAAACTATGATGATGTAACATCCCACTACCATAGGGTATGTACCCAAGGTTTTAGGAACATAACCTACGATAATGGTATGTTGGAGCAATGGCAAAACTAACTTACACACTGTCGTAAGCAGTATATTCGAAAGGCATTATTATTTTTCTTAAAACATTCATTTATTTCATTCACTGATAACGTTTACACTGTTCTTCTCAACAATTGTTTACAAAACT
>JAOTAY010000008.1:10919317-10931899 GCA_025629805.1 Erythroxylum baracoense
AAGTAAAACTAATATCAAAAATAAATATTAAAACATATAAAAAAGTCAAATAATATTATATAAATCTTAAAATAAACATGAAGATTTATTTGTGGATATTTTGGAAATTATGTGTAAAATATAAGGATAAAAGGGACTAAAAAATAAGCTCATTAATTGATCTAAAAATTTACCTGAAAAGGTGTTTTTTTAGAAGTTCCAAATTTAAACTTCTTAAAAAGTTGTATTTTAACTACCAAAAAAGTTATATCTACTAAAAAAACTTTTTCATTTTATAATCAAACACTTATTTTTTAAAAAATATATTTTTACGATAAAAAAGTGCTTATTAATTCACCAAAATCTCAACTAAAAAGCCACTAAATAAAAGCAAACAATGACATGACATCACCACTACCTCCCCTTTTCAGCTCCTTCGTGTGAATTTTTGGGGTCCTTATAAAGTGGCAAATGTCAATGGAGCAGAATTTACTCGCATTACTTGCTTGACCCAGTTATTACACAATAAAGATCGAGTCCTTCAACTTGTTCAAAAAAAATTTCTCTAATTGAAAAGCAATTTGCTATATCTATTAAGTCTGTTCAGAGTGATAAAGTGACAGAGAAAATCAACAATTCGTGTGCAAAATTCTTTTCTAAAAATGGTATTTTGCGGCAACGTTCTATTGTGAAAACTCCACAACAAAATGGCACCGTGGAATGCAAACGTAGGCCATTTACAAAAGGCCTTAGGTTAGCAACTGAGGGTGGAGATCTCCTTTCTAATCCAGAGGTTTACCGAAGAATCATAGGAAAGATGTTGTATCTTAATCTTACAAGACCTGATATTGCTTATACTGTTCAGCAAATAAGCCAGTTTCTTGGGGCACCACGCAAGCCACATTTAGATGCAGTACTACATGTTCTTCGATATCTAAAGGGGACACCTAACCATGGGCTCTTCTACTTTTCTCAAATAGACTTGCAACTTTATGGATATATAGATGAGGATTGGGGTACATGTCCTATGAGTAGTAGATCCCTCACTGGTTATTGTATCTTTCTTGGCTCTTCCTTAGTATCTTGGAAAACTAAGAAATAAAAGACCATTTCTAATCTTCAGCTAAGGCTGAATACAGGGGTATGTCAGCAACAAACTTCAGAGTTGGAATGGGTAAGCAGCCCCGGCTGGGAGCAGGACCCACTTTTTTTATTAAAAAATTATATATATTTTTTATTTAAAAAAAATTTTAAATTATTTTTTAATTAAAATAAGAACCCTTTGTTTTTTTTGTTCAGGACGGGCCTGTGGGTAAGTGCCATATTATAAGATCTCCATATTCCTGCCAAATTGCCAATCACACGGTATTGTGATAATAAAGCTGCTCAACATGGTAGCCAACCCAGTTTTCCACAAACGTACTAAACACCTCAGGATATATTGTCATTACGGAAACGAAAAGATCGCCGAAGGTTTTCATTAGACAGCTCATGTTCCTTCTACAGAGCAGCTTGCAAATCTTCTGATCAAACCATTGGAAGAAGCCAGACACATTTATCTTTCTTCAAGGTTGAGATTGTTGGCTTCACCACCCAATCCACCTTGAGGGGGGGCTGTGGAGAGGATACAGACAACTAGCTGTCAATTACAGCTGTCTCCACTTCAGCAATGATTAGTCACAGAAGTTGCTATAATTAGTTACAGAGATTTGTTATTAGTTATCTGTAAATATCACGTTGTTTTATTGTGCAGCAACTACGATATATAGAGCCTTCTGGTGTACATACGAAAATATATTTTGGAGCTGAGTAAGAAATCGAAGAATCATCTTCTTCTCCTTCTAAATATCGTATTCTTGATTCTTCGGCTCATATTTTCTCACTTAATTTAAACCCAGATATGTAATCCAACAACGTTTCTCTACACCAAATATAACTGCAACTTTCCCTTTCATGGCTCGGTAGCTACAGATCTTTCTTCCTCATCCTTCAAGGCGTTGATCATTTGAGCAACTTGTCTCATCGTCGGCCTTTCTCCAGGAGACTGATTGACACATTTTATAGCCACTCGAAGCAGGTTCACCATTCTCTCTTCACTTGCTCCCCCTAAGATAAGGGACTTGTCGAAAACCTCTACCGTCCATTCCTCTCGGACAACAGCTTGGACCCAAGTAGCCAAGTCCATTCCATTAGTCTGTGTTAGCTTACCAGTTAGCAACTCGAGCAGGATCTGTCCAAAGCCATAAATGTCTGCCTGGAAGGCATTTGATGAACTTATAACAGGGCGTTGCATAACGTTGGCAGCTATAGAGGACTCTTGATTATCAATAGCCTTAAGTCCGTATTCACTTATGCAAGCTTCCATGTTATCGTTGAGCAAGATGTTGGAGGATTTCAAATTTCCATGAGCTATCCCATCTTCATGAAGTTCTCGATGCATGTAGGCTATTGCTTCAGCAATGGTAGCTGCAGCGCCAAGTCTGCTGGCCCATCCGAGCTCTCGCCCAAGTTGACTTCCTGAAATATTCATTTACGTGGAACCAATTATGGATGTTTTTCCCATGTCTTTGCAAGATTGAAGGTGTGATAAATAAGATGTACAATACTTGACATGAATATACAATCATAAACTTTTTTTATACAAGTTGGAGTAACAGAAGCATTCACACTTGATTTTTCTCCTTTCAGGATAAACTTCAAGTCGTCTAAGCAACTGTTGTACCACTCATGCCTTTGATATGAATTAAGAAAATGCAAGACTGTGTAGTTACCATGAATAAATCTCAGGAGACTTCCATTCTGCTGAAATTCATAGACCAATAGCTTTTCTTGATTTGAACAATAGAAGGCAAGAGGTGTCAATACATTTGGATGCTTCACTTCAGATATCCTCTGCATCCTCTGCTTAAATTCGTCCCTTGAAATCGCCCAATCCTTAATCCTTTTGACAGCCAGCTTTTCTCCCTCCTCAAGCATCACCATATAAAGGCTACCGTGTTTTCCTCTTCCGAGCAATTCAGCAGGAGCGCTCAACAGGTTGTCAAAGTTTAGTCCATTAACTACCGGACTAGTAAGAACAATCAGTGAGGAAGAAGCCATTGCACTTTCAGCTGAAGTGCCTGAAGGGTCTGACATGTTCGCAATAACTGTATGCTCACCTGATATACCACTAGGATCGTTCATACTGTCATCAACTGACAAAATTTTGTTGACTGTCTCACGTTTCTCTTCCTCCTTCCTTCTTGTATAGATCTTTACGGCAACGAGGATGAAGAGGAAGAAGGCTAATATGGCATAGCCAGAGTACATAAGAACCTCCTCTTTTGAAGCTTTCTCAGGTTTCTTATGACCTGAAGGTATCGATAAGCTTCCATTCTCTGAGGCCATACAAATTGTTCTCAAAGGAGGTCCACATAACAAAGGGTTGTCCATGAAGTTGCTCTCATTGTATCCTCCGTTGGTGATCGGAATCGGACCACTTAAGTTGTTAAAGGAAACATTGAACCTATCAAAATTTGGGAAGTCAAAGTTTGGTATTTTACCTGTGAACCGATTGTGGTCTGCGAGAAAAACTCTGAGACCTGAAATCTGTGACAAATCTGGCAATTCACCAATGAACATATTATTTGAAACATCTAGTCTTTTCAGATTCTTTAGCATGGGGAGTGTGCCAGGAAGACTTCCTGAGAACTTGTTATTGCCAATCACCAAGAGACTAAGGTTTTCGCAATTTCCTATTTCAGTTGGGAGCCGACCGCCAATGTTGTTATACTGGAGATTAATTCTTGTAAGAAATGTAGCAAGAAGTTGTGTGCTGCAAAGAGCACCGGCATCAAGAACTCCAGACAGACCGGAGCGGATGAGTTCTATTTCCGTCACTGAATCTCCGTCACAGGTAACACCCTCCCAGCCATCGAGGCAGGGGTCAGTCGTGTGGTTCCAGCCAAAACTAGGATCGGGCAAGCCAGTGGTGCCATTCAATTTCGCAAGAACGCTAATGAGCAAGTTTTTAACATCGTCATCAACAGCAGAATTTGCGGTGCGGCTTAGGAGTAAAACCAAAATGAAGAATACCCCAAGGACGGTTTGCTTCATTATGGATGATTTGAGCTCTGACGCAAACATGTAACTAGGAGAACTTTATCAGCAGAAACTAAAGGTTTTAGATTCAACACAGTTTCAATGGTTAGGATGGTAGAACATGGAGGAGGATAGCCCTATGCTCAAATGATTGCTAGAATGTGTTTTACTGTCAATTGACAGATTCCACAATGAAATGTGCATGCTTCTCAAATTTATTACGTCACTGTGGTCAAAGCATAAGTCATTTTTATACAGTTTAAAGCAAAAACAAGGCGCCGGCTGATGCAGAACTATCAGAATTGTAATAAGATGCCATTTTAATATAAGAATATACCTCAGCTCTTAAATACTTAAGAGTTTGCATGAGGGTAAACGGTGGCATTATCGTCACACGATCTTCAAGTAAAAGCTGAAATGTTCAAAGTCTTTTCTGATCGAAATTGAAAGTCCAGTGAAAAAGCCGTAGTTTGTTTTACATCAGTTGTGGTTTTCATGGGCTTTTAAACTCGGTGCTTAAGAATTAACCTTTTTTGGACCATATCGGCTATTATGACTTCCAATATGTTCTACAGTCGGTTACTAATAATTTAGTGATAAAATAATTTAAGTCATTTTTTATCTTATACATATTTAAATGTCATGGGATAAATTTACATTGAAAATAAAATAAAATTATAATTATGAGATTCATATTGTATTTATATATTATCCCTAAATTATTCCTAGTTATTATTTTATTGATAATAGATATTAATAGAGCGTAAAAAGATTGACACACATTTTCATATTAAATTAAAAATCTATTTGACACATTATTTGATTGCCTATATAAATTTTCATTGTGATTGTTGTATAAATGATCTTTTGACTTGAGATCTTCCAAATTATCTTATATATGAATTACTATATTTTGATATTATTTATAGCATAATCTCCTCAATAGGTAGTCACTGAATATTACATGAACTATTTAGAGATAATTTAGTGATCAATAAAAAATTCATTGCTCCGTTATTCTTGATTAGTATTAGTTTGAAAAATTCTTAGTTAAGATGGAATGACACTTTGTAAAATACTTTATAAATGTTATAAATTGAATCGACTACTAATAATAGAGAATTAACATGATTGAATTCAAATAGAGTAGACATTAATTTCATACTTTATATTTAATCGATCAATTGTATGATAAAAGGATTTAGTTATACAAAAAAATTATATATAGAAAAGTTAGTTAAAACTATTTTGACATTTCTAAATATTTTAGCGGTTATGATGTATTGTTAAATGTCAATCTTAATTTATATAGATTCTAAATATGATTTAAGGTTATAATTTTTATATATTGTCAACATATTTGAAAATCTAATAGGTCACAAACAAAGAACGAAGTGCAGATAGAAAAGAATTTTTAATCAAGTTATACATAACTATAGAGTTTGAAAATTTTTATGATTAAATATGGGATGTTTAATAAATAAAGATCAATCTAATAAATATTGGATCTTATTTGGGCATAATTGATCTTTAATTAGAATTAATTATAACTTTAATTAAAGTTAGTTAAAATTATAATTTAATCTCAATTAAATTACTAAAATATTAAAAATTTATTATAAATAAATTTAAATTCTAAAAGAGCTAGTACTTCTTATTTAACAATCTTCATAATATTTATAAAGTTCTCTCAATATATTATGTGAATATCATTATAAATTAGAAACTTACGTGATTATGATAATTGAGACGGATCAATTTTAAAAATAACTTAAAGGAAATGATTAAAAAAAGAATCAAATTTTGAAATAAGGTATTTATACTTTGTTATAATTTATGTATTAATTATATTATAGAATTTTAATAATTTTGAATTTTAAAAAAATAAAACGAAAAAATTACAATTATTTCGTTACATTCGGCATCAAATCCCACCCGGTTTCGCAACACAGACATCAGGTACGCCTGTATCGTACTGAACTTAATGATGCTCAAATAATAAAGGTCACAAGAACAGACAACACCGCAGGCCTCTGAATCTGACGAACAAATGAAAACATATTCAATTCCTTGTATTATTAGAGTTTTGCCACAACATATGTGCCCGATGGCTATATACCACTGTATGGGATTGGGCATCATTTATGTATTTGTCTCTACTAACTTTTGAACATTCTACATAGTCCAATGTGTATCGTTAGTGATCCAAGGAATATTGACTTGATCATGCTCATCTATGTGTCTCACATCAATCTGTTGTCAAATTTACGATCGTTAATGATTAGCTATGTAGTTGGGTCCATATTTTAGTTATAAAACTTTTCAGAGTATCATGGATGCTAACGTCCATATTTTAGCTATTTGGACTTGGGAGGGGTTTCCAAAGTCTCAGATTTAGGAGATACTTCTTTAGTATCGTCCAAATACACAAGTTTATGATATTTTCCTTTTCTCTGTCTCCTCAGTGAAATTCCTACTCACATTCACATTAACATTTGCATTCTCATTTGGCATGGTCCTCAACCGAAAGAGTACATGCATAGTCATTCCAACACCTCCCCTTCTATATTAATGTTAGTAATTTCATGATCCTTGAGTTTTAAATTGTACTCGTACACGAGTCATTGGTGAGGGTAGTTAGATTTGGAATTCTTGTAGTTAAAATTCCTTCCTCATGGTTACGTACTCCTGCGAAATTGTGAGCATGCGGATGAGAACGCCAGAGTTGACTTCGTGTCACCAGCCATCGGCGCATCGGATGATGCATTTCGTTCTCTTAGGAGACTAATATTTTGTTGAGTTTAGTAAAGAAGTAGAGGTCTGGATCGTCAAGAGAGCCAAATCATTGAAAAAATAGAATGTGAAAGTAAGGGATACAGTTCGGGCCTTCTTACTAATCAGGATATGCCAACTTATTAAAAAATAGGATGAAATTATTTGACTAAATTTTGATACAACTATTAACTTATAATTTAAATTAAATATTTTCAAGATATCGAGATTGCATATCAACTATTATATATAAGAAATAAATAAAATATTCATTTATAACCCAACATTACCCTATTTGAGTCGCATAATAAAGTGGTTAGGGTTGGAATCAATTATAGTACTACTCACTCGTATAAACGTCTATAACAAATGTATAACAATTATTACTCCTTAATTTCGAATAATTTATACTCAAGCTACTTTATATGCATAATCAATTAAAAAAAAACAATGTGGTGTAATGATTTACAATCACACACTTTTCTATGATGCAGAATTAAGACTCTCAATTGATAAGCATGAAGCATAAGAAATATAATATATTTAATTTTCCCAAGCAAAATTGTTTGATAAATCTAAAATAAAATTCCTTTTCCCTTTTGAAAACATAAAGATAAAAGTCATCTCCATTTACGCAATAGGCTTAAATAAAAGTAATCATATTAACTTTACCTAATATAAGTTTATCATATTGATTCAATCCTTCCAGAGTTTCTCCCTTTTTATGTTTTTGTCTCCTCCTCATCTTTATCTTTTCAAATTTAAAATTTAGATACAACGAGTTACATGACTGTGATAATGATCATGCTCTTCAATTTTTCGCATAACATTATCTGAAGCTAACACATGCATAGACGTGGACGTGTATTGTCAATATGGCCTTCTTATGAATTAACACAGGCATGTTCTATAGGAAATATTCAACACTCCTCTAAACTATCCTACACGGTCATATACATTATCCTACACTCTATAACTCAATCAAAACAACTCCAAATTGCTCTATACTTATTTGAATTCATTCCTTTTTGCTCTAAACGAGTGAATTAGACCTATAAAAAATATAAACTACTTAAGTACCAAATTCAAAAATAATACTCAAATAAAAAAACAAAATGCATTAAATATAAGAGTAAAGCATCACCTGTTCTTCTTGAGCTAATAAAAATTCCAATACATAAACTCTTCTTAATATCCCCCTCTTTTTCATCTTAACCTCTCTATTCATATTTCAAGTATCATACTTTAACAGTCAAATTTAAATACAACAAGAGTTCACAATTATATAAACAGATTTTCAAAAGCCAATATCATAAATGATGTTTTGATAATCATTCTGAAATTAAGTGTCATATGATTTAACACCCTCACGTTAAAGATTCACTCAATTTACTCAAAGTATTTAAAGTGAAAATAAATGAAAATCTCAAATCAATACATAAAAGGAATCATGATCATAAGCTTGTGAATATATCACATCTCCACCACTATAAAATAAACTCGAGAAAAAAATCAAAAGGGCTTTATGTAAAGATGTAATGAGGTTTAGGTAGGGTAAGGTAAAAGATAGAATGTAGATTAATCAACATTAAGAAAATTACATAAACAAGATTATACAAGAAATTGAATCAATTAACTCAGATCTCCACATAAAATGTAAAGAAGGTGTAATACATCATTTATCTTCTATTTCTCCTTCTCAAAATTTCACCACATTAAAATATATTTTAGTTCTTTTTAAGGTCAACAAGAATATACAAAATATTGATAAGTAACATATGAGAAGATATAACTCAAACACATAAGCTCACACCTTTCCTCATTCTCGATACTTCTTTATCCAATTAAGTACTTATACAATCAATTAAATGCAACATTTAGGGTGTAAAAACTAAATATAAGGCTAATCAACAAAAAAGGTAATCAACTTCTAACATAATTAACATAATCCAAAGCATTATGTACTGCTATCTATCTTATCAATCAGTTACCTACTCATAATCTTCATCATAAGTCCCCATATGAACTCCTTTTCCATACCAAATTTGACCTCATAAATCTTCAAGTTTTTGGTTTTGCTTGTTTTCCCTTTCCAGGCTCTGCTCATCCATACAAACTTACACCAAAATGTACATTATGTTTACTTTTTGACTATTGTACTCAATACAAAGGCTATAAATGCTTTGATTTTACCACTTCTAACTTTTACATTTCTTGTCGTGTCCACTTTCTTGAAAATATCTTTTCCTATGCCATATCTTATCTCCCTGCACCTTCTTTCTATTCTTCCACTTATTCCTTTATTATTTCATTACGTTTATATGTTCAACCATTTTCCTTACTCACTCCTTTGGTTCTTGCTCCACATCTCTTGCCTTAACCTACTCCCTCACCACCACTTACCCATCCTAATATCATGCATACATGAGATCATACCTATATTTCGTAAACTTTTTATGATTATATCACCTACTTGGCCAACACACACACCTTTCTTACTCCTAACCTCACATCGTTCACTTAAGCCAACAAATTTCTCCATTGGATGTTAAGTTATGCTTGATGAATTCATTGCTCTTCATTGCAATAACACATAGACCCTTGATCCCCTCTATTAAATACCAATATTGTGGACTATAAATAGTTTTTTTTACATAAAACGAAATCATAATGATTCTCATGACTGTTATAAAATTTATCTCATTGATAAAGGATATCATCAAACTCAGGAATTGATTAGACTAACACTTTTATTCTAGTTATCAAACCCACCACAATTTGTATTGTTCTTACTTTGGCTCTCTTTAACAACTAGTCACTTTATCAACTTGATGTTAATAATATCTTCCTCTAAGGTTACCTTTAAGAACCATTTTCTATGTCTTAATGTCCTAGATTTACAAATTCTCACCATCCTCATTATATTTATAGGCCTTTCAAAATCTTATATGGTTTTAAACAAGCTCCTTAGGTCTAGTTTCATTGCTTAAGTCAGAATCTTCTTGATCTTAAGTTTACCTCCCCCAAATCTTACACCTTTCTCTTCATTCGTACAACCTCATCCC
The DNA here is from genome assembly GCA_025629805.1 of Erythroxylum baracoense. Lineage (NCBI taxonomy): Eukaryota > Viridiplantae > Streptophyta > Magnoliopsida > Malpighiales > Erythroxylaceae > Erythroxylum > Erythroxylum baracoense. Next base: position 10,929,214 of record JAOTAY010000008.1, read on the forward strand.
TTTACAACCTTTCTTTTAGTTTATGTGGATGATATTTTGGTCACATGTTCTTTGTCCTCTTTCATTACGTTACTTATCCTTGATCTTAGCTCTAACTTCTCCATCAAAAAATTAGGTCCAAGTCATCATTTCCTTATAATTGAAGCCTAAAACACTTCCTATGGTCCTTCTCTTAACCAAACATAATATACTAAAGACATTCTTCTTTGAACGGAACTTGACAAATACAAATTTGCACACACATCCATCACCCCCACTTTTGAACATATCTTGATGCTTTCTTAACCAACTTAAAAGCTACCTCAAATTAAAATAGTGATCTAATACATTGCAAATAAAGAACACCTAAACACGAGCTACTTAATTATATTCAGTTATAGTTACATTCTTTGGCTTGCCCTCACCTGACAAATCCTCTAGTCATTTTTCCTTTGTCCTAGATATCATAAAAGTGAACAACCCTAATATGTTAATGATTCTCATGATAATGAATGATATCATTGTGCCAACAAAATTTGCAAGTTACAAGGAATCAAAGGTACCTATAATCGTCCTAACTTTTCAACTGCTACTGATATCCAAGACAAGTAAAAGAAAATTTAAGTTAGTACAACAAATATGGTGACATTAGGATTGATGTTCGAGAATAATAATGTAAGAGTACATAAAGATAAAATGATAAATCCAAGGCAGTTATTTCGTAATGTTCATTGATGATAAGGGACGACCAAAGCAAACATAAATACTGACATGAAGAAGAATCCCATAAGTTAAATGTCAAACCTCTCATCCTATCAATCAATTTAATGAAAAACCAATAATTAAGAACTGTGCAACACAAAGCAATAAGACAACAAAAGGTTTTTGCAGATAAGGGACAAAAAAGAGTAGAATTTGCGACGTTTGGGAGAAATGGGATTAGATTCATGTTGATTTTTGGTATTCTATTTTTAGTTTTTAATTAAATTATTTTAAATAATATGACAATATTTATAATTATTATCTTAATATAAATTTAAAATGTTAGATTTAAAGGATGGGTCAATTGTCATCAATTGACATATCACATTGAATAGGTTATAAGAGGTTTGCAAAAATTTAACAAAATCATAATTGAGAAACTAATGTGTTCTACTTTTAAACATTAAACACTACAAGAAAATCACTTAATAGCTACGGAAATATTCCGACAGAAACCATTCCGTCGTTATTTACCGACGGAACACAGTATTCCATCAGAACATATAGTGTATTTAGCGACGGAAAATACATCTGTCGGTAAAACTGGAGGGAAGAATTTTGCGCAAAATCTCCAACAGCATATAGCGACGCGAAAACTTACGGCGTCAGAAAAAAATGCAGGAACCATTCCTGCAATTTAATTGCTTCGGACACCTATCGACGGACAAGTTACCGTCGGTATATATTCCGACGGAACAGCATATTCCATCGGTAAGAAATGCGAGAATTACTCCTGCTAGTAAAAAGCTTTCATTTACCGATGGAAGTCATATTCCGTTGCAATATCTGGTTTAAATACTGACGGATAAAGCCTTCAGTCGATAAATTGTTAACAAACGTCATCGTTTCGATGAAGACGAGACGATAAGCATTAATCACCGACGGAATCAAGTTTTCATCGGTAACTGTCGGCATCTTGGGTCGACGATTCGTTGAGATAACCCTAGATTACTGACAGAATTTGTGTTCCGTCGGTATTTGAGTTTCTACTGTATTATATTGCCACTCTTTTACCGACAGAATGCCGTGTGTCTGTCGGTAACTGTCGGCAGGGAAACCTAGATTACAGACTGAATATGTGTTCCGTCAGTATTTGATTTTTCACCGTATTATATTGCCACTCTTTTACCGACGGAATGTTGTGTGTCCGTCGGTAACTATCGGTAGGGAAACCTAGATTACCGACTGAATATGTGTTCCGTCGGTATTTGAGATTCCACTTACCGACGGAATGTTATGTTCCATCGGTAATTCAGCGCCTTTAAGTCAGGCGCCGACCCCCTCCCCCTCGAGCGCTCATTTCTCTTCTCTCAATCGTCTTTTGTTTTCTGACTCCTTCTCTCGCATTTTTTGGCTATTTTTTAATTGTTGTCTTACTCATCGTGCATTGTTTGAAGTAAACTCTCTTATGGGTTTATTATTTCTACAAAAAAACATGTTTTTAGTGTTAAACGTGAATGTTTGGTTATGAAATCTTGCTTGATTATTGTTGATGTTTGCAGTTTTTGTGTAATTATTGGTTTATTTGTTGTTTATACGTGTTATTGTTAGTAAATAATGGGAAAATGTAATTGATTTGTGGTTAGATTGAGATTATAAATATTGCCTATGAGGTGTTCGATAAAATGCCTTTTATGATGCTTGAAATGTTTTTTGTAATTGTTATGTTAATTTGAGAATTTGAATATGTAATTTTGATAAAATGTTTAATTTAAAGTTTTAATTTATCGAATTTAACATTTAATTGTGAATTTATTATATATATGAATATTGTCTTTAATTATTAATTATTATTATTAATAATAAGTATTAATATAATTAGTAATATAATTAGTAAGTATTAATTATGAATAATAAGTATTAATATTATTAATTTGATTGATCTTATGAAATTGATTAATATTATTAGTTTAATATTAATTATCTACTTATTAATAATTTGATT
>JAOTAY010000008.1:10936080-10948941 GCA_025629805.1 Erythroxylum baracoense
TATATATTACATTATAATTAATATATCGCATATTTGTTCTCCAATTAATTAATTCTTATTTACCTTTATAATCTTATATTATTTTTATTTCCACAACTATTCTTTCCTTGGATTATACCTAACTAAATTAACTGGGCATTATTACTGCGCATCGCGCAGTAATACTCTGCTAGTATAAGTAAACTATTAGAGTTTGACATTTTTTATTTTTGGTTGGCGGCGCATTCTTTAAATAATCATAAGTATATGATATACAATAAATAAAGAGGATTGGTAGCTAATAATTAGAGAAGTGATATCAAAGGTCCAAAACAATAACAGTTGTCTACTGCAGTACTCAACGACACATGATTTGGTTAAAAAAAAAAGGTGACACACGACAGAGTACAGACCCTTCAATAGTTATATTTCTATCTCTTTACAAGTTTAATTTTTTAATTAAAAAGCTTAAATATTTATATTGTCCAAAGTGAGAGAAACAAAGAAAGCTAATGTTTACAACCCGTCTCACCTTATTATTTCTTCACTTTCTTATTCTATTTTTTGACCTTTTCTCAATCACTTATCTTTTTTTCTTTATTATATAGTTGATTTGGTCGGTAATGGCAATCGAGCCATTGATATCCATTCACATTTCTATAAATAAAGAAAGAATATAAGAAATACCTAAAACCTTTTATTGCATTATTTACCCCTAAATATATTATTATATTAACTTCCTACAATTAGATAAAATATGCATAATAACTATCTTCTCTTCCATTTTCATCTATTATTATTCTTTAAATTAAATTGGATAATTTTCAAATGTTTTAAAAATCAATCAATTTGTTGCTAAATAAATAGGTTTAAAAGTTTAGAGTTTAATCAAACTGTTTTAATTAACCAAATTGAATTGGTTGCTGACCAACCTAAGTTTTAGATTATTAGGAAAAACTTTTATTTTTAATTTTTAATTTTAGCTTTTAAATTTAGTAAAAAAATCAGTTTGTTTAAATTTTTAGTTTATACATTTTCCGGTTTTCAAACTTTATGAAAGCTAGAAAAGCTGGTTTTTGTTTTCTTCTTATTTTTCATAATTTGATTTATTATAAAATAAATATATATTATTTAGTATATTAATTTTTAATAATTTAATTTTATATTATATTTAATTTTTTAAAATTATTTATTAATAAAGTTATGATATTTTAATTTTACTTAATTTTTAATTAGATTTTACAATTAATTTAATAATTATTAATTAATATAATTAAATTTAAAATGTCTTCAAAATATATAAATTTCAAATAAAATTTGATTTAATATTAAATATATTAAAAATATATATTAATTTATAAAATACTTATGTTAATAAAATAAAATAATTTTAATTAATAAATATTATATAAGAAGACTAAAAAAATTTAATTAATTAAAAATAATTTAATATACATTTATTATCAATAATAAATATAATTATATTAATATTAATAACTAAATATGCTTTTATTTTTATTTAAAAATAAAAATACGAAAAAAGAATTGGAATCAAACCAACTCTGTTGGCAAAATTTGAGAGGCACATTTTAATATTCATCATTGATAATAAGTTTCGGAAGGAGGTCACGTGACAGAGTTGCACTTTCACGTGCCAGGTCTTTCAGCATCGACTCTAGAAATGAATTTGGCTATCACAATATCAGCGTCGTCAGCTCTGATCCTTTACATTTGCTGCAACTTTTTCGCTCTTCTATTTCTTGACTGCAATCGCAGATACGTAACCGCCAACAATCATGGGAGTCCACGGCTTGTGGGACCTACTTGCTCCCGTGGGCCGCCGCGTATCCGTCGAAACCCTCTCCGGCAAGAAGCTTGCCATCGGTAATCGCCATATAGATTACCCCGATATGTTTTTTTAAAATCTAATTTTGCTTAAAGTTCAAATATTTACAAAGACTTGAAGAGAAGAAGTTCAAAATTTTACTGGATGTTATGTATTGTAGATGCGAGCATATGGGTCGTTCAGTTCATGAAGGCAATGAGAGACGAGAAAGGTGAGATGGTTCGGAACGCGCATTTATTGGGGTTCTTCCGTCGAATTTGCAAGCTATTGTACCTCCGTACTAAGCCTGTGTTCGTGTTCGATGGTGGCACTCCGGCTCTCAAGCGCCGAACGGTCATCGCTCGCCGGAGGCAGCGGGAGAATGCCCAAGCTAAGATCCGGAAAACCGCCGAGAAGTTGCTGCTCAATCAAGTGAGCTTATTTTTGGATGAATTTGAGTGTGGTGCACTGTGTTTTGGAGTTTTGGGGTTATTTATTACTTTCTGTCTGTTTTTTTTTCTTTTTTGGTGGTAGCTTAAAGCGATGCGGTTGAAGGAACTAGCTAGGGATCTTGAGGCTCAGAGGAATACGCAGAAAAATGATACTAAGGGGAAAAACATTTTGTCGAGCAATCCTGACAATTTGGTGACAGGCACTTGTGATCGTGAAAAATTGGATGAACTGTAAGATTGTTATATATTTGTGGGTAGAATGATGGTTTTTAGTTGTGTTTCGGAAACATATTTTTACTACTTTGATGAGTTGGTTTAGGTTGGCAGCATCCATTGCAGCAGAGGAAAATGAGAGATTAATTAATGCCTCAGCATCTGCTGCAGCTAGTGGTGGTGGTGGTGGAGTGTCCTTTGAGAATGAAGACGATGGAGATGGAGATGAAGATGAAGAGATGATTTTGGTAAAGACTGATACTTCATTTGTCATGTAGATAAGGAGCTACTACCCCCTTGTGTAATGTTGCTGGTTTGATCGGTTTTGAAAAGCCATTTGGTTTTTGAATTTTTGTTAAATCGCAGTTTAGAAGCACCGGGAGAGCTCTGTAAATAGTATGACATCAAACAAGTACAAAATTTACAAGCAAAGCATTCTTTTTTCTTTTTTTTTCAATTAATTTGCTGGTTCAACTCCAAAAAAAATATAAAGTGTTTCAAGTTATACTGGAATTTTGATGCTAGACTGTGAGATAGCTGATAAAAGCGTTACTCCTGTAATTGCTAAATCTTGCGCCTTACATTGAGACTTATGGGAAAGGTAATGTACATAACTGCGTTTCTGTCATTTGTTTTGCAGTCAGCAATGGATGGGAATGTTGATCCAGCAGTCATAACTGCTTTGCCTGAATCCATGCAAGCTAATCTTCTGGTAATTTTTGGTGTCTATGTTTCGGTGGGATTTTGTTAACCGGATTGAATAGGATTTACTGGCTTTCCTGCTTTGGGATCACTTTTGCAAAGCTGTAAGTTAACAATCGTCCTTCTGTGATTGAGGGATAGTCTAATCACAGAGAACAAATGAAGAGTTTAAGGTTGATTTTTTCTGGCCAGATGGGCAACATTTCTGGTTCACGATAACCATAACATGACGCCTATAGACATGATTTTGTGATGATAAAAGTTGTGTTCTTTTTGGTAATTATTTTATGTTGCTAAATCTTGAGCACTTTTGGAAGTCTGGGCTGGATACTGTGCTTGGAAGTGACATAATATCGATATTTTTAGTATCTTATAAGGCTATTGGAAAGCAGGGTCAGAAGCACGTGAAAAATGCAAAGGACAAGGAAATCTTGTCAGATCAAATTGACAAGGAAGTAACGGACCTGGAAAAGTTAGATGAAATGTAAGAGAAGCAGTTGTTGTTGTAATGATGGTCATCTTGTATTAAAGAAGTTGTTGATTGTTTTAATAAGTCAATTTAGGTTGGCAGCATCTCTTACGGCTGAAGAAAAGAAAAATTTGACAAAGGATGCATCAACTTCTACCTCCGCATATCATGCCAGTGAGGAAGACTGGGATGATGATGAAGAGATGTTACTGGTAAGCTTCTATAATTTTTATATGCTGAGTAATCATTCTGATGTCAAGTTATTGCGAGTTTTTGGTTTGCACTTCTGATATATGTTAAGACCAGTTTACTTAATCGTTACATTTCCTATTTGGAATGGTTTTAGAACTTGATGATATTATTGGCGCGTGATAACATTAGGACTAACAAAGTTCAAGTTCTTTAAAAAGTAGTAGCGTAGGTGACTTATTTGTTTTTGGATTGTCAGTTCCCTGAATTGTGTTGTGAGGGCTGGCCCAAGAGATGAAAGGGGATTTTGGGGGGCCTTAGGAATGTGGGAGTTTCATAAACTGATTCTCCATTATTCATTATGTTATTGTTTGATAGCGTTATTGCCTTTAGCTGTGACAAATCTTGCAGCCAGAAGTGCTTGGGAGAGTTGATCCTGCTGTCTTAGCTGCTTTACCCCCATCCATGCAACTTGATCTTCTTGTTCAGGTAATATATTCATGCCGCATTGTTATTATTTCATTCAACACACTAGCTCTGATTTCCCCTCAAGTGAAAATTTGTAATATAGGTTTTATTTTCTTTTTCCAGATGAGGGAAAGACTGATGGCTGAAAACAGACAAAAGTATCAAAAAGTGAAAAAGGTTGGTTTAACGACCAATTGACAGTTGTGCTTTATGCAAATGCTTGTAGCTTTTCTAATTTTGAGTTTTGAATTGTTATTGGCTTCTTCTATATGTCACGAAGTCTATCATTTCTCACGTGTTCTGATAGTGCATTGCTTTCTCCCAATGATTTATATTTTAGCTTTTTTTTTGATGATGTTTAGGCTCCTGAAAGATTTTCTGAGCTACAAATTCAGGCTTATCTTAAAACTGTTGCTTTTCGCCGGGAAATTGATCAAGTACAAAAGGCTGCCTCTGGGAAGGGTGTAGGCGGGGTACAGACTTCACGGATATCTTCAGAAGCCAACAGAGAATTTATCTTTTCTTCATCCTTTACTGGCGATAAACAGTGAGTGAATTGAAGATGATGGCAAGAAAAACATCATCAAATACATACGTAGAGAAAATCTCTAGGTTAATTGTTCTTGTATGTGATGATTATACTTTTGTTATGCATTTTCTGTGATGTCCAGTGATTGTTGTTTCAACTCCATATGGATTCTGGGTAGCATTCCCTTTCGTTGACAAGCACGTTGTTAATCATGCTAGGTTGTTTACATCTGCTGCAGTCGGCAGAAGGGGAAATGTGCAACAACAGACAACGGTTCATTCTTCAGATTCTGTTGCTAATATTGCACCTAAGGCTAGGTCCAACAGTGTTACAGGACTAGTCCCGGATGAATCTACAAGGGTGTTTGATGATAATGTTGAGACATATATGGACGAAAGAGGTCGTACACGAGTCAATAAGCTGAGGGCTATGGGTATGCGAATGACCCGTGATTTGCAGAGGAACCTGGATTTGATGAAGGAGATAGAGCAAGAGCAAACAAATGCAATTTTGACTCCAAGTGCTCAGTCTGAATTTGATGGAAGTAAGGCCCCTACTCAACATAAACAGCTTGAGAAAAGTTTGCCTAATGTCAATATGAACTCTGCTAACTTGACTGAAAGAAGTGAAAAATCAATGTTGGAAGATGATTCATCTGTACAAATATCTTTTGAAGTTGGTGATAGTAAATATGCTGAAAGTGATGATGACATATTTGCTGAATTAGTGGCAGAAAAACCTTTAAAGGTTTCTTCTGATTCTGCTCCTGATAATGATTGGGAGGAAGGGATTGTTCAAGGCCATGGAAATGGTTTTTTTAATGATGAAGAATTAAGAGTTGGGCCTTCTCTTAAGGAAAGTAACATTAGTGAGGACAGTGAAGTGGAGTGGGAGGAAGGAGTTTGCAATATTCATGATGATTTTTTGTCACCAGAAGAATCAAAGAAACCCATTTCCAGAGGTTATTTGGAAGAAGAGGCTGATTTGCAGGAAGCTATACGGAGAAGTCTTGAAGATCGTGGGGGTGGGAAACCCATTGACACCCTATCTGGGAATGGGATATTAAAAAGATCTGGAGAGATTGATCACAATGCTGTTGAATTGCTTGATGAAGAGGACATTATTGGTGGGAAGACTAAACTTGTTAATATTGTTCCCCAAGTAAAGACATCAGAGTTAGAGGTCACGGGGTCTGAAATGTCAGGATTGCAGTTAAGGTCGCATGAGGAGCCAAATCCTGTTAATGAGGCGATGGTGGTAAATGAATCATGTGAATATGTTGGACACTCAGGCCAAGCCTTGAATAAAGAGGGGACTTTGTCTGGAGAAATGACAAATGGAGAATCAGTTGCAGCTTTGGAAGGAAAAGAGATCTGCTTCATGGAGCAGTCTTCATATACCTTTACTGAAGGTGGAGGATTATCTTTGAGTAGTGAGTTGTGTGCCAAGGATCATTATCATATTTCTAAAGCTCCTGATGACTTGCTTAATTCTAAAGCAGAAACATCCTTATTGGTCAACAAAGAAAGAATTGCTACTGAAGATGTGCCATCTAGCCATTTTGTGGAGCAAGCCAACTCTTCCATTCATGTGAGGCAGTTATCTGCAAAAGACTCGGAAAATGACATCGATTTAGAGGAAGAATTGGCTGGAGGGAAGGATCCTGATGCAGAACTAAAAGAGAAGGCTAACTACACAGACCAATCCATATGCATGGGTAGTGAAAGTATGCCGGCTGGTCTCACAAAGGGTAGTTTGGAGGCTGAAATTCTAAATCTAGGTCGAGAGTATATTAATCTAGAAGATGAACAGAGAAAACTGGAACGTAATGCAGAATCAGTTAGCACTGAGATGTTTGCAGAATGTCAGGTATTCCTCAAAACTTCTAAATGAATGGTTGCCCAATTTTATGTCATTGCAACTTATAAAGCCGGTTAGGCTTGACTACATTCTCCAGAGGATGCTTTCCTTTCCCTTTTCAGTGTTAAGTTGGAACAAAAAATAACTGTATGCTAATGGTTGGCAGAGCAAATAGTATTTTCTTGCATCTCATGTTTAACTTTGGATTCTCTTCTTTATACATTATCTTCTTTAACTTTGGATTCTCTTCTTTATACATCTTTCACAGAGAAGCAATTGCTGTGTGTAGGATGTTAAATGGTCAGGGAAATCATAAGAATGCTAGTGTATCTCAAGAGTGAATATGCCCTTTTACATGTGAATAAGCTCTACAATTAGTATGTAAATGGCCTATAATTATAAGTGGTTATTCTGACTTTTCTTTGGAAAATGGTGAGCTTATTTTCTGATGGTTTTCTTTGTTTTACTATCTGTAGGAGTTGTTGCAGATGTTTGGCATACCGTATATTATAGCACCAATGGAAGCAGAAGCTCAGTGTGCTTATATGGAATCTGCGAACCTTGTAGATGGTGTTGTGACTGATGACTCTGATGTATTTCTATTTGGGGCTCAAAGTGTGTACAAGAATATATTTGATGATCGCAAATATGTTGAGACATACTTCATGAAGGTGTGGATAGAAACATTGAGTTTCTCCTTCATCTTCGGTCTTAAATGACTTCATGTTTGGATAAAGTTTTTGAAGTTTCACTTACAAAGCTATAGAAGTCACTTATCTGGTTGTTTCTGCCTTGAACTTTGTGCATTTATTTACCAATTTAGAATTGCTTATTACATAATTGAAATTATTGTCATGTTTCTCATGCGTCAGGTTATAGTGACATAATTTTGCAGTGTTCTCAAATTTTTACCCTCCACTTTATATTTATTCCTCTACACTAAACTATATTATATCACAGGATATCGAGAAGGAACTTGGCCTAACTAGAGATCAGTTAATCCGCATGGCTTTGCTTCTTGGGAGTGATTATACAGAGGGTGTAAGGTAATCAACAACTTTTAAAGAGTATACTAATTGCGGTTTACTTGTTTATGCTAGATTTTTACATATGTTAACTTTGTTTTCTTTGTTCTTTACAAGCACATATGACAAATTATATACTGTTGATCTTATATGGGGAAGTAAGAATTTTTCCCATGTATGCTGAGGTATACATTTATGCTGGTTTATTCCTAAGGTGTGGTTTCAATGGAATGAATATTTGTGCAGTGGGATTGGCATTGTTAATGCAATTGAGGTTGTAAACGCATTTCCTGAGGAGGATGGTCTCCACAAATTCCGGGAGTGGATTGAATCACCAGATCCAACCATTCTAGGAAAGCTTGATGTGCAGACTGGATTAAGTGAGAGGAAAAAAGGGTCCAAAGTTCTTGGTAATAATTTGAGTTCTGCAAATAACAATGGTGGAGGAACTCAATCTGGTCAAGACGTCCCTCAATCGCATATGATGAAGCAGTCTGCAGATGATGTGCAACAGACAAAGCAGATTTTCATGGATAAGCATGTAAATGCTCAATCTTTGGCATTTGGCTTTTTTCTGCTTGACTCTTACTTTATGATGGCATATCCCATCTGCCTTTTCCTGTCTTCATGAGTGATGTTAAAATGCATCTTTTGGCAGAGAAATGTTAGCAAAAATTGGCATATTCCTTCTTCTTTTCCAAGTGAAGCAGTCATTTCGGCGTATTGCTGTCCACAAGTGGACAGATCAACTGACCCTTTCACATGGGGAAAGCCAGATCTTCATTTTCTTCGGAGGCAAGTCATTTCGCTTTTTACTTTTCCTGATTTTTAGTATTTAGATGGTTCTCAGATTGACAGGTTGTATCTGCTTCAGCTAGCCCCGTAGTTGTAAACCTGGAGATCATTACAGTAATGCTTGTATGCATCATTGGTATATCTTTCTGGATAACACTCACTGTGAGTGGCATACAAGGTCTTCTCATGTTCAGAATAAATATGCTCACCACCCAAATATCTAAATTTATGCACTCTGAGACCCATTACTGTGGATTAATAGCTCACAAGTTAAGATATACTTGTGTTGCTGATTATTATTATATCTAGATTGTGCTGGGAAAAGTTTGGGTGGAGCATCCAGAAGACAGATGAGTTGCTGGTGCCTGTTCTGAAGGAGTATGAAAAACGTGAGGTTTGAGTCTCTCTCTCTCTATCTCTCTTTATATATGTATATTTATGTATCTATTTGTGTGTATTCATGGCTATGCAATGAGACTCAAGCAACTTTTTGACCAGCACGCTCAAATGCTTTACTTCTTGTCTATCTGATTTATTACCTCATCTGCCTTGTTTATAGTAGTTAAAATCCCACCTCTATTAGTTATGAGTTGGCTGAGTTTTTTGTTTTTTGTTTTCTGTTGAATATGACTTCGGCCAATGGCTTCCCTGATGAAGATTCAACTGCGCCTTGAAGCATTTTACACATTCAATGAAAGATTCGCAAAAATTCGTAGTAAAAGAATCACAAAAGCTGTTAAGGGAATCACAGGAAACCAGTCCTCAGATTTAATAGAAGATTCTTTCGAAAAAGTTCCTAACAGAAGGAAAAACAGCAAAAGTTCTAATATTGAATCAGAAATGCTTTCAAAGCTAGCAGAGGAAAGCGTTCCTAATTACAAAGACCAGAATTCTGATAAAATGTCTAGTAAGAAGTCTAACAAAAGGACTGCTAGGGAGCCTGTTTCATTTGAAGTGGGGAGTCCAAAACAACAAACAAAGGTAGAAAGCAGGCTGTGCACTGATAAAGCATCACGTGTTCTTGGAAGAGGTAGAGGAAGAAGAGGTAGGGGGAGGGGAAAGGCAGAGAGAAAGGTAGGTGTTCATGACAATGAATCTGATCATAGCTGCAGTGACGTTAACAGTGGTGATGCGGAGCAGGGATTTCAGGTTTCTAAATCAGAAAAACCACTTGGAGTGCGAAGGGTAAGCTTAGTGTCTCAACTTCCCTTGATTCTTTTATGGTTTAAGGATGCTATTACAAAAAATATTAATTGGAATATAAACAACTTAATCTATTTAAATTTTAGATCCAAACTACTGGACATTCAATTTGATTGTTTACAAGGTGTTTTGGGTCTCAGTAGTAGTTTCAATATAATTAGGTTGTTGACCACTCAATCTGAGGATCAAGTTGTTAGCTCGTTACTTACTCAAATCTATCTAATCTATGGTTGGAGTTATTCTGCTTTACTGAAATCATGATGCCTTGCCTTTCTCCTCCTCGGTGAATCAGAAATGCCTCTGGCAAATATTTGACAACTTTTTCTAGAACATTTGTGGTCAAACATTATGCATTGTGACAATTTGATATCTGGGAAAAATTTATCTTTATAGATATAACATATTAATGACTGTTATCCTTTTCTTCTCATGGAGTTAACGAGAGTCAATCTCTGTTTCTTTGCTGTTCTGTGTCTAGTCAACACGTTCCCGGAAGAATGTTTGTTATGCAGTGAATTATGTAGAAAGTGATGATTTGAATGAGTTGCACGATCAGAGTGAATATGAAATGTCTGAAAGGGAAGAAGGTTTCTCTGGGGATCAAGGGGTGTCTGGAGAAGCTCCCAATGATCTCAATGTCCTGCAACAGAATAAAGAGAAAGACCCTTTCCTTGAGACCTCATCTAGCCAGTATCTAGAAAGGGGGGGCGGATTTTGCATTCATGAAGCTGAAGTTAGTAAGCCAGATGTTAGCCAAGGTAGCTACTCTTTTGAGGCTGATGCTCCTAAAGATTACCACATAATGGGAGGTGGGTTCTGCATCGGCGAAATGGAGACGGGTGTGCATCAAGATACTGCTGTGCCTGCTTTCCGTGAAACTTCTGAATCTTCTCATTTCTCGTGCTTTACGGAGGATGCTGTGCTTGACAATGTTGTACATCAATTAACTTCTGGCACAAAACGAGTGGTCGAAGAAGAGGAAACGAATGCTTCCACTATTAAGCAGAATATGGATAGTACAGATGCGTCTAACACTGATCATCCCAAGTTCAGTGATTCTATGACAAAAGGCGCAGATGACAATCCCGAGGTGTCCGGTATAGGTGGTCTATCTGCGATGCCATTCCTGAAAAGGAAGCGGAGGAAAAGTTGAAAGATTAAAGCACTTTGTTTTGTCTATATTAGAATCAATATTTCCCAGATGTGGATCATGTCGCTGTAACTTCTTCTCCATGTGTTCTCTGTAATGTGATTAGACAAGTAAGATAGTACTAGGGTCCTAGCGTGAAGGGTTTTGTAATACATGCTTTATCTATCATGATTTATCTGAATGAATATTTACTCGAGACCCCATTTATTAGCAACAGGACATGCATTTTTGGGTTCGGAAGTAAGTGTTCCTGCAGCTTTAGCTCGATTTACACTGCGAACCAAAAACAAGTCTTTACCTCTTTTGAAAGGGACGAACTGGCTTTCAAATTCCCATTTCCATTAGTGTGAATTTAGGTAACAAGACTAGAACAAATGGACACAAAAACCTTGAAGAAAGTCCTATTCTGAAACAAAAGTGATGCCACAACCTTTACATCATCGGATAAAGGTTTAGTGGTTGAATGGATTTTTTTAGAATGCAAAACGAGCAAATTCTATACCATGACTTCTTGTCAAACTTTGAATACTTCTCTCTTGGCATCTCCACGAAACATCCTGTATTTGAAATGGCGAGATTGTTGAGATCTTAGTTAAGATATGTTTTCTTGTCTCTTTATCATTTTATATATACATGCTTTTTGCAGGATTGGGAATGATTTTGACAACTCGAAATAATCTTACAAGAATCATGCTTAAGGATGAAATTCTGATTCCATTCTCAAATTTAATGTTTTAATTATTCAGTTAAAGAAATTGCTTTATATATGAAAACTACAGAGTGATGAGAACAGATCGTCTGTTTCTCCTATTCTATTCAACTTTGTTCCCAAGCCCTTCCATCCATCTATTTCTTATTTATTTATTGCAATGGATGGGTAAAGAAGCTTGGACCAGAGAGATAAAAAGAGACTATCTGTCTCGAATGATACAGAGTATACAAAAAAACAAGAAAAATGTGTATGATTCGTTTGAAAGCCTGCGGTCAAAACATATGATGTTAGATATTTCTATAAATATTTACGTTTTGATGTACAAACAAAATAACAAAACTACGGAAAATTAAATATGTAGCCACAACACAATTATTGAGAATATAAAAATTTGTCCTAATTTTCCCAAGGTTGGAGTAGGGGTGGGAGTCAGAGTCGGACATTAATAGCTAATCTTAGTAATTACCTTTTTTTAACTTTTTTGCGTTCGCTGCTTTTGACACCCAGAGAAAGACATAGCAAAGAGGAAGGAAGTCGAAATGGGGATAGTACGAAGATGTTGGTACAAGGATGTGGCTGTCGCTGCTCTATTCGCAGCTAAGTGCACCAGTGTTGGCACAAATATACTGTACAAAGCAGCCACCTTGAAAAGGTTGAGTTCTTCGTCTTTGTTGTTTACTCTTACACTATGGCCACCCTTGTTTTTTTTCCTTTCTACTTCTTCTGAGAGGTGAGCTCTCCCTTTTTCTTTTGATTTCTATCTTCTAACTTTTTTGGGTCCCGATCTTTAAATAAAGTTTTACATACAATGGTTATAACATATTTTGTGTTATTTTTTTTGTTTACAAAGGAAAGATAACTAAAAAACTACGTTAACGCAGTAATATGCGATATAAAGCTCCTTGCTGTTCGCGGTGGATGAGCTTCATGGCTGCCATCGGAGGTTCCCAAAGGACATGAATTCTTGGACTTGACAGCAAGGCTAGGGTAGCCAGTCTGTCTACACACTGATTCCTTTCCCAATAGACATATTGAAATTGGACCTTCCATGCTCGGTGTGCTAACGCACGGATACATGTCACCAAAAATTTTTCCTCAATCAATACTAGTTTAGAAGAAGAAAGAATATTGATTAACTCTAAAGAGTCCACTTCAATGATAACGGGTCTATATCCAAGATCCCAGGCCAGGGTGAGGCCCGATGTTACTCCCCAGAGTTCGGCAGATAAAGGCGAGCTCTTTCCAATATTTTGCATGAATCCCCCCCCCCCCCCCACTGCTCGTTATAGT
>JAOTAY010000008.1:10956781-10988682 GCA_025629805.1 Erythroxylum baracoense
TGTTTCTTGCTTGTTTTAAGTTTTCAATCAAAATGAGAGAAAGAATAAAACAAACAAAACAAACATTTTCTCATTTTCCATTGCTCCTAGGACTATATACTCATGATTAGAGAATGAGTTGACTAGAGAATTTGATAGCAACTTTAACATGTACTTCTACTCTTATGATTGGTCGATGTGCATTATCTTTAGAAGATTAGTGAGTAGCGGTAGACAAAGCTGATGAGATTTTGAGCCTTATTAGACTGATACATTCATATCAGTCTCATTGTCTTTTGATAATGTGTGACCTTCATAACGTGTACATCCTGATTTTGACTTGAATTTCTATTTGAAACCACATTTTTATCACATGCATTAACATGGATATGATTAGGCATTCTTTGCTTTTTCGAATTACATTAGCCAAATAGTCTACCCATTATATGATTTTCCTTTTTGATAAGCCCCTTTAAGCTTTAATTGCTTTTTCTTTGTGTATTAACCACATTACATGCTTTAACCTAACCAAATGTCCTTCTCAAGCCTTGAAGCTAGTGGAATATTTGTTGATTATTGAGTTTATAGATATACAAAAGTATAAGTGTGGAGGTATGCATATGTGCGGGTTGGTTATAATGTTGGGATATTTTGTTATGTTTTATCATTGAAATTTCCATGTTAATGTAGTTTCTTTTAATGTTAAAAAAAGAAAGGAAAATAAAGAAAGAAAAGAGAAAAGCACAAGAAAAGAAAAGAAAAGAAAGAAAAGAAAATGAAAAAGAAAGAAAGAAAGAAAGAGAAAGAGAAAGAAAAAGAATTAAAAAGTTGTTTAAATAAATTTATCAAGGAGAAAGTGCATGTGAGTTTACAAAGTTATTCATGATTAATGCATCTTCCTAGAGTTGTAATGAATGTGTTATTTGAGTATGTTAAATATAAGGTAGATGCTGGCGTGGAAGTTTCACTTTTGTGGTTTCAATGTATTGTTGGCATAAATTGTATGAGTGATTCCTTCGAATTGGTATATGCTTCATGTAGTTTGTGTGAGAGAGTTGAAATGAGTTGTGAAATATAAGTGTTGCATTTGTCGTAACTGACGGTACCCAGTTTTGTATGAGTGTGAACTTGTGCACTTGATGTCATATTGAGTTTTGCATTTGTTTCACTAGCTTTAATGACTTTCATACTACTTGACCCAAATATATTTTACTTTACCTTTTCCCACATTACAACATTAAAAAGTCCTTTGATTCATAATTTTGCATGTGAACATTAGTGATGGAGAACTGAAATGATATGTAAAGTTGTGGATTGTCACGATCATAAATGGTGTTGAGTATACCCATGAATATATTTTAGTTAAACACACTTTTCGAGTCTACCATTAGATTGCCCAGTTTTTGAAGATGATGATTATTGATTAATCATGAGTAAAACCTTGGAATGTTAACTTCTTGCTATGATTTTGAAAGTCATCCATCTTTACTTTTTATTATATATTCTCAGAACATATGGGAATTGAGTAAATATTTTTGAGTCTTTGAGCTTAATTTTGATGTTTTGCCCGAGGATAGTCAAAAGCTAAGTGTGGGAGAAATTGATAGGTGCTTAATTGATTATAAATTTATTTCGTAACACTTAGTGATTAATGTCATGAAATTGCTTAAGATACTTACTTTGACTCATATGTGATTTTAGGAACAATTTGGAAGCAAAGAAGTTAAAGTGGGTCGAAAGTGTAATATTTGGTCCATTTTTCGAAGATTAATTTTTATTTGTCTTCATTGAGTAAGAATGAGAAATATTGGAGCAAGTAAAGACAATAAAATTAAGATGATGAAGCAATATAGCTCACGACTGTTGTGCATGGAAATTGCATGTTTTTGTATGCAGTGACGTGAATTTAATGGAAAGCATCTTGGAATTATGGCAAAACAAAGATGGAGCTAGCAGGAGGACAAGCAACAAATGGAGCAAAACGCAACAACTAGACCAACTCTTGCAAAAAACACAACAGATGGGATAACCCATGTACGTGAAATTAATGGATGGTTGGAAGAAGCAAAACGGCAATGCAAGATGAAGAAAACGCCAACACACAGCAGACTACACCAAGACCAAAAACACACAGCAACGTCCAAGAAGAAAATGATAGCACATATGGTAGGCAGGAGCAAGTCAAAACGCAATCCATGCCACCTAAAACACAGACCATGCATTTTACTAAATGCAAACATCATCTATGTTTCATGCAAACGTTATGCATGAAACACAGACATTTGGCCAAGACATAAGGGAAGGGTTTTGCGTGAATAGTAAAATGGATCACAAACAAGTTTATTTGTCACATCAATAGCACAGTGAGGAGAACAGTAGGGCGATAGAAATAGAGAAGAGTGAATGGCGTGAAACAGAAGAGAGCTTGGAGGCGCAGTAAAGAAGAGCAACTAGGGGTCTTCGGTAGGGATATTAATAGGGGCTGAAGCACTTTTCTAGGAGAGACCCATGGAGGAGTAACATCCCGATGTCGGTTTGGAGGTGCAATCGATGCCGATGACTTGGGTTAAGTGTTTTTCTTTGTTTTAGTTGTTTCTTTCTCTCATTAGGAATTGATTATGTTATCTTGTATTTATTGAATTGGGTATTGTGAAAAGATAATTTTAATGCGTTCATTCAATCGTTTATTTGTAAACTCATTGCTAGAATTTCGATATAATTTATAATTGTTATACTGAAATTCAAGTGTAGCGACTAATGATCTGTAATCATTAGGGACAATATGAACTAGGTTAAATGACGCATCTTATGTGGTTGTTGCCTTGATTAATCAGTTTTCCCAATTTGTAATGGTACTACATAATTAAATCTAGAGATCGTATCCTAGGTTATTTAGTGGTTGGGTTTAATTAATGATCGTATCTTGATTAAACAAAACCTAAGGGAAAACTCAGGTTAATTATTAACCCACGATTAATAGTTTCTATGAGAGGTTTAAGAACAACAAATCAATGCAATATGCTTAATTAGGGTGTAGGGGTCCCTACTGAATTCTCCACTTTTATCATTTTTCGCATATTTTCTTTAATTTGTTTTCATTAGGTTAGTTTTGTTTTATTTTCTTATTCCAAAATCCAAACCCCCTTTTTTTTTTCTAAACACCGATTAATTTCACTTCAACAACTTTTTACATACTCTCTGTGGGATCGACCTAGACTCACCACTGATATAGTAATAGGTCTAGTTATTTTTATTTTGACTAGCGTTACAACGCGTTGTCAATGTGCCAAATTGGCACTTTCTTTAATCTTATTTTTGCAACTCCTTTGTATATACCCAAACTTCTTGCGCTTGAAGCACTGAGGCTTTCCCTTGTGCCAACAATTGTCTTCATGATGACCAAGCTTCTTGGAAATACCACATTGAGATTGAACTTTTCCTTTTGAATTTGAGTCCTTTGTTAGATAAGTCCCCTCAACTACCTGTTGAGTTACTTCTTTTCTCAACATTCTTCTTTGCTCTTGAGTATGCAAGGCATTGATTAATTCAGGCAAGGTATTTTGATTGATATCTCTTGAATCCTCTAGAGATGAAATTTTTGTCTCAAATCTTTCGAGCAAGCTTACAAGCACTTTCTCTATGATCCTACTATTAGGTAGCTCTTCTCCATCAATCTAATTTTATTTATCACCATCATTAGCCTGTCAAAAAACTCTTATAGATTCTCCTTTTCTTCCATCCTTATAATCTCAAAATCTCTTTTGAGATTTGACACTTGCATCCACCTTGTTCTATCGTTGCCATGATAGAGTTCTTTCAATGTGTCCTAAACTTCCTTGGCTATTTCACAACCCATAATTCTTGGAAAAATTAATTAAAAGACAGCATCATGAATTTGAGATAAGGCTCTTGGAGCTTTGACTTCTTCATCTTCATTAGCCCAAATTTGATTGAGTGTTGGGTTATTTCCTAGAGGTGGTATTTGCCTTTTACCTTTAACCTACTGCCATAAGCCAACACCTCTCAAGTAAGCTTTCATTTTGATTGCCCAAACTTGATGACTCTCATCATTAAAAATTAAAGGTGAAAGAGCTGATGTATTGTTGGACGCTATGTTGGTTTTAAAAGAAATTACTACTGAAAAAAACAAAACAAAAGAAACAAGAATTTCACATATCTTTAAAGAAACAGAGGACATATGCTCTTTTACTCTAGTGCACTATCAATACACGTCAGGATGTTAATTTATAGGCTAATAAATAACTAACTAAATCCATAAAGTTATGTTATTAACAAATATTCTTGCTAACTAAAAACACTAGAAATCTTCGATTAACTAGCTAACTAATCAATTGATTTAAGAGTCTGTTATTGAATCATATCTCTAGCAAGCAGGTCTGAATCAGATTGGATCTTCAATGGCTTCTTACTTGCTATAGACAAACTTCTTCTATCAAATTGGTATATCATACAGGTACTAGCCACTTGAATGTCTCTATTTGAAGAAATTGTGAAATCATATACTTGGAAAGAGGTGAAGCAAACTTGCACACATTTTACAAGCTGAAGTTATAAAGATGTACCTTGCTAAGATTACTATAATCTTCTTTTATAAGTTGTGCATAATAGGTGATCGAATTGTCGAAACCATTAAAATTAATTCTGATTAACTAACTTTCTGTAATAATTGTAAAACTAAAAATTAATTTATTAATTTCAATTGAAAAAACAGAGCGAAGTTTATAACTAATTAACTAATAAATTAAAATTAACAAAAAACCAAAATAAATTAACTGAATATGAGAAATGCAATTTTAATTAACTCTAATTCAAGAAAAATATTTCAACCAATTATAAAAATGATCATTAGTTTAAAAAGAATAATTTTCATAATTCAACAATTAGTCAGAAACCTATTATGATAGTCATAATAAATGTCAAATTTTCTTGAATTAATTGGTTAAAACTTAGCATTCAACTCAAAATTTACCATAAATTAAGTTTGATAACATTCCACACCTATTAAATGATAGCAATAAGCTTAATGAAAAAAGTCAAAACCATAAATTAAATGATTGAGATACCTACAACTATTCAATTTAGTTTTTTATTTATCATAAGTTAAATATACAAATTCATAAATAACCTATTTGTTGCTTGTACCAATCATTCATGAAAATTACTGATACTTGAATTTATAGATAGCTATAGATATTATATTAATTTGTCAGACCAATCAATATTGATGACTCATGAAATAAAAGAGCAAGAAAAGAAATACTTGAATTAAAATAAAATCTAAGTTTAGAATAATATCTCACAAGGTTGCAACTAGAGTTTTGAATCCCCTTGAATCATAATATTTGGATTTAGCCCCATATGTATGAAAGATGAAAAGAAAATACAAAGAAAACGAAAAAAAATGATATGAAGAAGTGTATGTGTAATGTTTTTCTCTCCTTTTTCATACCCAAAAACTAAAAGAGATTGTCTTCTAAACAAATTCAAATCCCTATATAATAGGGATGAGAATAGGTCTCCTAATTGAATTAAAATTTAGCATTTGACATGATTTCGCCTTATTCATTGCGACAATCTGTCAACTTTTTCCAAAAATCACGATTGTTACAAATAATGATCTAATTTGACGTAATCTCCACTTTTTATCTCCTAAAACAAAATAAATATTAATTTCACCATTAAAGTACCAAAATTAATCCAAAACAGAAGAGATAGGTCCAATTAACATAGCCAAACAACATCTTATTAAATTCCCCCACACCGACTCATGCTTGTCCTTAAGTATATATCAATTTAATACATCAATCATCCTCATAATAGCCTCTCATCTTCTTTCATATTATCCAAAAATATCCTAAAAGCTAATACACATTAAAGGTTTAAGATAATATAACAATTGAGAAAACCAACATTCATAGCACACATTTTTAGATGAAAGTAAAACATCTCATCATTTCCATCAAAATCAAATGAAACAAGACTTTGACACCATCTCATAGATTTTACTCTATACACTCAAAATATTTAAGGTTTATTAAGCTCTAAAATTAAAGCATAGCAAGTTATTTACATAAGTTTGCTCATAAATTATATCTCCAACACCGACAAAAATAAATTTAATGCATAAATTAAAGGAACTTAATAAGGGTTGTAACACGAACAGAAAAAGAAGTTTTTAAGTTAAACAAATTGAAGAGAATTATACAAACTTATGCACACAAGTTTCAACTTAAATTAATCTAAAACTCACTTGATTCAAATAATATTCTTTTAATCATTTCTTTTTTTGTTCTTTTTCTTTTTTTTGAACAATAAACATCAAAGAGGAGATTTCTTTTTTTTTAGTAAATACCAAAACCTTTAACTTTCCTTAAATGCTTAGGTATTCAAGTTTGTAATTAATCAATATATAAATAATAAATGTAATTAAATCAGAAAACTAAAATCAGTCTTAAATAATTAAATAATACTTTGAATCAATCAATGATAATATTACTAATACATGTGATTTCAATTGACCAGTAATGCGAAGATGCAATTAACATATTGGATGACTGACCCCTTTTTGTTCTTATAATACAATTGATACCTAATGGTAATGCTTGCAACAATCATAAAAAAGGAATGTATAATGTTTTATTAAAAGTTCAAATTTAGTTGATTACAATTAAGGATGACAATAGATTGACCCATGGGTTCAGATTCATTTGTTTTTAATGGGCTGACTCACGGACTATTCTAAGCTAAACTGACTTGAGGCTCAATTATTCTAAGCAAAACGATAGAAGAGTTAAGCTTCGGGTAAGCCCAGACCCAAACCCAATTAAAAAAGACGTTTTATATTTTTAATTTTAAAAAAATTGACGGAGCTTGCCATAGGCCGACTCATTGTCATCCCTAATTACAAGCAAACTACATGTAATTAGCTTTGAGTTTGGTAATTAATCACAACGTATACTTTTTTAAACCTATTAATTATTTGTGAATGATAATTAATCAAATAATTAATTGGAAAGTAGCCATTTTCAACAAACATTAGGAACAACGAAAATATAATTCTGAATAAAGAAATCGTTTATTACGTAAACATAAATTAAAATCACATAGTTTTGAACTCAATATCCACCGTAGCTTTAGTTTTGGTGTTTAGTTAATGGAAACAGACATAATTCATAATACTAAACGGTTATTAATCAATCAAACCATAAATAGAAGATAAGAGTTGTTCTTTGCTACAAGTGGAGGATTTTTATTCCACAAGTAGTGATAGAGCCTCTCGTACTCTGCATTTCAAGTTGCAAGTCTTGCTTGCAATTCTCTGTTTTCCTCCAGCTTTTTCTCTCCTCTTTAGGGACTGCGCCGCTTTTTGTTGTGCAACTTAAAGGAATGCCCATATTGCCTTCGTTTTCTCTTTGGGTTCGTTTGGACTTCCTTAACAATTAAGAGTTAATGACATAAAAGTAAAATACAATTAACCCTTTTGGGTGTTGATCTCCAATGTCCAGAACTGGGAATCGAGCTTTGGGATAGACCGTTCCATATTAGAAACCTAAAATGGTGGGTGAATTGGGTGGGACATTTGACCAAATTGGCATGAGTTGTTGAAGTGGCTTGGGGCAACTGAAAAAACCACTTAAGAGGGGTGAGCATTATGTACTTATCAGATTAAAATTTCTACAGTAGAAGTACTTTCTTATTGTAACTTTTTTTTTGTTTATTAATTTCTGTTGTGGCACTACATTATTCTCTAACTTCCGGTTATTTACCACAGATTTAAACATATAATTGCATTTAAAAACTACAATAAATAAGTACTTATCTCCCCTGTATCATAAATCCTAAAAAGGCAATGATTCCGTATTCAACTTGTGCTTCAACTGCTGACAATAATTCTCCGTCGATTCTTTAGTCCAATAATGCACAAGTCCAAATAAAGAATTTGGTTTCTGAATTCTGATTGACGAAGGCCAGTAAAGATTATAGAGTGATGTGGACCACTTGTGTCCTTAAAGAAAAGACGATGGTGAGAATGAGATCCTCGCCATGGTCACGGATGAGAGAAACGTGTGCTTGGCACACGAATCAATCCCACTTATGTATTAATTAATCCACCCAAATAATCCATCTTATGTAACTTCGGATAATATTCTTAAAAGGCTAATCAAATCCTTTCAACCTAATGCATTGGAGTAATATGGTTTCTCCTTTTCCTTTTTTTTTCCCCTTCCAGTTTAACTCAAAAAAACATTAAATCCTTGAGTCCTTCCCCCAGAGTTAATACATAATCCAATTGTATTGTAATGAAGAGGTTGCTGGTATGAATCGACTTAGTCTCAGTTTTGAAGGTAAATAATTGACCCCAAGTTCTAAAAATGACCAATGAAATGCTAATTGTAGATCAAGGATATAGAAACATTGGTACATAAGCGTGCAATAATCAATCTAGTGAAAGATGCCTTTCACACTATAACCATTGCTTCTTACCCACAGATAACAGTTGTATGATTGTGACCACAATAATAATAAAATGCAAGCCTTGTTACTTTACAATAACTTGCCTCTTGGAAAGAAAAGCGTCACCTTCCCTTTGTGCATTCATCCTCTGTGTTTTACACAAGCCAATCTTTCTTCCCTCCCCTGTTTTGTGCTTTAGTGTTCTGTGGTGGAGAGAGAGAGAGAGAGAGAGAGAGAGAGAGAGAGGTGCATAACCATGGCAGAGAGGTACTGTTACAGAGATGTGTTGCCATTTGCAGTGTTGGTGACAATGGAGTGTGTCAATGTGGGCTTAAACACACTTTTCAAGGCAGCAACTTTGAAGGGCATGAGCTACCATGTTTTTGTTGTATATGCTTATGCTATTGCTGCTCTTGTTCTCCTTCCCGCTCCATTCATCTCCTACAGGTCCCTATCTCTCTCTCTCTCTCATCTCACCTGCTTGGCGAGTTTTTGGAGAAAACAAGATTAATGTTATGAACTAAATACATGTGCTTCGATTCTTACGCAGATCAAGAGTGCTTCCTCCACTGAGCTTCTCTATACTGTATAAAATTGCTCTTCTTGGGCTTATAGGGTAAATATTACTTAACCGACTGCGTGTGTAGATTTTTGAAGCCTAAAAAGTAGTGGGTTTTGTGAGGTGATTAAGTAATTTGTCCTTCAATGAAGTGTACAAGTGAAAAAGAAAAGCTTATCAATCATGATTTTTTGGGTTGTGGAGCAGGGGTTCATCTCAAATCATGGGGTACACAGGGATTAATTATAGTTCACCCACGCTAGCTTCGGCGATCAGCAACCTGACACCAGCTTTTACGTTCATACTTGCTATCATTTTCAGGTAGTGACCTATTCCATTAATTTCCCTGTTTGCTTCTGCTAAGTTCATTGGCTTAAACTTTCATCCTGTTTTCCTCTGTGAAGTGACTTCACGTGTTCTTCCCTTTTTGTTAAAGTTGATCAAAGGTTTTTTTTTTTTTCCTTAGAGCACATGTCTAGTTCTGCTAGCCAATCTGACATCTTTATTCTGCTGTCTCTGTTTTCAGTTAGTATTTGTGCTTTCAGTTTGTTTAGCAATAGCCATCTTAGACGTTACTAATCGGCCCCTCTATCTAATGAAGTTGAGCTTTGATTCCAAGTTGAAAATCCATATGTTTGAATGGAGGTTGTCTGCGGATGTCAGTGAGAGCAATAAAATAGAAGCTGCATCTTTCCTTTTTGCCATAATCTAATTACTTACATAATCAATTGAATACTAGTACATGTGAGGATAGATGAAATTGTCTGATGATTGGTGTCTAGTTTCAAAAGTTGAATGATAATGAACGATGACTATTACTCCATTTGGGGACTGATTGAGACATTAGTGCCTTCCGCCCTTACAAGTTATCTATACTTTTGGTGGACCACTTCTAACTTAACTATGAATATTCCCATGGAAAGGATGGAAACTGTTGCTTTGAGAAGAACAAGTAGCCAGGCCAAAGTTTTGGGCACCATTGTGTCAATAACAGGCGCATTTGTAGTGACTTTCTACAAAGGCCCACCGATGTTTATAGCTTCACCATCATCCGATTTACTTGATCACCGTCTTCACTCTTCAAACCCCAACTGGGTCCTTGGCAGCATTTTCCTCACAGCAGAGTATATACTAGTTCCCCTATGGTACATTGTTCAGGTATTGTCTTGCTCAAAATTCCAGGGATTTACACTTTCAGCGTATACTTGTGAACTTGACAGTGTTTGAAGTGAAAACTGAACAGTCTGTAACACTATATAGACGCAAATTATGAAGGAGTACCCAGCAGAGCTAACAGTGGTATTCTTCTACAATTTGTCCGTGAGCGTGATAGCTGCAGTTGTGGCTCTACTTACAGAAGGAACTTCAAGTGTTTGGATAGTGCGACCAAATGTAGCACTGGCCTCGATCTTTTGCTCGGTGAGAGACGAATGGAAGTCCATAAAGGAGAAGAATTAGTAATTGACTCTCTTTTTTGTTCCCTTTTGTGTCTATAGGGGCTCTTTGGGTGTTGCTTGAACAATACTGTTCACACATGGGCCCTGCACTTGAAGGGACCTTTCTTCGTGGCAATGTTCAAGCCATTGTCCATTGCCATCGCCGTTGGCATGGGTGTGATGTTCCTTGGTGATATTCTCCACCTTGGCAGGTATGGAAATTCAGAAAATGGCCAAAATTCTTGTCAAAAACTTATGTTTATGGTTTTAGTAATCTTCCACCTTCAACTTTTGAAAAGTAAGCAGAGAAGAAAAGAGCTACAATGATCTGTTCTCTTGTTTTTATATGGCATCTTTGACACCCTACTTTTGTATACGTATATATTTTTTTCAGTCTCATTGGAGCTGCAATAATATCCATTGGATTCTATACGGTAATGTGGGGAAAATCCAAAGAAGAGCTCAGTCAGGATTGTGATTCAGGGATCCCAGAGCATCGTCCATCTTCGGAGAAGGTTCCTTTGCTGAAAAGCTACAAAAGTGAAGTCTAGTTTATTGGCAAGGGTCAGAAGGTTCCTTGAATAGAACAAGAGCCAGTTTTTACTTATATGGGGGTCTCTCCATAAAACCAGGACTCCTCCTGTTGGTTGCAAGTATACTAGTGTACAAAATGTTAAACTCATGTTAGTTGCCAACGAAATAGGTTTGAGTTTGATACTTTGATTGCCATTACCTTCAGAAACCCCGCTCTACCACCTTAAAACAGGGGATGCTTCTTTGCCAAATCCTGCAAAACTATGGTATTCCACGCAAATGACCAATTAACAATCCTCAGATACATACAATGAGCTGCATTGCGCATTTAACCTACTCGGGTTCAAGTGCTTGTAATGATCAGAAAAGGAAAATAAATAACGGAGGTAACCAGATTGGTTAGTTTGCGGTTGATAAGATGGTAACCGAATAAAAGAACTTCCCATTTAGGTCATTCAACGTCTACAATTATCTTCTCTTAGTGCTAAATCAGATATCATAAGACGCACGGTAACATATAAGGCTCTAAGTCCCATCTACCACAAATGTTATGAATACTTACCACAAATGTTATGAATATTGTACCGGATTAGATTTTAATACGGTACTATATTAGTACCAGTCAATATCAGATATCGTTTCAGATAATTTTTTAAATTTATAAAATAATCTTTAAATTTTTTTTAAAATTACAAAATAATTCATTATTATATTGTACAATTGTACAACATATTTTTAACCGTCTCCAAAAATCAAAATAATAAATAATAATCACAATTAATATGAAATAATAATAATTTTCAAATATTTCACATATAAATAATAACAACAATTTATATAAAAACAAATAATTAGTTTATAAATAATAATTTTTAAATTATTTATTTTTAAAAATAAAATATTTTTATTAATACGTTATTAATAAATATTATATAAAAGATTAAAATAAATTTAAATTAAATAATTTATTTTATTTTTTATTTAATGTATAGTTATTATTAGTAATAAAGTATTTATTTTATTTTAAAAATAAAAATTAAAAAATCAAATACAAGATTAACTAAATAACAAATTTAAAAAATTTGAAAAAAAAGAAAAAGAGAGGAGGGGTAATTTGGGCGGAAAAGATAAAATTTTGCAATTTAGCCCTATATTTTTCAAAATTTTTGATACCGACCGATATTTGACCTGTACCGACCGATATTTATACCCAATAACAACCTTCCCGATCCTATACCGTTTTCTGGCCGGTACGGTACGAGATTCATAATTCTGCCCATAACCCAAAAAGAAAAAATCCTTCAACATTTGGGAGACTACTATCAAAATCCTCCCTGCTTTCATCCTGATACAAAATAAATCGGAAAGAGTACCGATACATGGCCCTCTTTTGATTGGCACATACCTAACTGTTAGACAGATATACGTACAGATCCCATGTATCTTTCTTCCATACTAAAGAACTACATGCCATTTTTTAACTCCAAGGGCTGCTACTCCCAGAAAAACTAAGTCCTGTTGTATAATGATGAACTCCCAAACAAGCTGAGCAAACTTGACCATCGAAGATGGACATGATCCTCATTACATTGGCTTCAATCTTCAACCAATTTGTAATCCTTTGTGTTCTGTGGTCTAAATTTTCTCTCAAGTCCTGAGATCATCAGACATAGCAGAAGGTATACAATGTGTTGCAAGAATATCTAATGTTGCCGCTTTAGCAGTTTTGTTCTGTAGAACCACAATCTGCACAATGAATTCCAAAATCAGTGAACGCTTCATATGTGTGAAGTATACAATATGTATGCATTGAGGTGCCCCACACACAAATTTACAGAGAGAACCTGCTGGTATTCAAGGTCAAACTTTAAAAACTCATCATCACAGATTTCCACCATATCTGCCAAGTTCTTAAGATTCTTCACTGGTTTGCCATTGAAAGAGAGAACCTTTATTGCAGGTAAAACAAAGATTTTAATTAGTGAACGTAAAAACAGAAGCTACATTAACTAATATAACCAACTACATCAGGCCAAATACCTGAGTGTTGACGATCTCCTCATACCCAATATTAATATCAGCCACAAGCACCTAGCACAAATTTCATAAACATACTTTATGCAGTCAATTTTTTTCGCTCTATCAAAAATAGTAAATAAAAAGCCATGTCCAGCAGTGCATATGATTGGCGTGTACTTATCCTAAAGTAGTGAGCTCCAAGATACCATGGAAAAAGCATAGAATAAAGCTGGTTGAAAGACGAGACAGTCATACCTGTGAAATAACAACGACCTGTTCATCTATAGACTGAGCCATTGCATGCAGATGTTTATCCAACAACTTAACTGGAGCATCAAATTCATAATCCTTTCCATACTGCAGCAAAGGACAATCACCAAGAAATTAGTGAAATTCCAAAGCCTTTTTGTAAGGCAAACATGTATACAGTGTAATACAAATATCTTCGGAATTATAAATTGAACAGTCTGGACTGCTGAGGTAAAGCAGTGACAAGCAATAGAATAGCAAACAGAGAAAATAAATTTCTAAATCCAATATGCCAGAGACAGGCAAACTGGAGGTCAAACTCAATTACACACCTCCGATCGCAGATAAGGAACAGATACTGCAGTAAAAACAAATCCAGCAACAATGTAATAAGAAGGAGGTCTGCCGCTGTTGTGAGCTGGTATAAGTCTTTTGTGAGTTGCAAGTTTAATGCTGAATTCCAATATCTTTGAATCGCGGAGAACTTTTACCAGAGCCTTGTCCCCAGTGTATTTCTGAGAAACAAGGTAGCTGAAACTTATCCGCTCTCCATGCCTGAACGGAACTGAAATTTAATCCAAAGAAAAAGAGAAATAAAAGGTTAATGTAAGGTAATATAAAAGATAAGTCCGTAATGATAACACCAAAGAAAGTTTCAACATTTATCACAAACTTAGAAATATTTAGATTTATAAAGCTAGTTTGAGTAGAGTCCTGTGACCACCCTCAGCTATTGATTCTGATAAGATTTACCAGAACACAATACCGTTTAGGTCAGCAGAAGAATTTGAGAAACTAAAATGACTAACACTGTGCACAATATGCAGCACCGGAGAAAGCCTTACCCCATTATATTCCTTGGATGTCAGGGACAGGAGCTAGATAAATCCAATAAAGAAAGGTACAAGCAGTATTTAAAGCAACTCTGCTCAATATTCTTTCCGGACCATCCACTCAGGTATTTTGACTACGTCATAAATTTTTATCAAAGTCTTACACGACTGAATAACCATGTAAAATTACTTATTACTCACATTGCAAAATTCCATATAAGATTACTTATTACTCGCATTGCAAAATTAAGAGCCAAATTAATGCAAATATTTAAATTAAAACCTGAGATAAGCAAATAAGAAAAACTTACTCGTCCCATCATTAGCAATATTAATTCCATCAAAACTTAAAATGACATCAGAAGGCTTAAGAACTTGTGATTCTGGAGCTGTTGGCTCAATTCTTCTAATGCGGACACCTTTCTGATTAGTTCCCATCCCTATTGACAATCGGAGATCAGGATTTTCAATCTTCTGCCACTCCACCCCAAGAACTGGGAAACCTATTAAAAGCAACAACTTTATGGTAAGAAAAGCAGAGCAGTCACAAGCTGAGCATTGTAAGCATATATATGACTAGTAAGATGTAAAAAGCAGTTTCTATATCATTTTCAACAGTTGGGTACCTGTATAAGCCCCATTCTTCTCATAATCATGAATAAAGTGCATTATGACTGGCGTTGGAATAACATAGCCAATATTTTCCACATCTTCATGTTTCAGAGACTGAAATGCAATACCAACACATTTCCCCTTGTCATTAAAGGCGGGTCCCCCAGAATTTCCAGAATTTATAGCAGCATCTATCTGAAATAGAATTTTAATGAAAACATATGCAATGGATCCATTAGCAGCCGACACTAAATGGAAGCACTATATATAGTAGGCAGAATTCCAGTCTTTCTGACCTGCAATCCTAAGAGCTCAGTTGACCCATGGATGTAAGAAAGTATCTCAATTCGGGAGACAACACCACTTGTTACAGAGATTGTGTCGCCCCCAATTGGGTAACCAACAACAGTGACAGCATCTTGAAGTGCAGGCAACTCTCCAAAGTCAACTGGTGTGACTCCATCCCAAAACTCATCATCGCTAACAGTCAATAATGCTGAAGCAACAAGAAAAGAGAGCGAAAGTTGACATGAACAAATACTCAAAGCTTTTGAACTTTGACAGTTCAGTTGCACCGTAAGCAAAAAGACTAGTAAGCATTACCATAAACTTATAAGACATTCAAACATACATATTTGGACAATCATTGACTTAATTATCTTAAACATTATCACAAAAAAAAAAAAGAAGGAAAAGTGATGCTCCTGAGCAGATGGAGAAGTAGTACTGAACAAAAGTGTCTTGCCTGATAAATTTAGTTATTATTGCAGGAAATACCAACCAGAACTAGATACCAAATAAAAATACTCCATTGATAAATTGATGTTTCTTCCCATCTCATAATAAGAATCCCTCTCATACTAACATTCTACCAGAAAAGCCAAAATAAAAAATAAAAACAAAGGTAAAACGTATTAAAATGTGTGGCCTGTCCTCCAATCTCTTCGTTGTCCTCATCCTCAACCATAGAAATATAAGTTCCGTATAGGGTTTTAATTAGCCTTCCTCGATTAGGCAACTCAATGAAAACCGTACCGGACAGTTCCAACGTTGAGGAATTACAATTCTTTAAATCTTGACATTAATTATCTCTCCTAAAAGACACCCAGACTACGCTTCTCTTTACAACAACTGAAAGTTTGATAAAAGCATAAACTAATACACATCAGCTTGCACGTATGAAAAATTAAAACTTTACTCACCAATGTCACACTCAGTCCCAATAGCCAAAACAGTCGCCAAATACTTGGTGTCAGAACCTCTTTTCTTTAACTTCACTTGGGTGTGATGCTCCACCGAATGTGCATTAGTTAACACCCTTCGTCTCCCAACAATAAAGCCACTACTACTCGAACTATATTGCCTCTTTCTCTGCCATGGAAGCGAGAAGTTTGGGTCAGTATGCACACAGAACACTTTCACCACCGCATCCATAGCTGGAACCACCTTCACCGCACTTTCCCACTCCGCCGCCGCCGCTGCCGCCGCAATCCCCATCATGTTATTCAGTCGTATCTCGCTACTGGGTGCGCAAAAGTCGCCGTTTTGCTCGCTGTGTCGAGTTAAACGCCGTTCGGGCGACTTGGGTTGCTCCAAAGTTTCCGTTTGCTTCCCAACTTTCCGGGGTCTTCCTCGTCCCCGGCGAGAAGGAGGAGGGCTGGTGGTGGTGGCCGGAATTTCGGAGGAGGTTGTAGTGGTGGAAGGGACAGGAACGGTGTCGTTTGGAGGGACGTTTGAGGGGAACTGGAAGTCCATGGTTTCAGGGGAAGGAGAGTTTTTGGGTTTGCGACCGCGCTTTCTAGGTTTATTGTCCATTTTGGCTTTACGGGTTTGGTTTATGTTTTGCTAGTGTAAAGAGAGAGCCTTGCCCCTGGAGAGATTCTGGGATGTGGAGGAGAGACAGACTCTGAGAGAGAAGAAGAAAATGAAGAAGAAGGGTTGGGCTAAGTGGACATAGGGCCTCCTCTGTTAAATTAGGGCAAGTCAATAATTTCGTGATTTGGTGAAATGGGATTGGAAATGAATTTAGAGGAATCATCCAAGCTCATGGATCTAGTTAGAGCCCATTCCTTTTGAACCTTTTTAATTTCAATCGTACAATAACAAGGGTAACAATTACAGTAACAATAATAACAATAAAGTTTCCCTGATACGTAAAAGTTGAAGAGATTTGATAGTACAAAGTCTTACTTCTAATAAGTAAATAGGTTATTTCCTATATATATATATATACACCTATACATACATACACATATACATGTAAAATATACATGTACATATTAAAATAATAAAGTAATAATAATTAAAATAATAACAAAAAATAATAATCATAAAATAAATAAAAATAAATATGGTTAATAAAAATATAAAAACAAGTAATAAAATAAATAATGCGATACATATAAAAAAAGGTAAAAAAACAAACAAGTCTACAAGGAAATATTTAAGTCAAGTAAGAAAATGTTTAGGCTAAATAACTAAAAGAAAAATACTAGATATTAAATTTTTAGGCTAAAGGCAAGATATAAGATTAAAACGAAAATGATTAAAAGACTTATAAGAAAGAGAACTTCTCTATATGAGATCTTTTGCATGTATCCTAGTACAGTAAAGTTTTCTATTGAAAGTTACATCCTCGGTAAGTTCCAACATAATTATATACATAAATTTAATTACATAATCTTTTTAAAGAATGCTTCAACTTATTTATACAATAATTTGGCAATTGCCTCATAATTAATTATCTTGATTTGTCAAACGTTCGATGATGCAACATCTTTCTAACTAAAAAATCTTATAATAATTAACAAGTTTTTAACCTCTAAAAAAAGGATTATGGCTTTCATCATAAAAGATATACAACATAAAATTTTAAAAATATGATGAAATAATTTATTCTAAACAAATCTACCCATTATAAATCATAGCCTAGTCTATTTAATTAAACCAAATAACTGATATCCTAAATACTTAAAACAACATGTCTAAACTAGAATTCAATAATTAATCATAACTAAAGCAAGGAAAATCAAAAATAAGGAGAATAAGGGTTTAGAAAAACTCATTAACGTGCTCTACTTTCAAACTTCAGACCAACCCATTCAAGATATGAAAAATTCCTCCACAACTTTAAACCAGCTAAAAATATGTGGGATCTGGTTCCCTTTCACACCCAAATACTCCTTGCAACATCTCTAGCTTTAACCCACCTTGAAAGGATGACAAAACCTCTCAACCTTGTATGACTGCTTTTAACTTTCTCCTCCACAGCTCCACCGTTTTTATAGCCTAAAAAATGTCTCCCATACTTGCACGTTGTTGGATCTGCGATAGGCTTCTGCTTATCCCTTCCATTTTGAAGAGATTTGATGGAGATAATGTCAAGTGGGTGCAACTCCTCCTCCTACCCGACATTGCTTGTTCTGTTGCTGTTATTTTCCTCCTCTAGTTGTTGCGTTTTGTTTTGGTTGCTGATGTGTTGCGTTTTGCTCCTCTGGTTTTTACATTTTGGCTGTTGCGTTTTCTATCTACTACTACGTTTTATTTGCTAAGTTTTCTTCTCTACTATTACGTTTTGCTCCTGTCTTGGTGACTACGTTTTGCTTCCTTGTCTGCTGCGTTTTGGACTATTCTGGATGCTTCTTTTTGCTTCTAATGGGGTTCCTTTTTGTTGGGTTATTTGCTTGTTTTGGTGGGCTAAATCATAGGCTGAACTTCATTTTGGGCCATATTTTCTTCTAGATTCCTTTCTTTAAGTCCACCAAGCCTACAAGAAAATATTTAGTACAATTTAAACCCTTTTTGAAAATAAAATATAAAATTAAAAACTTGAATAATTAATAAGAAAATGCAATAATTTAACCCCAATGTGTTATGTAAATAATATAAAATAGGGATGTAAAATCTATTATAATTTCTACTTATCACCTTATAATTAATTATCTTGATTTGTCAAATGTTTAATGATGCAACATCTTTCTAACTACAAAATCTTATAATAATTAACAATTCTTAAACCTCTAAGCAAAGGATTATGGCTTTCATCATAAAAGAACGAGAGCATAAAATTAAAAAAAAAAGAAATAATTTAATATAAACCAAACTATCTTTTATAAAACATGGTCTAGTTTAGCTGTAGCTAGTTGGTTTTGTTTGTGGGGATTAGTCATATACACCATCTTTTAGTTTTCACTCCAATTTTAAACCTTAAAAGTGATTTAAGAAAAAAAACTAACTTGACTTCCATAAGAAAAGGAATTTAAGGATGTTACGTTGGAAACAAGAAACTTATAACTCTTTATATAAGAATTATTTGATCTTCTTCTGATATTAAAATTGGTGTAGATATATAAGTATTATTTATAAGAGATGCATTTCTAAATAAAGATGGTCAGAAAATGATATTATTTTTCAAATCCATTTACAAAAAAAATGATTAAAAATATCATCAAAATAAATAAGGCTACTCTATGCCTATTAATTTTTGTCTTAACTTTTCAACTCTCTCTTTCTCTGTCTCTCACAACTCAAGACTCCATTGTTCACACACACCTTGTTACCTTAATTATCTCTTCTCCATTGTCTCTTTGATCATTGTAATGGTCACTGACTAACTAAATCCAATTTCTTTATTGGTTTTTTTGGTTTAAAATGTGTTTTTCATATTCAATTGAAGGAATAAATCACATTTAATAAGAAAATAGAATCTGAGAAGGAAGAAGAAGACACATAAAGGAATAATTACAACAAATTAAAGAGAGAGAGAGAGAGAGAGAGAGAGAGAGAGAGAGAGAGAGAACAATAACTTTATGATAAGTTGCTCATTCTCATATTTGTTACACAAAATTCTAATATAAAGACAAATAAGTATCAAATAGACACATGCTTGAGTGGTTATGTTAAGGTTTTATTTAAATGGTGCGTCTTAGATAGCAACTTAGTTAAGTTACGTCATCGTCTCATCATACAACTCCTTCTTTAAATTTACTAAGCCCATCAATTTGTTATCATTTTATTCTGTAACAATTCCCCTCCCCTTCCCTAATTTAACTTTTGGAAATCGATCATGAAGCTTGAACAAGTATTTCCATGTAACATTCTCACTTCTACCATTTGACCATTATACTAGCTCTTGGGCTGCTAGCCTATTGTTCCTTTTGACTATTTTTTTCCCTAATATTGCTACTGGAACATGCTTTATAGTAGTGAGCATGGGCAGAAGTTCAGTAAAGATTTTTTTTACTCTATGTGAGCTTTTTTAAGTTAGGACACATGAAAGACATAATGTATGGTGTTTCATTTCAGTAATTTTAATTTGTAAGCTACCCTTCCTACACGCTTCAAGATCTTATATGGATCGTAACAAAGGTGACAGCTTGTGATTTATTTTCCTTTATAGTGAATGTTGCTTATAAGGCTATAACTTAAGTAGGACCCAATCACCCACTTCAAATTCCATATTCACTCTCTTTTGTCCACCTACTATTTCATTCTATTCTAGGCCTTTTGCAATTGAAACTTGGTTATTGCAAAGGCTATCTCTTCGTGTCTTAATGCCTAGCTTATTATCACTACATTGGAGTCTTGGTACTGCTGTTGCCTGCAACCAAATTAATACCAACTCTAACAATAAAAATGTAGTTAGTGAAGAGTTGAGATCGTTCTCACGAGAAACTTTCACAAAAAATGTTAAACTAGTTGAAAACGAATTGAGAGGTTTGAATTAATGTAAATTAATGGATTAAAAATGGCTGAAATTGAAAAATAACAAAAATATCTAAATCTAGAAATTCAGTAAATAAACCTTGGTTTCGGGTCACCGACATTATCAAACTAATATAGATCTTTGATATAAAACTCAGTCCATTAACAAACATTCATTGGGAGGTGTTTTCTCTTAAGATTAAATGAATAGAAATATGTATTCTAAACATTCTTATTAGTCAATAACTTAGATACCATCTTAAGTTTAATTGATTAATAGCTTTAAAAACTAAGAAATCAATGAACAAGATAACATATGCACGACATATATTTAATCTAGTTAAGCGTCTTCTTAGAATTTTCAACTCTAACGTAAAGATAATAATCCTAATTGTCACTTATGATTAACAAGACTGAACGCCATATCCTACCAATCTAGCTATAAATTAAATAAATCAATCCCTAGTTGTGAACCTTAGAAATCAATTAATTCAATCATGAAAAGCAATTCGGAAGACACTTAATATTCATTAATGAAATAAACTTTATTTAGAAATCTCACCATACTAGATGATAACGTGGTTGCCTTCAACCAGGAAGAAAAGTTTAGCTACTCATAACAAAAGGAAGAACAAATAAAAGAATAAAAAAAGATAAAGTCTCCATCCCTGGTCTTTTCTGAAAAATAAAAAAGTTCTAGCCTAAAACTAGAAAAACCTGACAAGAAAACTGTCTGCAGAAAAATGTAAAAACTAAGACTTAGGCTCTGCATGAACAATACACATTTTAAACCCTTTTCGATCTTCTTTCCCCTTCATCTTATCATAATCTTGAGCAAATATCATCCCCCCATATTCAGGTTATAGATATCCTTCAAAAAGGCAACACTTGATTCCCAAAATCGTAAAGATCTTGATGGATCGAATCTGATTTGAAATCAGATTCTGTAGATAGACTTTTCTTTTCCTTGCACGTGCCCACGCTTAGTCACTTATTTTCTAGCTAGCTTGTATCTTTTTCTTGATCTATTCATTTCACGACTTTTTACTTCATAATCAACTTCAAGAATGCTCAAGACTTCCTAATAACAAAAGATGAGTAAGTCCATTAGGTTGAACTCAATTTACACTAAACAAAAGGGAATTAGAAATCAAAATAGTGAAAATTAATCATCCTATCAAGTCTCTTGTGAAATATAGAATATGATTAGTAGAGAGTACCGTATAAAACCTAAAATGGGGTGGATCCTATAATCGAATAGTAGGTGGTGTTATACCACCATTCTACCAGGGGAACCCAATCACTCTATTTGTGAGGAGTTTCTTTGTAAAAACATCTTAGATAAGTTTATAAAATCTTATTAATTGTCGCTAATTATGTATTCATTTAGAGTGATAGTTTGTTGAGTATCTCAAGCTTACCCTTTATAATTTGAATAATTCTTGCCATGACTAACTAAAAAATGTTGGGATCTCTATTAATCATAAGGACTTCAAGCATCCCATACAGTTTAAAGAAATGATTGTAATGTTTGCAACTGAGTAAGAATGCTCAACCAGAATGAAATGAAAGTATTTAGAGAATAGATTAACCACTACTAGAATTGTTAAGTTCCCCTTGGATACCAGAAGGCCCTTAATAATCCAAGATACACAGATGTGTCATACTTACTTTTTTGACAAGCCATAAACTTCTTGATGTGATTTTAAATGTCTTTAACCAGTTCTTTCCAATAGAATAATTTTGTAGTTTTTGGTAGTTGCCAACACCTCATAGTAACCACTTATTGCTTCATTATGACCAATCTTAATCAATTTATCCCTGAGTTGAGCATTGAACCTAACTACCAACCTTCCCTTCCATCGTAACAGTCCATTCCTCCATTCATAAGCTTTGACCTCACCTCCCCTGCTACTAGCTTTTTGATTAAATCCTACACTGCAAAGTCCTCCTTCTAGCTCCTTTTTATTTCTTCTATTAAGTATGCATCACTTGCGATATATACATCACTATAATTTGAAGATAGTGAGTTTGGACAGAGCATCCATTGCCATTTTCTCCTTTCCACTCTTGTAATGAACCTCAAAGTCATATTCCAAAAGTTTAGGTAGCTAGGTTTATTGAAATGGTGTGGTAATGTGCTGCTCTAGCAAATATTTAAGACTTATTTGATCAATTTAAACGATGAAGGGTTTTATACTGAGATTGATGCCATTGGTTTATAACTTTTATCAAAACTAAAAATTCCTTTCATATGTTGATAAACCTTGGTTCCTTGTAGCTAGAACCTTGTTAAAAAAAATTATGAAATGGTTCTTTTATTGCAACATTGCTCCTCTACCTGATCCACTCACATCCTCATCCACCGTAAAAGGTTTATGAAATCTGAAAGGGCCAGGGCTGGTGTCATCATAACAACTTTTTTAAAAGTTCTCAAAAGCTTCCTACTCCTTTTATTAGCAATTACAATTTGAAGTATGTGAATTCTTCAACAATTTCGTTAAGTGGCAAGCAATCTTTCTATACCCTACCATTAAGTGCCAAGGAAACCCCTCAATTCTTTGAGGTTTATAGTTTTGAGTAACCCTAAAATGGTTGGTACCTTTTTTGTATTTGTCACTCTTCCTTTTTAAAAATTGAACACTCTAAGTATTCCACCTGCCTTGCCCTTAATATATACTTACTCCCTTGAATAAACAACTAGTTTTCCTAAAATGTCTCCATTGCCTTATTGAGATACTCCACATACGACTAGAAGGAATGACTATATATGAGATATCATCAAAAAACACAATAATGAAGTGTGTAAGGAAGGGTTTAAAAATCTCATTCATTAGGTGTTGAAATGTGGAAGTTGCGTTGGTTAATCTAAATGGCATGATAAGGAACTCATAATGCTCTTCATGAGTTTTGAAATTCGTCTTTGAAACATCCTTGAGTTACATCTGAACCTAGTGGCAACATGACCTCAAATCTAACTTCAAGAACTAATTAGATTCATGTAACTTATCCTGAAGCTCTTTAATCAAAGGGAATTAAAATTTTTATCCTTGCTCATATGCTTGTTAAGCTTTTTATAATTGATACATGTGCCTTATAAATTATCCTTCTTATTAAATATAACTACTAGTGAAGAAAACGATCCTAAGTTATGCCTTATAAACCCTTGGTTCATCAGCTTCCTAATGGATTGCTTTATGTTCCTTTTTGCACCCCTAAGTACTGGTACAGACCAATGTTAATAACTTATATGTCTCAAATGGATATAGTGATTGTGGCTTCTGTTGGGGTGGTAATTGGGTTGGTTCTTTAAACACCATAGTATACTCAATTAGAACCTCATTGATTTTGCTAGAAGTGCTCCATTGGTTTTCTCTAATATCCAACTACTTTAATTAGCATTCTATAGGATAAGTTAACTGCATTATATAGAGCTACCCTCTATTGGAATGCTTAAGGACCATGTGGAATTATCTAAAAGAAACTGCCTTAGACAATTTACTTGGGTTACCATTTAGGGTTGCCAATTTTCCTTCCCATTTAAACATCATCGTTCTCTTTTTAAAATTAAACATAACATCGTCCAACCTTATCAGCCATTACACCCCTAGTACAATGTCACATCCTCCAAATCTAATACTAAAGTGTTCATTGTTAACTACAATCCTTGCATGCTTCATGTAAAGTTCATGCGACATTGATTATATGTCTACGTCAATCTTTCCAACGGTAATATGTAGCAGATTAATGTCTTTAACGTTGTGTTTTTTTCTTTTTAATCATTGAAGCATACACAAAATTGTAGGTGTTGTTATTGTTTATCAATATATAGATCATCCTTCATAAAATACTCTTAAACCTCTTATCTACTTGAATTCCCATTCCATTTCCATTCCCACCATTGCTTATAAGGATACATTTGGGAAGGTAGGTTCTGCACTTTCTTTATTAACTTTGTCTTCATCTACCCCTTGGGCTACATCTGAGACATTATCGTCCCCTTCCACTAAATATAGTTGAAATTGCCTTTTACTACATTTATAGCCTAGGACATATTTCTTGTCACAACATAGTCCCTTGGCACTCCAGTCATTGAATTCTTCACTAATAATGTGCTTTGGTGCCTTGTTAGTTCTTAATTATGTGGGTTACGTTTGAGTAATTAGAATAAGAAATAATCCATCATGTAGAAGGAAATAGTAAAGAGAAAATGACTAAATGAATTCTCTATTTCTTGTATGTAAAATTCAATGTATGTAGAGGTATTTATATACAATTAGGCTAACTAAATATCCTTAATTTTATGCTACACAATTATATCAGTTAGCTAGAAACAAGGATCAATCAACTATAATTAAAGATAAGATAGAGCATATCTTATAATGATAAGATGATAATATCATTGTTAACACCCACCCTTAAACTCAAGGTGTCACAGAAGATGAGAGCTTAAGTTTGGAAACTAGATTTGCAAAGTGCCAAGGTAGATGGGACTTTGTAAAGATATTAATAATATGAGATTGTGAGTTGTATGGTCCCTTGAAGAACATGATGTCAAACAAGATGAAAATTAACCTCGATGTGCTTTATCTGTTCATGAAAGAAATCATTATGAACGATTTGTATAGCACTATGGTTATAATAATAGAGAGGAAGTGCAAAAGAGAAAGATACAACCATATCTTGAAGCAACCATCGTAATTAAAAGAGTTCAGAGGTAGTATCAACATGAGTTCTATATTTAACTTTTGCACTAGATCGAGAAATAATTATTTGTTTATTGTTGTGAAAAGAAATGAGAGATGTGCACAAAAAGAAATAGTAACTAGTGGTGGATAGACAGTTTGTTGGGTTCCCAGCCTATTCAACATCAAAATAGGCTTGTAGCTCTAATGGGAAAGAATAGTGAAAAAGAAAACCATAAACATAGAGTACCTTAGACATACCTTAATAAACGAAGAACAACATAAAACTGAGTTGTATGAGGTGCGGGCATGAAATGACTCACAATGTGTAATATGAGCAATATCTAGACGAGAGACAATAAAATAGATAAGACTACTAACTAATTGGCAATAAAAAGGTACCATCAATAATTATACTCCTATTAGTAGTAGAAAGGCTATCATTAGAGTTAAGTGGAGTGCTAGATGTCTTAGTATTAGTGATGCAAGCTTAAGAGATGAGATAAGTAACATACTTTTCTTGTGATAGATGGTATCTAAATTTATCCAACAATACCTCAAGACTAAAAAATTAGCTCAGATTACCTAAGTATTTCATCTCAAACTGTTGATGGAGAAAGAATTTAAGGGCAGATATACCCTATATGTCATTGCCAGTTTTTATCATATCAACCACATAAAAAAGGAGAAGAGTGTACGCTTGATCTAGTTTTTGAAGAACAAGGAATGATCATAAGACTTGGACTTAAAGCCAAGTTTTCTAATAGTGGAGTTAAAGTTTGTAAACTAGGCTTAAGGAGCTTGTTTTAATTCATACAAGGCTTTAAAGAGATAACAAACCTTATTGGGAGGATGATCATACTCCATAGTAGGTTGTATGTACACTTCTTCTATAAGACCTCTATTAAGGAAGACATTTTTGAATCTATTTGGAATAGCTGCCATCTTTTGGTAACAGCAACAACAATGAGATTGTGTAATAAGGTCAATTGGGATACATAAGCAAAGTTCTCTTTATAATCAATGCTATATTTTAGTAACAAGGTGAGCTTTTTATCTTACCATTGATCCATTTGTGCAGATAATTGCCTATATTTCTTCTTCTATTGCTTACAACCACAAAGGATTAGATTTGGCCTCCCAATATGTGCAAGGTTTATATAGAGATATAAATGTGGAATAAACATGAAAATCATGAAGATGAACAGATGGTTGGGTTACATGGTTAGTCCAATGAAGCATTGGTGGTGGAGGGAGATGTTATAATAAGGGATTTGGTGGATCCATAGCTGGAGAAGATGTAGTGGGATCAAGTGTAAGTAGAGTTAAACTACAAGGGCTATTGAGAGAACCTGTAGATGAAATGTCAGGAAAAAGATATATAGTAGGATCAGAGAAGAATTGATATGGGGGTTCATTGAGTCAAATTTTTAAGAGAGTTGAAAACATCTTAAGTTCCTAAAAGGTTACATGAGGAGAGATACAAAATCCTTGTGATAAGGGATCCTAACATCTGTACCTTTTGTGTTCTATACCATATCCTACATAACAACATACTCATGCTATTGGTTCTAGTTTGTGCTCATGAGATTGTAAGAGAACAAAATAAGCACGACCAAAAAATTTGAGAGCTTGGTAATTAGGCTTATGATTAAACAGACATTCATGTTGTTTGTGGTAGGAGAAAGGGTACAATTTATATTGTATACAACAGTAAGAATTGCTTCTGCCCAAAAGGTTTTTTTGAAAAAGAAGAGGATATAAGGAGGGCTCGAACAGTATCAAGGATGTGTTTATGTTTTCATTTTGCTTGACTATTTATTGAGAGGTACTTGGACAAGATCTTTGGATAATAGTACCTTATAAGGCAAGAAATTGAGTGAATTTTATCTCTCTCTATTCCATGGCATTATCAGTGTAAAATATTTTAATTTTACTAGAAAAATGAGTCTATATCATATTAGCAAAGCGAGAGTAAATAGAGAATAATTCATACCTATGATGCATAAGATAGATCCAAGTATAACGAGAAAAATCATTACCAAAGATCACATATTATTGTAAATCCCCAATAGTATCATAAGGAGAAGGACCTTAAATATCGTAATGAATCATATTAAAAGGTGCCAAAGAAATAGAATCATTAAGAGAAAAAGATAAAATATGACTTTTATAAAGTTAACATGAAACACAATCATAGTTTTCAATCTTAACAGGGCCTAAAGAACCACTAAAAATTAAAGATCCTAATCTAATAGAAGAAAGATGACCAAGATGAGAATGCCAAAGATGAGATGTGATAACTCTAGTAATAATTTTAGATGGAAGATGTAAGGAAGTAAGCTCAAATAGCTGCACAACTTTATGCCCTGTCCTAAAGATCTCACCCATGTTTGGATTCTGCATAGTAGAATCACAACTCAAAAAAGATACATCAGCTCCAAGTTCATACAATTTACCAATAGAAATGAGATTTAAAGACAATATAGGAAAAAGAAAAGTATTAGGCAGGTAATTTTAGGTGTTTAAACAATGCCTATACTTTAAACATGCATAGTAGAATTATTAGCAATATAAACAATGTATAAGACTAATGGTGTGTATGGAGATGAAACAATAGAAGAATTAAAAGTTATATGATTGCAAAAGGCATAATCAAAGTACCATAAGATTATAGTACTTGTTGTGACAGATAGGGCAGATAAAGAAACAATATTAGAATCAGGTTAAAGTTGTTGGAGAAGAGCATAAAGATCTTTTAATGAGAATTTGGGAGAACTACTCTCTATATGATCCTCTGTGGTAATAACAATAGTAGTAAAAGGAGGCTAATGGGGCTTAAAAGAATTACTTTGTTCAAAATTCTATTTAGGATATTTTCTCAGAAATGTGATGACCAAATGTTTTGCAATAGCTACGGGATCCCTTATAAAGTTGCTTGACTGAATTTTGAGAACTTTGAGAAGATGACGTCTAATTGGATAAAACAACATTAGCAGGTGGACTAGATTTTTCAATACGAAGTGCATTGATCTGACTCTCTTCTATAATTAATTCTTTGATCATATGGTCAAGTGTTGGCAAAGAACCTTGGTAAAGATGAGAGCTACGAATAGATTCAATCCTCTCAAAGATTCATCAACAAATGCCAAATATGTTGACATACACGAAGATTTGCATAGATAGTAGTAGCATCAAGCAGGAAAACTAAGTGTTATTTGATCCCAAAGTTCTTGCAATTTAGACACGTAACAATATATTATCTATCCAGGTTGCATTCAATGAAGTCTTCTATACAACTAAAATTAGTTGACATCATTAGATACAAAGTATCAATTTTTCAAAAGGCTTCATACCTCCTAAACAGTTTCAAAGAGTCGAAAATTGAGTTTGATAGCTTTAGCATAAGTGTTTCTAAACTAAGTTAATATTTGGTAATTCATTCCATCCCAAGATACTAGACATTCTGTGAATACATCTATTTCTTTTCACCTTTCTTTTTTGTTGGTTTGGGTATTTCTCCATTAACAATATGCCAAATAAGTCTCCCTTTAAAAAAATTACACATTTCTTCATCCCACAAATCATAGTTTGAACCATCAAAGGTGATATTGATAGGAATATATTGGGCAATTTTAGAGGCATCCATAATGAAAAATGGTATAAACTTATTTGTAAAGTTGAAATTTGATTATTCTAACCTCAAAAATGGATTCAAAACATAAAAAAATCTTTAAAATGATCCTATTAGTAAATAAACTAAAGGAGACATAATTGGACTAGGCGATCAAAATATTGTTCAACTCTTTTGAATCAAACTAAACTAATAGTTTAAATCGAACCAAAGAAGGGCAGAATATGACATGTGGACAAATTACAGTCAACACATGACGATCAACTAGGATGTTGACATGGCATATAATATTGACATGTCATTGACATGGGGTGATGATGTGTATTCTAACCTGGCAATAAGTAGGAAAATGGTGTGGCACTAACTTTGCGTCTTATTGATGACATGGATGATGTGGTTTTAATATAGTTACCGCTTGGGTGTTGATGTGCAGAAGATGAATCTGCGTTGGTTTATCATTCTAACTGAAATGACGTCATTTTGCTAGGTTCAAAAATGATGTCATTTGGACCTTCTTTTACCTCCAGACACTTCAGCTAGGGCTTTTGGGACCTTAGCAACTTCAAG
Organism: Erythroxylum baracoense; assembly: GCA_025629805.1. NCBI lineage: Eukaryota > Viridiplantae > Streptophyta > Magnoliopsida > Malpighiales > Erythroxylaceae > Erythroxylum > Erythroxylum baracoense. The sequence goes on from JAOTAY010000008.1 coordinate 10,986,067, forward strand.
TGGAACTTTTAGGCAATTGGATTCATTCTTAACACTGTTGTGATTTGCTCAAGAAGAGGAACAATTTGGCATATGACATGCTATTTTTGAGGCATAATGAATGTAAAATGCGAAAACTGAAGGTTGCCAGAAAAGATCCCACAATTTTTGACTCATTTTTACAAAGGAAGCTCTAATGCCATGTAGGAAGAAATAATAGAGAGAAAATGACAAAAGGAATTCATTGTTTCTTGTGTGTATAATTCAATATAAATGGGGTTTTTATATATGATTAGGCTAACTAAATATCCTTAATTTTATACTATACAATCATATCAATTAGGTAGAAATAAGGATCAATTAGTTATAATCAAAGATAAGTAGGAGTATATCTTATAATGATAAGATGATAATATTTTGTTAACATATCCATTAAGGTATTTCTTTGAATATTTCCATTTTTTTAAGTCCCAAGAGTCAAGCTAATACTGCCCCCTCCACTAGGTGTCCTTGTGCCACCACTTTTGAATAAGGATGTGTCTTTCTTCACCATTACTGTCCCCTCTTTATCTTTATGCCAACATATGAGCATGTTGCAATAAAGTCATATCTAATAATTTCACCATAAGTTCCAACTCAGGTTTGAGTCCCTTGAGAAAGAAAATAATTAAGGAATATTTAGGTAGTGACAGTCTATTGGAGAGTTGATCAAACTGGGCAAAATTCTTAGACAGATCTCTCTTATTTGAGTTCCTAAAAATCCCGTACTAGATCATCGAAAATCGCTACATTTTGTTTAAGCACAATAGCGGACTTCTCCCAATCTACCTCATCTAATTTGGTTATATTCTTCAAATAAAGTTGATACTATTCTAATTTAAGCCCGCCTTCATGTTTTTCGAAGTGTGGTCCAATATAAAGAATTGTTCGCATTGATATAACTACAACTTGATATGTTCTCCATCAAACATTAGAAATTGAATTATATTAAGTCATGGGCACTACGTACCCCTCCTTGTCATAGCTATGTTTAACAATGCTACTATTTTGCTCCAGTGTGTTGGTGTGAGCACTCCTTATTCCCCTCTAAATCGTTGAATGAACTGGGTGAACACCTTCTTGAGCTCGAACATCTTTTTCATTTTTGACAACCCTACACTGAGATTTTAATAGGATTTTTTTGGTTTTTGACTTGGCCCTCCATCAAACTTCTAACATGTTCCTTCATTCTGTGTAGTTCCACTTCATGTGTTTCTTCAGTCATCATTTTGTCTAAGGCAGTTGCTTTGATACCAAATATTTTGTATCTTTTATTCAATTAAAGGAATGAATCACATTCAATGAGAAAATAAAGTCTATAAGGAAGAAGATGGCACACAAGGGAAGAATCACAACAAATTAGAGAAAGAGAAAATAACAACTTTATGGTATATTGCTCATTCTCATATCCGTTACACAACATTTCAATATAAGGAAAAAGTGAGTATTAAAATAGACACGTGTCGGAAATTTTATGTTAAGGCTTTATTTAACTAGTACATCTTAGATGTCAACTTAATTAAGCTTCCTCGTCGCCCCATCCTACGGCTCTTCTCTAAACTTCTCGAGCTCATAACTTCTTCAATCGTCGTCGTCTTATTTTGTAACATTCTAACAGAAACCCTTATGGGTTGCTTTTCATAGGTAATCTGCATCCACAAGTTTTTTGGTCCCTTTTAGCCTTCAGTCTAAACTTGGTACTCCTATATTGAACCATTGTTCATTTTTCTGTATCTAAGTAATCTTAGATCTCAATCTTGGATTTTGCCTGTTGAATCTTGTGTCTAAAGTTGTTGCCTTTGGGTGATTAATCTTTCACTCCTGATGTCACAAGGCCAGGCAACTGAGCTATACTTTGATCCGACCCTTGAAAACTAGGTCTTAAAGGCCTCGAAAGTGCTAGCTCGCCATTAAATCAACATCTAACTCATTGAAATCCAGTCCTGACCTCACATAACGCTTTATTCAAGCTCTTATGTTGAGCCTACAAAGCTTCAATGAATCATCAAGAACATTGCTTCTAAGCAAGAACCTTCGGCCTTATCTTTTTATATAGCTCGGAGCCCTCTAAGTGACAACAATGTCCTCTTTTTGGCCCATACGCCCTCAAATTCATTGCTTCAGTTCTATTCCCGGTTGTGTGTTGCATTTGAAATTAGTGACGAGTGCTGTCTTGACTTGTGGATTCCTAGTTGGTGTAGTAGCTCAGGAGTTTCCAAAGCCGACAATGGGAGAGACTTTTTGTCTTTTAAGAGATTTAAAGCTGCCTGTTACTAGGTAAGTGATAAACGATCGTATCATCACAAAAGTTTAAGTTATTGTGTGAGTCCAATATAATTAGTTTTATAAATTCACTAACACGCCCCTTCAAGTAAAAGTCCTTTGAGTTTGAAACTTGCACAGGTTCACTCTACTTTGTGTTGAATAATAGGTAGGTGGTAGGATTTGAACCCACGACCACTTGATTACAGAGGCTCTAATACCATATTAAGTGACTGTTTCATCACAAAAGCTTAAGCTATTGTGTGAGGCCAACTTAACTGGTTTTATATATTCACTAAGGGGGGGGGGTTGATTCCTATGGGAGAATAGGAATAG
>JAOTAY010000008.1:10995574-11016434 GCA_025629805.1 Erythroxylum baracoense
TTGAGAATTGAATTTAAGGTTTGCTACTTTAGGTTATTACCAAAAGATCATGCAAGATGCGATCCTATGGAATAATTCTAGGAAAGCAAATTAAATTTAATTCAAAAGAGAATTAAGAACAGAGGAAGGTTATTTTTGTTTATCATTGACTCGCATGAAAAGTATTTATAGATGGCCATTGTCTCTTTAGTAGAGAACTTGAATACAGTCATGACACAAAACAAATTAAATGAGATCATAGAAAAATACAAATGCGAGATATGACCTAGGGTATAGCATACTATGTCTACTTAATGACACATAAATCCCAGGATCAATTTGTTAATCGAGATGTCATATACTCCTACAGATATATGACAATGTGCTCTCGTCGTATGCTGTTCACACCGATTATTGAACAAGTATGAGCACTGCAAAGTTTTGTTTTGTTTTTTAATTAGATTAAAACCTATCATGTGTGAGTGGGAGATAATGAATTAAATACACCCATGAGGGGTATTATGGTAAGTCTATTTTACATAACTACCAAAGGTAGTTAAGGTGTAGCATTTAATAAAACAAAAGAAGATAAAGATATCTTCTTAAGAGAAGTACAAAACAACCTTCTGTGAAAAAAAGAAAGGGCAGTACAAGTTCTTTAACCGGTGGAAATTCTAACAAGAATCCAAGTACGTGATTCTTTGTTTTTTATATACATATGAAAAATCCTGTGGTTAACATGATCTATGTGATTCTGTTCTTGTTTAATTATTTCTAACAGGTTATTTTTCCCCATTTCAGGTTTAGTGGTGTGTCAAGTACAGGCTTATCAAACGAAGTGCTCTTGCCATTCACCTGTTTTCTTTGTTGCAGTTATATCCCATCGTGGCCGCTGGCTAGCAATAACATCATATTGATTTTTATCAAGGAATGAAGGCCTCAAGGATCAAGGCTGCGTTTAAACTCGTATTTCTCACTGTCAAAATAAAAAATATCGATCAATCACCTTGACAAACAGTAATATCATGTCATGGTAATGTTTGTATTAACTTTTTTCCCGAATACAGATTCTTACTTCACCCATTTTATGCCTCTCAAACAAAGAGAGAAAAATTGACATTATTACAAATAAATCAAATTATATACTCTATAGACTTTGGTGAACCCTATCCTGTGCGAAAAATCAAATCAACTTCCTAAGAACAGTGAGCTAAAGTGTGATATAGACTTCCAAATCCCATTGTTGGTAGGCACCTTTACTTAAAAACAAGACCAGTATTGAGAAATGAACTATAAAGTTCAGAATCAATCCTTTGATAAGACTAGTTTTGCTAATCGAGTCTTTCAATGAGTTTTGCCTAATAAAAAGACTTAGTTACCATGCCTAAAACTTTTACTCTCTATATACTACGGAAAAAATATTACCATCAAATACCACCCCCTGTTGTTTTTTGCTGGAGCCTCGGGACTAAGTACAAGACTATTAACCACATTCACATTTCTTCAGACATTACCTTTCTATTCTGTAATAAAATTTAGTACAGATAAATAATTCACGTGATCGGATATGGATTATTGAAACTTATTAATTACTTAGATGAGTATCTTATTTCCACATGTTAAAGCACTTCTTGAAAAAACTTTCCTTCTATGCAGAAATTATATTTGTGCATTTGATTACAACAAGTTTTTAAAGTGAACATTATCATATATTTATAGATAATATCAAGACATTAATTGATTATTTACAGTTAACAATTGAAAATTCACACTTAAACTTATCAGGTATGTCTTTTCATCATCATCATTTTCCACTCATAGATGATAAGTTTAGTCAATAATTTTTTGTATGTTCTCATATTTTTTCAATAATCCTCAGGACCAGCATACCGCAATAGTTTATAGTTATATCTATTAAGAATATACGTCTCAATTAATGAATCGATACTTAAGTAGATTTTGTATTTTATATCCTAAGTCATATCTCGCATTTCAATCTCCTTTGATCTCATTTATTTTATTGTGGCATAATTATATTTAGTTCTTTAACTAAGAGTCGGTAGCCACCTTTAGATACAAATTTTTTCTTGTATGAGTTACCAATCAGAATGACCTTCTTGTGCTCTAAATTCTCTTAAATTAAATTAATTTATTGTCCTAGAATTGTCCCATAAGATTATATCAAACATAATCTTTTGATAACATTTTAAAGTAGCAAACCTTAAATTTAATGTTAAAGAATTAGACAAGAGTTCTAAAGGTGTATTATGAGGTTCACTTAACCTTGAAGGTCTCACACAATATAATTTGAGATCTTATGACTAACATTAATCCCTTTTATAGTCATTTTTGCACATATGGTAAGAGTCATATGCTACAATATTAATTCCTATTAATTTAGAGTATATGTCTTTTATAAATATAATAACATACAAATGTTGATTCATACATACTTAATGTATAACCTGGGTTCATTTGTCTACTCTTAACTTTATCTTGTAGAGCTCTCATCTAACCGCTTAAGACAGATACGATTACCATATGATCACTCCAAACCAATTTCCTTTTGACTTATCATTTAAGTTGATATTTATGATTTAAGTTTCTTACTTTAGCTCCCAATTATCACCTTAATAATAATGTCAAAACCTGTCTCTTCTTCAATCCTTGCCTGTGTGAGAAGGTCAATCTTTTATCTGTTCAACATAGTCTTTGATTCATATGATAAAATATGTTAAAAAAAATAAACATATTTCATAATCAAGTATTAAGTAATTCTTATTACTTATTAAACAATGCCAACTTAAATATGTATTTATATATGACAATATATTAAATGAACATACATGGAGAAAAGTTAATAAATTATATTTCAATATGTACATAATCCGAGTGACTTTATATGTCCAATATATGTATCTTGGGATATTGATTTTGTTATTGGGTATGCCACCATACCAATATATACCTCATGTTCACTTCTCTTTGTGTAAATGTATATTTCATATAATTGTACTTGGTATCCATATGCTTGGTTTTGGAATGAAATTTAAGGTCTTTTGCATAGGTTATTACTATTTGACTGTCACATTTCATTGTTACCGGATTGGTCTCGATTTGAGCGACACTTAAACTAACCAAGAATAGCCTAAGCCACACAACTTCTTATACAACAGCTGAAAATGCTATAAATTCAGCTTCCATTATGGGTAAAACAACACATGATTGTTTCTTACTTCTCCTTAATTCAACACCATTGTTAAGTAAGAAAATAAATCCAACGGTAGATTTTCTCTCTTCTAAATCTCCTTCTTAGTCTGCATTTATATGCCCTTGTATACGTAGCTCGTTCCCATGATAACACATTGCAAAATCAACAATACCTTTAATATACTTCAATATTCTCTTTGCTGCTTTTTAATGTGCTTGTCTTGTATTTGAATGATATCTGCTCACCATTTTGACAATGTATCAAATATGACTGTGTACATATCATAGCATACATGAGACTTCCAAATGCACTAGAATAGGGAAATTTTATCATTTGCTCTCTTTCTTATAATGTAGTTAGGAAAAACTTCTTGTTGAGACTTTCAGCTTTAACAATAGGATTATTTTATTGGTTTACAATCTTGTATACTGAATCATTCTTAGATCATTTGAATATAAGTCACTTAAGAAAGTGTTAATAATCTTTTTAAACTATCTTTTGAAATTTTAACCCAACAATATTTGTAGCTTCACCTATATGTTTCAATTCAATTTTATATGACAATCAATTTTTGATTTGCTTGACAAACTCAAAGTCATTACAAGCAATTAAAAGGACATCTACATATAAAGATAAAATCATAAATTTGTCTTTGGATTTCTTAATATATACACAACGACCTTCATCAAGCATATGAAATGACTACGATATGAAAACTTATATACCACTACCTTGAAGACTATTTTAGACCATAAATTGATTTTAATAACGAACACACTTTTTTTTGGCCTATCTCAATGAAACCTATAAGTTATTTGATATAGATTTCTTCTTTTGATTCTCCATTTAGAAAAGCAGTCTTTACATCCATTTGATGTAATTCAAGATCCAAATTAGCTACTATAGCCAAGACTAAACTAATCAAAGAGAACCTCACAACAGGTGAAAATGTTTCCTTATAATCGATTCCTTCCTTTGGGTATATCCTTTCGCCACAAGGTATGCTTTGTATCTTTCAGTACTATCATCAACTTTTTATTTTATTTTGAGAAACCATTTATTCTCAATATCTTTGCACCTATTAGGGAGATCAACCAAGTCCTATACTTGATTCGAGCTTACAAAAAGCTATGTCTTCTTTCATTGCTTTTATCCATTCTTCTTTAATAGGACTATTAAGAGAATTATATACATTCCTTGACTCGTCATCTTCTTGTAGGATAATAATGTAAATTCTCCCTTTAATTTCAAAGCAATTTTGTGAAACCATGCCATGATTAATTCAGTGTAAACGTGATTACTAAGAAACAAAATTATCAAATTCTTGATTACTCCTACTTGGATCAAATATGGTAGGTAAAATTTTATTGGGTTGTAATATTAAATTCCTTGAGTTAATTATTTAGGTTCTAGATTACTTCCATTCGGATAAAGTCCCTCTTTATGATTCCCAACAATGGAATCATTTTGATCAAAGTTTCATATAGAAATAGGTCTTTTACTATTTCACGTTACTTTGTAAAGTCATTCTCTAAGAACGTGACATCTTATCATTCAAATTTAGTTACTCCTTCATTACCTCATTCACCTATAAACACATATCCTTTTGAGTGTTCAAAGTATCTTTACCTACTTTTTATCCCTCTTGGGCCTAGTTTTCCATATTTCTAAAGAAGACATAGGTAACACATCCCTAAGGTCTTATATATTCCATATTGGTTTTTTTCCTATCCAAAACTTATATGAAGTTTTCGTAATTAATTTTATGGGCACTCAATTTCAAGTATATAAGTGGTTGTAGGCAATGCATCACCCTAATAGATGATTGACATATTTGCTTATACCATCATATATCACACCATTTGTAGTAGCATTTTATTATATCTTTTCATAATGCTATTTTGTTATGGGGTTTGTGGAATATCTAACTGTCTTTCTATTTCTTTTTCATTATACATCATCTTGAACTTATCAAACAAGCATTCTTGTCCTTGATTAGTTCTTAATTTTTTTATTTTCTTGTTAATTGATTTTCTACTAAATTTTTATACTTTATGAAACAATTTAATTGCTTCCAATTTATGAGAAATCAAATAGATATGATCATACCAAGTGTAATCATTTACAAAAGTGATAAAGTATATAGCCCCATGTTATGTCCTCACGTTACTTGGACCACATACGTCTAAATAAATCAATTGCAATAGATAAGAAGCTCGTGTTCCTTTTCTAAATGGTTTTTGTGCCATTTTACTATCCAAACAATATTCACAAATAGATAAATTTACTTGATGTAAACCACTAAAAAAACCTTCTTTAGTTAATTGAGTTATTCAATTTTGACCAATATGATCTAAACAAAGAATAACTTACAATGCTATTTGAATAAACAACATCCAGAACAATAAAACCATCTAATATAAAACCATTACCATAACAAATATGTTCAAGATTAGGGATCAATCACCAATGTGGAAATTTACATCAAAATTAAGGCAAATCAAAACTGACATAGATATAAGATTTTATGAAATGTTTAAAGCATACAACACTTCTTCTAGCATTAGGGATCGACCACCAAGCATATCTAATTTACAAGTTCTAATCCCTTATACAGTAACCTTTGAGTTGTCTCAGACATAAATTCATTATTTTCTATATAGGATTTTTCATAATTTTGCAAAGGCACCTCTATCCTTCACTATATGGTTGGTTACTCCCAATTCTACAATCCACAAAGGATGTGATTCAGTTAGAAAAATAGAACAAGAGACATTCAGATAAAAATGTTAGTATAATAGGATTGTAACTTTTTAGGCTTGCTACAATCACGAGAAAAGTGATCTTTATTACCACAATTAAAGCACTTGAATTTTTTTTTTCATGTTTTGCTTCTTTAAAGGGCATTTTCCTTTTCCATGTTGATTTCATTTTTCCTTCTTTGTCCTGAGTATAATGGGTATATTTCTTACCTTTTTTCCATTTGTATCCACCATCATGCTTATGCTTCCAGTTCACAACTCTATGTGAGCTAAAACTAACTGCATATACCTTAAAGGACATCTTAAAGGCTTCAAGATGTTCTTCTAGTATAAGATGCCTTGCAGCATCTTCCATTGTTTTGATGCTCACATTGCCAGTTAGATGCATTTTCATATGCTTCCCACTTTAAGGTAATGAACAAATCATAACTTGTACTTATTGCTCATTTAATAATTCATAACCAACATCATACAATTCACTTATCATATTTGACATGTGCCTCAAAAGCTTTCGCATTGTATGATCCAACCGTTTCTTATATGTTTCAAACTTGATAGCGAGTGACCTCACTTTAGTCACAGAGGCGCCTCCAAAACATGCAGCTAAAGTGGATCATATGTCCTTAGCAATTTCACATCTACAAAACTTATGCATACCATCGTTATCCATGTAGCTAAGTAACGTAATGTGAGCTAATAAGTTCTTTTTCTTCCGTATTTCATAAACAACATAGTCTCTTTTGTGTTAGGTGGTATTGCCTTCCTCGGGAACATCCATGGTTATGTTTAATGGTTTGAGAGGCTGTTGCTCTTCCATTATTATACTTCGTATGATAAAAAAACACACAACAAATATAGATGATATTAATCCAAAAATAAAATGATAGAGTAAAATGCTTGCATCACTTTAAAAGGCTTCAGAATTTGTTTAAAAGATAACTTATCTTTATTTTAAATTATTCATTATCACAATTACAACAAATCATATTTTCAATTTATGGAAGGTGATGATTAAGATTTATATTAAACCTACTATGATACCAATGTAAGAAAGTTTAAAACAAATAAAGGATTGACATGATCGAATATGCATTATTGAAACTTATCACTTATTTGGATGAATTTCATATTGCCACAAGTTAAAGAACTTATTGAAAAAAACTTTCTTCTGTATATAAATTATCTTTGCGTATTTATGTGTTTTAGTGATTATCATCAGTTTTTCCAAGTGAACATTATCTTATACTTATAGATAATGTCAAGATGTAAACTGATTATCTATAGTTAACAATTGAAAGATCACATCTAAACTCATCAGGTATGTCCTTTTATCTTCAAAATCCTTTAATAAGATAACGCCTCATAAGAAAAGGCCTATTATAATGGCAACAGGTACATGTAAAGTATAGAAAATGATCCTTCTTGCAACAAAAAGAGTAAACCAACTTGCCCCAATTATAACAGCTACATATTCTATACAATAAATTATCATAAACACACTTCAGGCACATAAATTTTGGTATAATTTAACTCATGTAGATATTAGTAATAGGAGGTTGCCAAACATCTTGTTGGTTTAGTTTTCAACTTATAATCATTAACGACCATCGAGATGGAATTCTTCTTTATCAAATAGAGTGGCTAAGTGACAAGTAAACTTTAATTCCATGTATAGCATCCAATTTTCTTTTAATATCACTTGATTCCTATCACTTTTTAAATTGAAAGCAAAAAAAGGTACATAACGCCATTAATTTTCATAGAAGGGCTCTTTTACACGTTAATGCATGCAAAGTATAACCATTGATTAATGTCATAAACGGAATGTACAATTATATACATAAAAAAGCTAAAAAATAGTAGCCTCTAAAGGAACTGGAAGGGAAGGCATGATCTTTTACCCTCATCTTTTAAAAGTAGAAATTAACCCTTCACCTAAAATATATAAAGAGTGTCAAAAACTTGAATGAAAAAAGAAAATTGAATGCAACCACAAATTCCTAGTACATAAGTTTCATTGTGATGTTCATAAAGAGTAAAAAAAAGACTAAATTGACCTTTGATAGTAGCATGGTAGTGGCTCCATGTGATCTCTAGCTACTGAATCACCTATAAGGTATAATGTCTTTCCATTGACAATTTTTAAGAAGGCTTTACAATTAAAGCTTGAAATATCACATTTTTAGGCTTCCATTTCCAATTAAGGATATCTTTGCCTACTCCTCAATGCATGAAACAGTTCTTTAAGTCTAAAAATGTCACACAACTCAAATTTGTATATTGAGAAACTTTATTAATGTCTAGTATGTAATGACCTTTAAACAAGTCAATATTCCCTCCCTATATAAAAACCAAACACCATAACTTAACTCACCATTTAAAACTAAAAAAAAATCAAAAAGAAAAATATAAGGGCGTCAAGCATTGGCTTAAAGTTAATATGCACTTTTGTGGTTCCATATAGAGGAGCTTTTGATCATCAAGGTCATATTTAAGCATGGACTTAAAAGGGTTTGGAGAAAAGAGAAGCACCATGCTAACAATTGCAGTTAGGCCTAAAGATGATAACAAGAAGGGGACTAACCTCTCCATGTGGAGGCGTTTGTACTTATAGGTATATGAAAAAAAGGAAGAAGAAGAAAAAGAAAAAGAAGACTACATACGAATGGATGGAGAGAGAGAGAGAGAGAGAGAGAGAGAGAGAGATTTATTCCCTTAGATAAGAGCATTCCATTTCCTGAAAATCTTGATCTTTAAGAGACAGAGAGTTTCTTCAGAGTAATTGTTGTTCACTGATAATAAGGTCAAAAAGGTAGACTCTTTTATATATTGCAATGTCAAGTATCATATTACAAATTGTGGAACAACATTTATTTAGTAGATTGTATATGATGTTCTATTGTAGTGAGAATTTTGTTCTTAATTGACTTGATTTATCCGTGAAACTTTTGTCAATTTTTTATGGAGCAATTGTGATGTCCTATTATTGATTTTGGGGAGTGAAAAATCAACTTTCTCATTTAAATAATAAGTAGAAACCACTTTATACACATCAAATTTAACTGCTTTTGTTGAAATGGACGGAAACTTAACAAATTTCTAACAAATTCACTCAATTGAAAATTTTAAAAGCTAGGGCACTGAATTAAAAGCTAGGGCATTAGTTATGTTGATTTATTCAAGATTCTAGTTATGAATAGTTGCAAGTATAAGTAGCATACACAATGTTGTCATTTTAGCCACAGAACTAAACGTATCAAGATAGTCCACACCATATTGTTACGTGTATCGCCTAGCTAGAAGTCGTGCTTTCAATCTCTCAATATAACCATTAGCTTTGTAATTGATCTTATAAACTCATTTGTAGCATATGGGTTGTTTACCAGGTGGTAAATTAGTTAACCCCCAAGTGTTATTAGCTTCAAGAGCTTGACTTTAAGCTTCTATGATAGCTACTCACTTTGGTGATTTAAATGCATGTTCATATGTTTTAGGTTTTATGATGGCAAAGATAAATATGGAAAAAAATTTGTGATCATGGGAAAGTTTAGAATAAGATAAAACAGAGGAAAGAGAATGAGGAGTACTTAATAACTGCAATTTAAAAAATGATGAATGAATTAGTTGTACATTGCATGAAATTATTAGCTAATGATGGTGTTCTTGTAACTAAGAGTGTGGCTGGTGTAATCTTTAAGGGCACCTTAAATGTCAAGATAAATCAAACATGGGTAAATTGTTGATGCTGTTAAGTTGAAGATGGATATGGAAAAATGTGTTCTTGAAATATAACATTTTGAGACAAAAATCATTTCATATTTAAATCAATGACTTCGAAACCTTTTATTCCTATTTTAAAACCAAGCAAGATACACTTAATAGCTGTAGAATCAAAATTTGATCCTCCATAAGATAAAGTAGAGGCAAAACATAAAAAAACCAAATACATAGAGTTGGTATAATCATGCTTAGAATGGAAAAGTAGCTCAAATGGGGTGTGATTGGAAATGACTAAAGAAAGTAATTTGTTAATAATATGTGCTGCATGAGCAAAATACTCAGACCATTAAGACAGGTGGAGATGGCTTTGAAATTAAAGGGATCGAGTAACACTAAGGACGTGTTGGTGTTTACACTCCACAACATTATTTTGTTGTAGAGTTTCAACACAATCAGATTGATGAATTATACCTTTAGAGAGATAAAAGAAAGGAATAACAAATCATACATTATTGTTAATGCGAATGATTTCAAATTTTTATTAAATTAAGTAGACATATAGAAAAAAATCCTTGTGAAAGAACTCTATCTTTGGACTTTAATTTCATTATAAAAATATAAGTGAACCTACTGTAGTCATTGTCAATAATTAAGAAATATTTGTGACTCTGTGTAGAGCTAATAGTAGGTCCCTATATGTCTATATATAATTTTCAAAAACAACATTTAGTAATGATTGTGTTTATAGGGAAAGGCAGCTTGTGTTCCTTAGCTAAAACACAAATGTCATATACTGAGTTCCTTAGCTAAAACACAAATTTCATCTACTGAGTTATTAGATACAAAAACATCTTGATTTAATTTAGTGAGTTGATGAATTCTGGATGGAGATGCATGTCCAAGTTGATAATGCCATAGATCAAAGGTTGAAGGATAGTTGAACATGCAATTATTTACATGAGAAACTTAAACTGGTTGATATAATCCATGTATGTGTCTAGCTAATCTAGTTGTCCTCCAAGTATGGAGATCCTGAACAAAGTAGTGATCATATAACACGAGTAAGCAACAATTAATAATGGAAGTAAGTTTTGTAGCAGATATTAAATTAAAGATGATCTAAGGGACAAATGAGGTGTTGGTGAGTGGGAAAGAATTAATAAAAGTAACAGTGCCAATATATGTAACTATAAGGGTTAAATTGTTTAGTATCCTAATAAAATAATTGTGCACATGATGATAAGAGGATAATGAACAACAAAAATAATCTATGTTTCCTGAATCTATGACCCAAATAGAACTTATAAGGCTAACTATAACTGATGAATATATGTTAGTAAAGATTTTACCAGACTCAAGGGAGTTAAGTTTGGCGATTCTCTTTTATCTTGTAAAAGCTTTGTGAACTTGATTCGCCTTTGCATAATTAAGACTTTGTAGTACTTATCCTCTGTATGACCATAATCGTAGAAAATACATATAAATCATTTTGTTTTAGCTTGAAAATTGCAACTACATTATAACTAACATTGTTGTTTTGAAACCTTTGTTATTATATGGATTGAAGACTCGACTAGCAAAAGTCATTAGTTCAACTATTGATTAATTCATTCCTGGATTAGTGAGTTGACATTTATGATGTAAAACCAAGCTAAAGATCTTATTAATAGGTGGTAAAGGATCCATCAATATAATTTAGGAGTGGTCAGTTGCGAAGTTTTCATTGAGACCTTTGAAAAAGTGTAAGATATAATTTGACTGTATATAGATTCTAATAGTTTTTAAGCTCCACAATCATAAATAGGTAAACACTTATAATTAGGAATAAGCCTCATATTCACAAGTTCATCTCATTGAATTTTCAATAGTGTAAAGTAATATATGACAGAGCTTTCACTTTGATTCAAGATGTGAATCTCTTATTACATTTATGAGATCCTAAAAGAATATCCTGGCACAAATCTATCTTTAAGATTTATCCATATATTGATTGCATTATCCACCAAGATAACACTTTATGCTATATATGTGTTAACCATGAGAGCACCATTGTATTGCATCTTTGCCATGCTTCAAACATTGGATCATTTTTATTAGGAATTGAAATACAACCATTCATAAATTGAACTTTGTTTTTGGATAACAAGGCAATCTTTATATACTGAAATCATGACATTCATAGCTAGTGAAACAAGAACAAGTGATGGATTTCCGCTTGCATGGAGATAGGAAGGATTGGATGGAGCCTCTTCCGGTCTAAGTTGTTGATTTGCCATTGATGAACAAAGGAAAATTTGGAAAGATTCAAAAACGGGTAATACTCAAGAAAAAAATAAGTAAAAACGGAGATAGAAAAATACAAAGAAAACTTCTTTCAGCTTTAATACCATATTTAATTTGAGGAGTGAAAAATGAGCTCTCTCATTAAAAGAATAAGCAGTAAGTTGCTTTATATACATTATCACTTCTGTTGACATAGATAGAAACTTAACAAATTTTCAACAAACTCACTAATAGTCTAACTAACTAGAACACTAGTTATAAAAAAATAAAGAAACAAGCTAGCTAAATAACATTAACTGCCTTAACTTTTCTTTAACTAGTATGTTAAATTATCTTTATAAATATTATTATGCACATATGATAGTAAAAGAGATTATTGAAGGGGTCACATGATAAATGATGATATTTACCTATTAATATATGCCATTTTTGTACCTTGTAGTAATGTTGTAGTTATTTCAGACTTGTCAGTTCCAAAACTTGTCCACAATACGCCAACCAACTCATCGAGGGTTTGTTTGCAACCAAAGTTTTCATATGTAATTTTTGTGGACTTGAGATAGAAAAAAAAATACATTAATTGAAGGACCTAATTAATTCTATAGATTAAATTTAAGATTCTATTCCACGAGAAGGGGACAGAAATGTAAGGGTGCTTAATTAGGTTATCTAAAAACTTACATCTTATAGTTCAAGTTCAACAGAAAATCAAAAGCATAAAGAAGAACAACTTTGTGACCTTATCCACCTTTACTGCTTGATTATCCTTACAATGACAATGCCTTCTAATTCACTTAGTCAAAAATATATAATCAAACAAAGGTAATCTAATTCACTTGGTCAAACATATAAATAATAGAAACAAAAGTAAAGGGCATAGTCTTGTCTTCCTATTTGCTCTCAATTGCACTTTTTTTAGTTTCAATTTAGCAATTTTTGGGAAATGTATTTTATTTTTAAAAAACATATTAAATTAATTAAAATTTTAAGATAAGAAATATTTATCTATAAAATAAAAATCAATTCACAAATACCAAAAATAAATAATTATTATTAAAATATAATTATATTGAAATGCATGCATATTTAATATGTACAATAGTGAAGTTATAAAATATATTTTTAATTTTTAATGTAATTAATTATTTTAAATTTTGCATACATTGAACTAAAGTTACGAATGTAGTATTAGAACTCTTATCGATTTTGATACTACTAAGAAAAAGTGCTAAAAACCGTTTATATTAGACATTTTTACGTAATTTAAAATTTTTAAAATAATTATTTTTAATCAAAATATAAATTAAAATTAAAAAATATTTCAAAATTTTGATGCAATAACTCTGATTTATTAAAATTAAAGTAAAATATTTTGGCAATTAAATATAATAAGTATTATTAATTTTCCTTACTAGTTCGTTTTGTGCATAAGCATTTACTATTATGTTGTTTCTAATTACATGCCAAATTAACAAAGTTTAAGTACATCATTTGCCTAATCATATATCCTTATGGGGACATATGATAAAATTATTAAGATAGAAAACAGATTAGCATGACCCTTACTTAAAATTGACATGCACAATTCGAGAAATAGTGAGCAGTCGTTTGCAACATAAAATGTATGAACAGAACTTTACAACGTTTCTAATTATTTTTTTCTTATTATATATATATAAATATTTTTAATAACTTTTCTTTTAAACTCGTATCTACTCACGATAATTTTAGTCACCATATCAGCTATTTTATTTGGTTTTATTTATTTATGTACTTATTTAATTTTATTTTCCTACACTCTTAATATATCAATTTTTATCTGCATCACTTTTTATTATCACATCTGTATGTGGGTATACCAAAAACCTCTCTATTATGTAAGAATAAAGCTACGTACTATCAGAATTCTCCAGATCCTACTTTATTGCGGAATTTTAAAATTAGGTGATGAAGAAGAAGTATTATTAAAAGATACTATGTTTAAGACCCGCAAGTTTTTCAACGAATAAATACATTCCTATTAAAATAGGATTGTGTATATAATATAAACACCACAATTTCAGATTTCCATCCATCTGTTGATCAGCATGTTTAGTCGCAAACTATTTAGTAAAACCTTTAGATTGAACAAACTGACCTCACCGTCGAATCTACGACAATCATGCTACAAGGAAATCCATCCAACGACGCACATTTTTGGCATAGTTTCCGAGGGAAGATGAATAGAGGAAGTGTATTTTCTGTGTATTAATTAGCATTCTACCCTGCAAGCTAAAAACAAGAAGCATTTAAATCCTGGCTTCAGCAGTGCCCCTGTAGAAACAAACAATAAGCAAAAAAATTCAAGTATGTGCCTAACTGGATGCTGAAATCTCATTCCAACAATGACATTGGTCTCCACAGCTAACATATGGAAACTATACCAGCACGTGGTCGCCTTCAGATACCTTATCAATATTAGCAGCATTCACAACAATTATGGCAAAAAATTAAAATTTTAAACGTATCAAACATAATTTTAGCAACCAAATTCATTTTGATATATATCACTGTACAATCAAGAAAAGGGAAGGAAAGGAACTAAATAACCACATCTAGTCAGCAAGATTCCATATTTTTCGTTGTCACAACCTCTTAATGTCCTAAACTGTTCAGGTTTTTGGTTGGCTCTCACTTGGGTCAGATAAAACTCCTTTCGCAAAGCTGGTTGTGGTGGTGCTGCTGCTGTTGCTGTGATGAAGTTGATCACTCCGTATGAAACAACAGAAGACCCCTCTTCCAGTGGTCGCATTTTAACTGCTTTACTATCTGGACTGTGCCAAGGACAGTTCACCTTGTAAATGGTCTCTTCATTGCCTCGATCTTCATGAACCTGGCCTTTCAGTCCCTTGAAAACGGGAACAGGTGTCAAACCGAAAGTATAAATCATAATAACTACAATTTGAAAGGGCAGTTATGCTACTCTAAGTAGGGCGAGGGATGATAGTCTCCCTTCCACACATCTCTTCCCTCACAAAGAGGCTCCCCAACCCCACTCCAAAAGAAGAGAGCATATGACAGGAAAATATCAATATAGCTCTTTCTTCAATAGATGGCTTACCTCTCCAACAGACTTGAACCACTGGGCTGTGAATCTATTTCCATGATGATTGCTTGTAGCTGTGAAATCTATCGGGGGTATCCCAACTGCCATCAGGTTCCTTCCTCTTGAATACACTGCTTCCTGCTACACCAGCCACCTGATACATCTTCATCTGCTCCTCTGTCATCACTTGCAAACCCGGAAGAGAATGTTGTCTTATTGCTGAAGGCAGTCTCTCGTCTCTCTGATCTGTATCATTTCCTCCAGGACCTGCATTTAGATCAAGTTGGCCACCCCATTTCCTGTTATCAGAACTTAAACTGCTGCTGCCACCAGGAAGGCTCATCATATATGATCGAGGGTAGGGAGATGAGACTACACCAGCAGAACCTACTAGCTGTGAAGGAACAGTAGGAAAGCAGAGTGCACTGCCAGAGGATGATTCCAAATATGCTGTTGAAGCACCAGCAAAAGTGTGTGATGGCAGAGGGAAACTGGTCTCAAAGGGGAACCCTTGATACTGGAATGGAGCAGCAGGTGGAAATGACAGTGCTGGGGAAGATGATAACACTGACCCCCTGTAGATTTCAGGACCAAACGTGGTGGATGTATTTGGAGGAGCCAAGATCCTCTGCGAACCAGCAGGAGCAACAAAACTCTGTTCCCCTCTACCAGGGAAAACTGATGGGACTGTTATGGCTGAATAGGCATTGGTGGGAGGGTACCAAGAGGAAAATTTTCCAAATTCTGCACCATTCATTCTTAGAGCAGGAACAGATGAAGAGAAAGGTAAACTACTCTTCATGGACTCACTGCGCGATGCTGTTTCAGGTCCAAGTTCATCAATACCTGGTCCATTGTTTAAATCAAAGTCTCTTGAAATATTAAGTGCACTGTTTGACAATCGACCAGGCAACGATGTCTTGCTTGGTATTGTAGAAATTTCAAAGCGATAGCTGTTGTGTGAGAGTAATCCAGTATCTGGGCTCTCATCAACTCTGTTCAAGTCAAGATCAAGTCCACCACCAGAAGTGCGATCACGAGCTCCTGGTTCAGAACAAGATGCTCGAGGAGAATTTTGAGAAGCTACATCTTCCAGAACTCTCTCATCTGCTACATTTAAGTCGAAGTCCAGAGGAGCCCGACCTTGTTTGCTAGAAGTATCAACAATAGAGGTTTCACCAGTATAGGTAGGCATTTCCAAGTTCTTTCTAGGTTCAGCAGGTCGAAAAGCACTTGTGGCAGCTGAACCCTTCCACCCAAGCTCTCCCTTACTGCGCAGTGGGTTTTCAGGGAGAACAAATGGACCTTTGGCAGCAGCAGCCACTGTAATTGAAGTAGAAAAGCTTCCAGAAATAGATGAGACAGAAATAGGCAAAGGACAAGGCAGATGAACAGTAGATGAGATCCCATGACCCACAGATTTCGTAGGCTCACCTTGGTTTCCATCATCAACCGGAAAGCCTTCGTTCAAATCAAAATCAAGCTTCACAACCATGCCAGAGCCTGTAGCTGAGACTGAAGCATTTGCAACAGAAGAATGTCGTTCCTTTATCTCAATCTCCCCCAATTCAATCTCATTGGACCCACTAGATTTCTCACACGGTTCGTTTTCACGCATAGAAACCGTGGGTAACTCATGAGACATTGATGCACCTAGAACATCTTTTCTATCTAAATTATCTTCAACACATTCATTATTGTGATCTGAACCAGATGAAACTAAGTCTGTCTGTAATTTCTCATTCAGCTCAACATGACAACCGATCTTAGAATTGTCAGGGACAACAGCCTTGGGCTCCAAAAGGGACAAATTTCCAGAAGGAGATGGTAGGCTAGCAACCTCAGCCATTCTATCTAAGGAGTCCACGCGAGTTACCACATTTTCAGATGGTTTCTGCTCTGTTAAGACAACACTACTTGACTCTTTATCAAGCACACTATGCTTTTGAAGACCAGCCTCTAAGGATGAGCATGTTGGTTTTTTATCCAATTCCTTGCTACATTTTGCACCATTAGCAGATAATTCTGATGCAGGTGCTACACTGCTTTCCTCAGCAGTTTCATTTGCAAAATTGACCTTACTATCGCCATCAAATGAAGAACTCCTGCCCCTCGATTTAAAATCAGAAATAAAGTTACTCGTATCCCTCTGATTACCGGATTTCATACATTCAAGAGACTCATTGACATCTTCAACCCCTGTTCGATTATCAATATTTTCAACAAGAGACTGGTTAATAACTAAAGAATCACATGTTTGTTCACTGGACTTCACATCTAACCTTAAACAAGAAACTTCAGCAGACTGATGCAAATTTGCAGAAGATTCCCCTTTCTTATCTTCAGAGCCAACTAAAGAAACTTTGCTTTCCCCATAAACATGTGTTAGCATTTGGTCAGCTGAATGTCCCATATCCTTCTTAGCCAACAATGAATCGACAGAATTTGGCCTTTCCACAGCTGCCTTATCATCAGGTACATCATTAGATTTGCAATGGATTTGAGTAGCTTCTTCAACCATGTTTTTTAATTTGCCATCATCAACTGTTGACGATTCTTCTGCTACAGGTGAGCTTCTCAGAGGAGAAGCCGAAGGTGAGACTGTGTCAGCTTTCAGAATCTCTCCAGCAGCCACACTAGCAAGCAAGTTCATTCCAACATCATCGTCCTCAGGTGAAGCAGATGCACTAGCTTCAGAAATCTTGGCACAGCTTTCAACTAAAGCATTTATCGAGCTCAAAGAAGCATCATAAGATTTTCCCAATCTGGGAATAACTCCCAATAATGGGCCAGTAGCCTTTGATGCTTCCGGTATCTTTGGACTTTCATGGTCAATTTTCTGTCTCTCATTTAAAGCAATCACATTATTCCCTTCATCAGGCCCACACTGTGCATCTTTTCCCTGACACAAACTGGAATTCATACTCGATACATTATTAGACCGTGAAACTTCACCCTTTCCCCTAGCATTCCTATCATGACTATCGTGTTTTCCAGTGGAAGGAGAAGCTCTACCACTTATGGAAGTAGGATCTTCCAAAGGAACCCCACTCACACCCCTAGAAGGACTTCGACCAGTGTTTGGTAAGCGTACAATAAGTCTCTGATTGTTTCCATGATCAACAATGGGTATATCAGATGCTTTATCATGAGAAACTCCAGTTGGTGATAACTTCTCAGAGGTTGAACTCTTGTTTGCAGAACTAACTTTTCCTGTAATGGTGTCCTTTTGAACTCCTGAGGCAACAGAACCATGCACACCATTGCTTGATTTCCGATGTCGAGAAGCACCACTGGAACTTCTGCTCACAGTCACAGATCCAGTGGTTGAGCTCCTTGCATCTTCCCTACATGAAGAACCAACAGTCCTTGCATGGTCACTGGAACAAGATTGGCTGTTGTTCTGAGATTGACTAGAGCTACTGCTCCTTTCCTCCTTGATTGGAGTGAGAGGTGGATCTGAAGTTCCAGTCCCAGTTAACATTATAGAATTTGGATCCTTGGAATTAACGCCCACTGCAGTACTCGTGGATTTCATTGTGCCAGGTAAAGATGACTTTGCAACATTTTCCCCAGCTGCAAGCTTAACTTGAGAACTTTTAGATGATGAAGCTTGTATCGTAGAGCTTCTGATTGCAACTTCAGCAGATGCTCCAGATCTCCTGTTCCCTACATGAGATACTTCAGATGGGGCTGGTTTGGTGGGCCATGAAACACCACGACCTGATCCAGTTTTTGCATCATTCATATTCATCTCAGCTTCAACACGTTTCTTCCACGTATCAACTAAACTCCTAGCTTTCTTTTGGATTTCAGAATTTTTATGGGAACGCAAATGATTCACAGATTTACCCACATAACAACTCTGTAATGCGTGAAGATTTACTGGTAGCTTGTCCAATGCTCGTAGTAGTGCCAGAATAAACTCCTCAACAGACTTGTCACTTTCTTTAGGACTGGAACCATCACCAACTTTCCCTTTGTGTACTTCTTGCAACCATTCATCCAAAACAGGTAAACCCCGGAGCTGCACAAACCGCTCAAGGCAATCAAATCTATCTGTAACTGCTATTACATCAACAAGCATTATTCGTCCAGTCACATCTATTTTTTTGTCAATGCCGCCAGGTTGCATAAGTTGCACTAATTTCTCAACCCCTTCAAAATCAACAAGACCTCCTTTATCAGTTATCTTTGCAATCTCAGACTTCAATGCGTGCTCAGCCCTGCTTTGGCCAAAATCTCCATCCTCTGCTTTACAGAAGCGCTCCCGTTTAGCAGGCTCAGAAACCTGATCACTACGTTCCCTCTTCTTCACCTTAGCATGAGATGAGAATGATGTACTGTTTTGAGCACTGTCTGAATTAGGCTTTAACTGAGCTGTAGACGTTGGACCATTCAAGGGTTTTGGGGAACGGCCTCCCGACTGCACTGCCCCATGCATCTCTGTTCTTGTCTTGTCTAATAACTTGTCTACTTCTTCTTGTCGTTCCTGTATCAAAGACTTATTACAGATTTAATCAAAATAATAATGAATTACAAGAATATGATAAAGTAAATAAAACATGTAGTACTTACATTAATATAATCTTTATCAGTTAACCACCATAAGCACGAATTCTCAATATCGTAAACTCTTCTGCACACAAACGAGGATATCCCTGAAGGAAGTTCAACACCCTTACGAAGGAATGCAACTTTGCATGGATGGAGTAATGATGCAACAGGAATTTCATCCTTATGAAACGAGTAAAAGATTTCGTTAGGTGCAGCTTCTAGTAAGGCATCTTTTCCAAGCTTAACGTCAGAAGGTCGGTAAAGCCAATTGACCCCTAAATGGAGATTTTCTTCCTTCCCCGTAATCAGCTTCCGAATTATTCCAATGAAAGGTGGGGAATCCTGGGGAGGCTTGAAAAGTGCACAATCACCAACACGAATCTTGCGTCCATCCTATAGTGATGGAAAACATTTAAGTACATCATGATGGGGGAGATACAGATTACTTAGACTGCAAGCTAAAGAGTGCAAGAAGAATTCAGAAAACAAGTTATACAATTCAAATAATCAACTATGAATAAAGTATGTTACAGTTAGCAACATAAAATGCCACGAGACTTCTCAAATAAAATGTAGATAAAAAAAGTATATATGCACCTTTATGCAAATATAATCACCAAAGAGCATGTCCTAAACTCCTAGCAACAAATGGAGCTTTGGAATTTTAAATTTTGTTTTCAGTAACTAACCATAGTCCAAATGAGAGAAGCAATTAAGGCACACAATCACAAAGCATAATACAGTAACAATTAGGCGAGAAACAAAAATAATACATCGACTTAAACAATGAGAAACTGCTGCTAGAAGCAGCCATTTTAGCAAGAAAAGGTAAAACCTTGGTTTGAAATTGCCATTAATGTGGAACGAGAAAAACAAAACAAAACCTTACAAGCTACACATAATAAACCCCAAACATGCATTCAAGACATAGACGACAATGGTAATTGGGTATGAATAAACACAAAAATTCGAGGAGTTGAATCCAGAAATAAAAGGAAAAGGAAAGGAAAAGGAAAGTATTTTATCAGATGAAGAAAAACAAACGATCATCTCAGATAAGAAGACAAAGGACCAATTCGAATAACAAACCAGAGCAAAACGAGAAATTGAAACACAAATACCTCACCGCGAAAACATGGGAAAGCTTCAAGCAACCAAAAACGTAAAGAGTAAGCATAAAATACAGTCTTGAATTAAACAAGCTTGAAATACAGAAATACCAAAAGTCTGGTCAAATCACCAAATACGATTATCCACAAAGCA
>JAOTAY010000008.1:11031815-11043009 GCA_025629805.1 Erythroxylum baracoense
ATCTCCATCTTCATCATATTCATCTTCTTCATATTAAAACCTACTTCTCTCTACTTCTTTCTTCATTTTCTTCACATATAACCTACTTTTTTCTACTTCCTTAATCTATTAAAACAAGAAAACTAAACAAAGAACTTACCTAAGCTTTTCCTTCTTCTTCTTTCTCTTTTTCTTTCTGATGGCGTGTCAAACCAACAAAAATAAATTCCTACTCTAGAACACTTAAACGAGTAAAGTGGTGAATAGGGTAGAACCACAGAGACCAATGTAGCAATTGTTTATTTGTGTGAAATCAATAAAAATAAAAATAAAAATAATTGATTTAGGAATGATTAATTTTTGAACACGAAATCACGCAGAAAGAAATTAAGAATAAAGATTGAAAACAATATAAAGAAAAGCCTAGCCAAGGTACTCCTCCGTTTGATACTGTAATTCAATCATAGACTCAAAAATATAAATTTCGTTCATTCTTCTGGACAAAGTTATAGCAGACAGTGAACAACACATATCAATTAATCTATTCGTAATTATTCGATAACCCCGAGTAAAGCTCCGCAGATTATTACCCTAACTAATTAGACTATTCTCGAGTAAAGCTCTGCAGAATATAATCTATGGCAGCCGTAGGCTCTAATGGACCCTTGTCTTAGTCAACAGAATCAAAAAAGCCACAATCTATTTAGACTAAATTATTTAATCTCATTAATTTCGTAATTGAAATTAATTCGCCACTTTGATAGACAACAATCACGGATTAACTAATCTATTCGGCAATTTATCACCAAGTCACTCAATTAATAGGCCTAATTAATTAACAAACTCGACAATAATAAATCAATTAAAGCGCAGAGATTAAATAAACATAAGAGATAACCGAAAGCAATTAAATCAAAGGAGTCTTACGAACTACATATATCAAACGTAAAGTACCTTGTCTAGTTTAAAAGATTAGCCACACATAGCATGTTAAAAGATAAAGTTGTTGGAGAACTGTTGTCTTTTTTTCATCCACGAAACTACTGCCGCTATCCTATTCTATTTCCAAGCTGATTGTGAAAGTCGTCTCCTTTTTAAAGTGATGCTGTCGTTTTCCAAAGTCCCTACAGCTGATTGTAAACCACGTTCTTCTTGCCAAAAAGTGAGTTTGCGTCGTCACCTCCCTAGCTGATTGTAAAAATAGGTTTTTCTCTTAAGTTGTTGTCGCTGTCCTCATTTCAACTGAGTCTCCACACCCTATCTAGGTCTTCTTTCTTTCATTAAATAAAGTGGGCCCCCCTCTAATTGTCTAGATTTTTCTCTTTTTAATAACAAAGTGGGGCCCAATTTAATATCAAAATAAGGCTCCACGAATTACAAGATAACTTGACTTCGTCCAGCAAAAAGGACTGTGTCATTAAGGCCCAAAATCCCAAGGTAATTAATTCAAAATTCGCAGGTAACAATCTGCCAGCATCGCGTCACCTTCAACATGGTCATGTTGAAATTTTCTCCAGCTCCAGATTAGCCAAATTCACTCCAAATCGCATCACTTTGGTATTTCATCACCTAGAACATACAAAGACACGAATTACTATAGAAACACAAGCAAAACATCACACAAACATATCAAAAGAACATAAAACACACACAAATAACATGCACAAAATGAAAGTTATCAATATCGAAAGATTCTTTTGACTTTTGAAGTTCTTTGGAGATATCGAAAGATTCTTTTGACTGCTTGAAGGTGACTTTCTTTTAGATTTGATTGAAAGCGTGCACAAAGACACACACTAAGCATAATGTCTGATCTTGAGCTTGTAACATATAATATTGATCCAATCATTCCTCTATACTTTATCTCATCTATAGCTTTGCCTTCTTCGTCTTTATCAAGTTTAGTTTCAGTGTACATGAGAGTACCCATTGGTTTAGCATTCTCAAAATGATATTTCTTGATGAGTTACTTTGGATATTTATCTTAGCTAATGAAAATTCCTTTTTCTGTTTGTCTGATTTGTAATTCGAGAAAGCATGATAATTCTACCATCATACTAATTTCAAACTCCCCCTATATTAATGTTGAGAATTCACTGAAGAATGTATCAGTAGCACCAACTATTATGTCATCAACATATACTTGCACTATGATAGTAAATCATTCTCCTTTCTTTTAATAAATAATGTTTTACTAACTTTTCCTCTTTCAAAGTTATTCTCAAGTAGAAAGTTACTTAACCTCTCATACCATGTTCGAGGAGCCTGCTTTAGACTATACAAAGCTTTGGATAACTTTATCATGTAATCTGGATGGTTTTCATCTTCAAAACCTGGGGGTTGCTTAACAAATACTTCTTCGTTAATGTAAACATTTAAGAATGCACTTCTAATATCCATTTGAAACAACTTGAAGTTTCTATAGCTTGCAAAGACAAGTAAAATTCTAATCAATCCTAATCTAACTATAAGTGCATAAGTTTCATCAAAATCAATACCTTCTTGTTGATTGTAACCTTGAGCTACAAGTATAGCTTTGTTTCTTACCATCTTACCATTTTTGTCAAGTTTGTTTCAAAAATACCCACCCTGTCCCAATGATTGACTTATTTTGAAGACTAGGTACTAGATTTCATACTTTGTTTTTGTCAAATTGATTTAGTTTGTCTTTCATGGCTAATACCCAGTTTTCATCAATAAGGGCTTCTTCAACGATCTTTGGTTCTATTTGTGAGATGAGAGTCACAAAGTTGTTCTTGAATGATGACCTTGTTCTTAGACTTTCAGAGGGATCTTTAAGAATATATTGATGTGTGTCACACCTCTCCATTCTCTTTGTGTTTTTCGTTACATAGGCATTTATTGAGATGAAGGAGCCTGTTCTGTCTAGCTTTAGAGGGGCCTTCTTGATTTTGTAATTCTGAGGGATTATTCGTGTAGTTTGATTCTTCGGTGTATTTTTAGGAATCAAAAGATGCTCTTCATCATCTGAATCAACTACTATTGTCGATGGTAATGCTTTATAAAATACCACACGTATCGATTCTTCTATCTTCTTTGTTCTTTTATTATATACTCTGAATCCTTTACTGACAGTACTATAGCCTAGAAAAATAGCTTCGTTTGATCTCACATCGAACTTTCCAAGCTTGCCTTTTCCATTGTGTCGAATGAAACACTTGCAACCAAAAACTAGAAAGTAAGCAACATTTGGTTTTGTTCCTTTCCATAACTTATAAGGGGTCTTTTTCAAAATAGGTCTTATAAGACATCTGTTAAGAACATAGCATGTCATAGATACTGCTTCTGCCCAGTATCCATGAGGTAGTCTACTTTCACACAGCAAAGTCCTGGCCATATCAACGAAAGTTCTATTCTCTCTCTCTACAACTCCATTTTTGTTAAGGCGTCCTTAGACAAGAGAAGTGATTGGCTAGTAGACACCATTTTTTTAGGAGGAAAGTAGCTTATAAATTGTTTACCTTTTAAACAAACCTGATTGCTTTCAAACTTTAAGGTCGGTAGTCCTCTTACTAACTCGTTTTTGGAAATTTTTGATAAAATGCTCATACTGGCATGTCCGAATCTCCTGTGCCAGATAAATGAATCATTTTCTAGATAGACAAATTTGTGAGGACATATCTTCTAGTTTAGTATAATATATATTCTAATTTCTATCATGTGTCTTGAACAACCTCTATCAACTATCCATTGATTTCCTCTTTTCTCTGTTTTGAAGCATATCTGTAAAAGATATTATCTCATTTTAGGTACTCAAATTTTTCACGGTCCTTTCATGATAGTATTTTGACATTTCAAACTCCAAACATACATTTGACATAATTTCTTTTTACGAAAATTACAAGAATGACTAATGTAATCATGTTTACCACAGTAATCGCATAAAATGATAGTTGTTATGATTTTTGCCACTTAGCAGGTTCCTACTATTTTGGATATAGCTATTTTTGGATTTAATAAAGAAGTTTTTGTATGGCCTGATATTGTTATTTTCATTGTATCCTATTCCGAACTTACAAAAAATGCATTTACCGCTACCAAGCAATGCATTAAGATTATTCTTTCAATCAACTAAATTTTCTAGATCTTTCTCTAGAGATAAAATCTTTCCAGCATTTTTCTCCTTTTCAAGTTCTAAGGCGACGAAATTTTCAAGTTCTAGCTTAGCTACTCTTTCCTCCAGAACTTCCTTTTCAGAAACCTTTTGTTTATTCAAAGATGTATCATGCTTTTGGATTTAATCTTACTATTCAAAGATGTATCATGCTTTTGGACTTCTCAACTTCTTTGAAATACTTCACCGTCAACCTTTTGTACTGATCATACAATTCATGATATGTTTTTTTCAATTCATCAACTTAAATATCAGAGTCAGGGTAATATAACTCATCCTCTCTTGATTCAGCTAAGAACCAAGCATTGCTGACTTCTTCTGGTTCTTCTTCTTCTTCAAAGTTTTTAGAATCCTCATATGTCTACGCTACAGTCATCGCTTGCTTTCTGGATTTTATGTTCTCTGGCTTTTCCTTTTGAAAAAGAGTACATTCTGGTCTTGTGTGTCTAGATTTCTTGCAGTGATAGGATATGATTTGATTATTTTGTATATTACTATTATTACTGCTACCTTTTGATATAAACCTGGTGTTTCTAGCTTTCTTGTTTCCTTCTCTTTTCTTCATCAGCTTCTTTTTATAAAAGCGGGGATATTTTCTGACCATAAAGTTAAACTCGTCATCTCCATCTATTTGCAACTTAGTGTCACTTTAATCACCGTTTGATTCGTTAATTGCTTTAAGTTTCATTCCTTTTCTGTAGGAAGATCCTTCATCTCTTAAACTTGGTTTCATGGATCATTAGATTTTCTTGTGGCCAGTCGAGTGAAATAGTGTCTAAATCCTTTGTCGTTTATAAAGTTACCACCTTAAGTCTCCTTTCCTTTGGTAGTGACCTCAAAATCTTTGTTACGATCTCATCATTGGGATATATCTTTCCCAAGTTTTTTAGGGCCATGATGATAATGTTGAAGCGTTCGAAGAATTCATCTATAGTTTCTCCCTGTTTCATACTAATAGTTTCATATTGATGCACTAAAAGACTTATTCTATGCTTATTTACCTCATTTGTTCCTTCAAACGTGACTTGAAGTTTGTCCCACATTTTATTTGTTGTAGAACAGTAGGATATCTTTTCATATTCTTTTAGAGGCAACGCACATATCAGGTGATATTTTTCCTTAGCGTTTTGTTGTGCATTTCTCCTATTAGCATCAGATCATACTTCTACGTTATCGGACGTAGGAATTGTAGAGCCAACTTTAATTCCTTGCCATACTTAGATATCTACAGATTGGAGATAAATGGTCATTCTCTCCTTCTAATATGAGTAGTTGTTTCCATTGAAGTAAGAAGGCTTTGAGACTTAATGTCCTTCAAAACTTCTCAAGGTGTTTGCCATGATCTATCACGTGTTGTAAAACTAAAAAATATGAAGCCTCGCTCTGATATCAAATGATAAAAACAAACATATACAAAAGGGGGTGAATTGTGTGTATAAAATTTTTCGCAAGTTTTTTCAATTTTATAATAAACATATCTAGTTAAAATAGTAGGAGCCTGTTAGATGATAAAGCCTTTTTAAACGACAAGAGCTTGTTAGTCAATAGGAGCCTTTTGTCAGATAGGACCCTGCTTAAACAAAATGAGTCTACTAAATGATAAATCATGTTAAAATAATTTAAAAACATAAGGCTCTTGTTAAAACTGAAAAAAACCTCTTACAAGTTGGAAACAGAAAGAACCTAAGAGCCTCTTAAAAAATAACACACACACACACACACACAAAATATAATGTGAAAATTTAAAAGTTAAAGAGAGAGAATAAAGACTCAGTCGATTTATATTGATTCGGCTTACAAGTTACAACCCAAGCCTGCGTCCAGTCCCTAAGTATTTAACTGGACTGTTTCACTATAAAAACTAAGTATTAAATTTGACAAGTCTCTTTAAGCTCACAAGTACATATTTTTCAAGGTTCTCCAACCTTTCACAATCGAGGTGTATAACAAGCTTCTAAAAAGCTTACAGAAAAACAAAATAACAATTTCTCTCTTGGTAGAATGATTTCACTTTCTAAAGCATAATAGGAATGATATGATTCTGAAGAGTATAGATGTTGCTCAAAATGTTTCGACAATCTAAATATATTCGTTCTACTTCATAAATGTTGTTGTTCTTCCTTAAATAGTCAATTTCTTCAACCAAGCGTTGCTTCACTCGCATCTTTAATCAACTAGATGGATTTAACCTTGAATAAATATATGACCTTCATAATTAGTAGGATCCTTTCGAATAAACCATTTCTAATAAGGTAAGTTCATAAAGAAGATTTCTGTAAGATAGAAAGTGTATTTCTTATGATTTTATATCTTTTTTGAGAATTAGACTATTAATTTTAAAAAAATAAATCTAATTCAAATATTAAAATATTATAAAGCTATTATCAAAATTGTTAAATATAAACCTTGAGTTAACAGTTACATATGGCAATTATGGTGTCTACACTGACCATGCATGACTGAAACTAAAAGGGTAAAGAACATGGCGTTTGATGGGCCACTGTATCAGATACAGCACAGCTTTTCGGATAAAATTTGCATGAAAAGGAAGAAGATTTGAGCACAGTAGTCCAGTTGTTGGACTCCATGTCAAAAGCAAGTTTTCAGGTTTTCTTTTCTTCCGTTAGGACCTTATATTCGCACGTAGTTAGATTTGCCTGGATCATCCACACTTCTCTTCTTGTCTTTGGTTTTCTTTCTCCATCAAGTACACTCAGGATTTTATTTCCTGTCGCAATTAAAAGGGACTGAATTGGAATCAAAAAAGAAAAGAAGATCTTTCTAAAGTTTGTAAATTTAAATAGATCCAATGCAACGCACATTCTTGTATTTTGCCAATTCAGTTCAACTCATAGTGGAATTCAATGCCATTCTCAATAATGAGAGAGGTCGTTCTTCACATTTCTCCTCCTTCTGTCCCAAGGTTGTAGTTTAATAACAGAAATAACAGTAAAGAAATGACTACAAGGTCTCTGCTCGCTGGTAGTCAGTTTCATGTTATAATGCTCACCTGAAGAGGTGTGACCTATGAAGTTAGTTTGAACTTACTAAGATAAAGCTTTAAAAAAAAGGAAAGAAAAATCTGACTCTAGATCTCAGGTTTTTACAACATATTATTTAATGCACTTATCGAATTGTTATCCAGAAAGAGCAAGTGCCTAGAGATTGGTAAGACAACAAAAGGGTGTTCATTATTTGCACAGAGCAAACAGTTCGTGCAGTTACATTTACGGAATCCAATAACCAGATATAGACAGGAAGGATTATTCTATTCTGGTAACCTGCAATTTGGCTTCTACTAAAAGATGTAGCCATTTAACTCATATGTCACGTAATTTGCTCATTGACTTCACTCCAGGCACCCAACCATTGAAAACCATCTCAGCTTAATACAATCTATCTGATTAGTCGCTAAAACAAAGATTATTAAAATATTCCTTTATGTTAATCAATATTCTATTATATTGAGCTGGACCACCGTTTTCATCCACAGAGTCAAGAACTGACACTCTCACCTTCTATATAAGTACCTGAATTTAAGACCTATGAAAATGAGTCTCTCTCTCTCTCATACGTTAACATTGGGCTGTGATCGTATGCCTATCTCACCACACTCCACACTCCATAATCTGAAATCCTGGATTCTGTTTCCCCACTTATTTCGAAGATCCAGAATTTAATGGAATATATATATAACTGATTACTTCTTTATTTCTTTATCAACCTGTGTTCTTCTACAGTGCTACACAGGTCCAGGAACTGAAATTTTAGTTTCATCCCACATCATCTTTTGCGCAGCCTGCATCTGGTTATTGACTGGTATTTTGTTTCCTCGTTGTTGCGTGGACTCTGCATTCCAGGCAGAGGAAATGTCTCCAAGCTCAGTAGTAGTCACTATTGAGGAGCCTAGGAACATTTCAATTGTACGATTTAGTGCTGCAGACTCACCTTTGCTCCCTGAGAGACAAAAGGCTTTAAGTCCCAAACAATTGTCGTGGTTTCTTCTCCTGAAAGCATACAAAGCCCTCAATTACATTTCGCGACTGGTAATGGTTTCCAAAGCCACGTTTACTTTAGTTAAGAATCGTGTTACTCTATCTAATATGAGAGACGATGAGCCTAGAAGTAGAGGAAGGTTGTACAGATTTATCAAAGCATTTCTTGTTATATCCATTGTAGCTTTGGTCATAGAAATTATTGCACATTTCGAGCAATGGAAACTGAATCTGCTACAGCCGTGGGAAGTTCAGGGACTATTGCAATGGTCTTATATGTGGTGGTTGTCATTTAGAATTGATTATATTGCTCCTCTGGTGGCGAAACTTTCCAAGTTCTGCATCGTATTGTTCTTGATTCAATCTCTCGACCGGTTAGTGTTATGTCTTGGATGCTTCTGTATCAAGTACAAGAAGTTGAAGCCTACAGTAAGTGACGAGGCATATGTTATTGAAGATCCTTCAAGTTTTCCAATGGTTCTTGTTCAGATTCCCATGTGCAATGAGAAAGAGGTAAAGAAACAAGCATATCCAAACTTATCAATTATATCCTCAACTGCAGAACATTCAATTGCATCTATGTTCTTCTTGTCAAAAGTTTAACGATTTCTTAGCCTAAAAAAGGTTGTTAGAACCTGGACACAGTGTGCAAATGTTTTAATGCTTGTTTTTTTTAGGTTTACTTACAGTTTCTTGATCTGATGTTTAGGTCTTCCATTTTGTTTAGGTGTATGCCCAGTCCATATCTGCAGCTTGCCAGCTTGATTGGCCAAGGGATAGATTTTTAGTTCAAGTCCTTGATGATTCTGATGATGGAACTCTTCAGCTCCTGATTCAAGATGAAGTTTCCTCATGGCGACAGAAAGGGATTAACATAATATATAGGCACAGATTGATTAGAACAGGATATAAAGCTGGCAATCTTAAGTCTGCTATGGCTTGCGACTATGTTAAAGATTGTGAATTTGTTGCGATCTTTGATGCAGATTTCCAGCCAAATCCAGATTTCCTTAAGCAAACAATCCCTCACTTCCAGGTACTTTACTTAAAAATTTAAGGGTATGAGTTACTATTTTGTTATATTTAGGCATCTCGTCATTTTATATGATGTCGGCAGGGAAATCCTGAGCTGGGTCTAGTCCAGGCTCGCTGGTCCTTCGTGAACAAGGACGAGAACCTGTTAACGAGGCTCCAAAACATCAACCTGTGCTTCCATTTTGAAGTAGAACAACAAGTGAATGGTGTTTTCCTCAACTTTTTTGGATTCAATGGAACAGCTGGTGTCTGGAGGATTAAGGCTTTGGAAGATTCAGGAGGTTGGCTTGAGAGAACTACGGTTGAGGACATGGACATCGCAGTTAGAGCACACTTAAATGGGTGGAAATTCATCTTCCTAAATGATGTCGGAGTACTCTGTGAACTGCCAGAGTCTTACGAAGCTTACAAGAAGCAACAACATCGCTGGCATTCAGGTCCAATGCAGCTTTTTCGCTTATGTCTTCCTGCAATCTTAAATTCCAAGGTTTGATCAATTCTCGCATCATTTGCCTTCAATTAAGAATTCACTGGTTAATTCTGCTGGTTTCATGTTCTATTGCAGATATCAATATGGAAGAAGACCAACTTGATATTCCTTTTCTTTCTTTTGCGGAAACTTATACTTCCCTTTTACTCATTCACATTGTTCTGTATCATACTCCCATTAACCATGTTTATACCAGAGGCTGAACTTCCCCTATGGGTCATTTGTTATGTACCCATCTTCATGTCGCTCTTGAACATCCTTCCTACGCCAAAATCCTTTCCCTTCCTGGTTCCTTACCTGCTTTTTGAGAACACCATGTCTGTTACAAAGTTCAATGCCATGGTTTCCGGGTTGTTTCAGCTTGGGAGTGCTTATGAATGGGTTGTGACAAAAAAGACTGGAAGATCATCTGAATCTGATCTACAGGCCTTTGCTGAAAGAGAATCAAAAAGGCCATATGCGGAGAAGATTCTTATGAGACATTCGGAGTCCGGTTTAGAATTGAAAACTAAACTGCAGGAACAAGCAACATTTGTGGAGAAACGAAACAGACTCTACAGGAAGGAGCTTGCACTTGCCGTTCTTCTCCTTACCGCAGCCGCAAGAAGCCTGTTGTCAGAGCATGGAGTTCATTTCTACTTCTTGTTGTTCCAAGGGTTGTCCTTTCTAGTTGTTGGCATGGACTTGATTGGCGAGCAAACACGCTGAGAAACAGCTTTTATATGCAAGCTAAAGCTTTTCTTTTCTTTTTCTTTCCTTTTTTTTGGTCTTGATACAAAGTTTGAAGCCAGTTATTTGGATCTGGTTTACACTAAAGGTCCTCAGTTTGCTTTAATACTATCTAAAATAGTGGGATATAGAAAAGCTTTTGAGGTTGTAACTTATACAATCCTGAACTTCTTCTCATGTACTAAGAATGAGAACCCCAAAAAAAAAAAAAAAAAGGACTGGTAAGTTAAATTCTATATTGTAATGAAAGTAATACATACTACTTTTTCTGAAGTTGAGATGATCCTTATTTACCAGTATTAGCTGGTAATTCTTCTTAAGTAGTGGACAATGTGAAGCATGCAATTTTACATGGCAGGGTAACCGTTGAGCTTATTAACTAAAGAGGACTCTCGTAAAGTTATTCCACTGCAAGCCAGATGCACCTATACACAACCTACTAAGCCAATGATGATAAATGATGAAAAATAAAGTAATGACCGGAAAGAAGTTAATGTAATCTTTCTTCCATGAAAACTTTATAATGTAAAATTTAAACACATAATCGCAAAATTTTAGAATCTAATAATTTTCACATTAAGATATTCTTAGATTTTGTTTTCTCTCTCTTGACCTTTGTTTCGTTATTTTCCGTATGTTATTTGATGGAGAGATACGTGAAAAACTTAATAAGTAGAGAGCGAGAGGAAGTAGTTATCAGTTTAAAATTCAAACGACACCTCTTTTCATTATCCTTATTTTATGTTCCATCAACGTAAATACATCACATTATTTATTTTCATTAAACCTAATATCTCTTATTCAAATAACTAATGGGATTTAATATACTTA
>JAOTAY010000008.1:11061018-11072408 GCA_025629805.1 Erythroxylum baracoense
TATCTATTATGCATGTGCATGTATGCATGCATGCATATATCACTATTCACTAGCAATTGGTGAGGGGATGTTACACTGCATGGAAAGAGAGAATACTGGATAATGAAGGTACAGAAATTAAATTGAAGTCTAATTTTGCAAGTGTATAATTACGAACCATCATCTACAGCTAAATTGTAATTAAAGCTCAAGGACTTGGGCGATTAACAATTTTGCTTAGCTTTGAATGCATTTATTATCAACAGTTGATAACATTCTGCATGCATTTATAATCAAAGCTCATGAATTTTTGCTTGCATTTAGCTGCAAACCTATTGTAAACCTTTGCTTGGATGTTAAATAGTAGAACTACTCTTTATATCAACTCTAAAAACCTTCACTGTCATCTAAATAAGGGAACCCCACCATTTGCTTCTTAATACTTGCTAGTTAGTCATTATTAGTGTTAGTATATATAAACATGATTTGTTTTCATTACTCTCCAAAAGTTGATTATATAACAGTAAGTACAGAAAATAAGCCTTTAATAGGTATAAAATAAAGAGAAATCAGCCTTTAACATTGTATAATTATTTATAAAATCAAAGTGAAAAGGCGCTGAGCTATTTCTTTAAAATTCATAACACGGTATTAGAG
Source organism: Erythroxylum baracoense (assembly GCA_025629805.1). NCBI lineage: Eukaryota > Viridiplantae > Streptophyta > Magnoliopsida > Malpighiales > Erythroxylaceae > Erythroxylum > Erythroxylum baracoense. Next base: position 11,061,655 of record JAOTAY010000008.1, read on the forward strand.
ATGACCTTTTAGAATTTTGTTTTAGGTATTTAAGTCTTTGGGATTCTTTTGGATAGGTTTAGTAGGTATTTTACAATCTAACTTCCTAGTATTGATTCAAATTTATTCAGCTAGTTTATATTGATCAATTTGGATTTTTTGTGTTTTATACGTAATATTTAATAACTGAATAATTTAAATTTTAATAAAAATTTGGATCGTATTGCTTGCATTTAGATAAACATATTAAAAAATTAGAAGAAGTGTTTGATTTATGAGTACTTACATTATTTTGAAATCCAAAATTTAAAATTTGAAAACTATTTTAATTTTGATAATACAAAAAATAATCCTACTTACTATAAATAATATATTTTCTATAAATTTTAAATAAGATTGTTTACTAGCAACCTTCTCTTTAAATTAGTTATTAATAAATATGGTTTGAAATTTATCAAAATTGCCCTAATGAAAAGTTAATAAGTAATTTCCCGCTATTGAATAATTGGCCTCCTAAACAAGTATCAATGAAAGCGAAACTTTACACTCAAAAAAGATTAATAAGGAAAAAAATGGAATCTCTTCGTTGCCCACGCGATTGTCTACCCAAAGAAAAAATGTTGAACTCCAACATTAGGAGCTCCCACCTCCTGTATCCTTGAGATTTGTGGAGGATATAAATCACATAATATATCTCAATTGACCAGAAATTTAGGTTTACCTACTAATCTCATTATATAAGGAACCCAAATCTTAAAAATTACTCCCAAAATTCAAACTCTCATTTTGCAAGTTGCCAGCATGACAGCCACTGCATCACCCAATTCTTTGCCAGTTTAGCTATGCACCGAGGCACGCGATTGTCTACAACATACTGCTGAAAGTATAACAAATGACGGCTGTGATAAACTTCATAAGATGAGCTCTCACAACATCCATCAAACGCTTTTCCAGTCCACACTCCAATTGATAGTGTCGAAAAACATCCTACCGACTTCTCTCTCACACCCGAAAGCAGATACTTGGAGAGAACAACAATGGCCACTGTCTCATCATCCTCAACTTTGCGTTACATTTTCTTCAAACCCAGTTCTACAAAAAAAAAAAAAACCCTGTCCTTCTCTGACCTCTCTAACCAGAGCCGTTCATTTCCAATCTCATATAGTTGCCAGTTCATTCAAGAACCTGACTGTATTGAGCAGCGAGGCGAAGCTGAGCAAGAATCCAACTTTCTACGGAGTTGGAAGGGTAAATTCAGTTGAAGAGGAAACCCAAGTTGCAGAAGAAGTAGCAGAAGCTGATCAGCAGCAAGATGATGCTGAACAACAGACGGTGTCTGTCCATTTGTCTCCTTCTGACAGTCTCGACATGTATTTCCAGGTGTTCCTTCATTTATAGCGAATCCTCTCATTTGCCAAATTTACTAGTTGTGTCAAAGGCAAGGAAAGAGGAAAACTTTAATGGGAACCTTGACTATCTTTTATGCTCTTTGAGTGATGGGGACTTGCATTATGTTTATGGATGTAAATGTTCCTGTACCATTTTCATAAATTTGTATCTCAAATTCCTAATCATTTTATTTACTGACTGACATGTTTGTAGTTATGATGTGAATTCTGAAATTCTTGTTGATATGAAAATAAATGTGGTAATGTTTCTTGAATTTCACTGAGGAAAAGCCATTTTGGGTTCGGAGCTACTGATTTCGATTTTTGCCCGCTTGATCTTCTGTTGTACGCACACCCTTCTGAAGGTGTGCCGAGCTTATAATATTTCCCTCGTATCAAGGATTATAAATGTTCTTATGCCTTGCATCCACTGATGAAATTGTTCGTGCATACTTGAAGGCAGAAGGAACAATGAATGAAACAGCTATTCCGACAGTGACAACGGCCTTAGAGGTACAAACTTTACCTTCATTCTGATAGGTTGGTCATCATAAACTACACAATATTTGCTATTAAACTAAGCGAATATGTGGATGCCTGAATGATGTTAACCTTGTTAGGCAGGTTCCTTATGAGGTTCTATGCAATGATAATAGGGTGATTCCTTATGAGGTTCTATGCAATGATAATAGGGTGATGAGAGAAATGGTTTCTGGGAGAAGGAGATTCCACTAATGAATTTGAACACGGTAGAAATACCGGTGGTTTTTAAAATATATCCAAGGCATATATCCATAATATCTAACTTAGCTTTTCCTGTCAAATTGTACATAAGAGTGGCTCAACTACCTTTGGGATTAACAAAGAAAGCAATGCTACTATAAATAACGAACTGATGTCCTATGTGAAGCTTGAATTGTTTTAGGTGAATTTAACTTTGTCCTGTGTGTCAGTAGATATTTATTTTTCTCTGCAGCAAAATATCTGAAAATGATCTTGTTTCCTTTTGCTTTTACTATCATGGCTTTTCAATCTTAGCTGTTTTTCAGTCTCTCAATTTTCATTTTCACTATGAAGTTACAGGGTAATCATGCTCTTCAAATTTGATCCTCAAAATTGATGTTGCACTTTTCTGTGTAGGACATCGATGGTATTTTGGATTTGAAGGTTGAAGTTCTTGAGGGTGTTGCAAGTGTTGAGGTTTGTATAAAGATAATTCCTACCGCAGAAATTGCAGAATGATATGAAGCCAAATGAGCATTGTTTTATTAGACTAGAGCTTGTGTTGTGCATATGCCAAATGTTAGACTGCAACAACAGCGTATGAATATGACTTCCTTGATTTTATCTATACAGTTGATGAAGCAGACGACAGTACAAGCGACAGGGGTCGCATCTAGTTTGGTTGAGGTTTTACAGGGTTCAGGTTTCAAGTTACAGACGTTGAATTTGAGTTTCGAGGATGAGGAAGATCTTGTTGCGTAAATCATGTGCAATTTTCTACCAACATGAATCACAACTCCTCTCTTTTTTTTTTCTTCTTTTAATATATTCTATCATCTACTTTCTCATGATATTTGTTTTGGACAAGCTATCTAATTCGAAATCAAACAGATATAACAGAAATACGAATTGAAAATAATGAGTTCATAATTTTAAATTTTCCTTATTGTCTTCTTTATTAAATTTAAAAATGAAAAAAACGAAACGACAAAATAGCTTCAAAGATAGGGCCTTACCTCTAATCTGACATTTTAAATGAATGAATGGTCACTCTCTCAAGTTGCTTATAACCCATTTGTTCAACATATTGAGTTGAGAGACATCAAAACTCAAGGCTTTGTATAGGAGTTGATGCATTTCCTGTTGCTTATTCGGCACCTTCTTCTTGGATGGATACTTGGATGAACAAACGGGCATGTACAAAGCAATGACTGCTGGAAGATAAGCCTAATAATTGGAAAGGAGAATTGTCAATCAGAATGCATATTATCGCAGTTAAAATTCTGTCTCATAAGACATCAAGTCTTCCAAAGCTTGAAATCTTATGGACGCTCATATTCTACTGTAGTTAATTTTTACCATTAGAATCAGTCATTTTTGGTTGGTTGATAAGGCTTAATTTTGAATTTAGTGGTCCTCATGACATCTTTAAGGGTTTGATTATCTGATTCTTGACGAAGAGCTATCTAGGATTCACATTCAAATAAATGAGGACGGTCAGAAATATTATATATTTGTTGGATAGGTGTAATAGCTATAGTGTGAATCTCAAGGCCTTTGTAGCTCAGCCTCATGGATCACTTCCTTTCCTTTCTTGAAATTCTAAACTAATTCGGGCATTTGATTAGTTCATTCGCAGGTAATAAGTGGCCAATGCCTGAACCGGTGCAAAATGTGCTTCTGTCAGGATATTATTTCCTGAATACAGTGCCGGGTCTGCTGCACCTGGAAAAAAAATCTCTGTCCATGTACCAATTCATCTTGTACCAGAATACTGTACATTGTTGAGTAACTCGTGTGATTGAAATAGTGTAACATGTTTGGAAACTTTCGAATTGAATTCGTTAACGAATTGGGTTTAATTATATTAATGAGATTGAATTTAATTTAATTTATACTGTTTGAAAAAAACCTAATAATATTAGAATTGAATTCAATTATATTATTTGAATCACAATCAAAATGAATTTAATTATTTCATATGATATTTTTACCCTTGACTAAAAATAAAAGAGAAAGAGCAAGATTACATGTAGATCAGTGAGCCAGAATCGTCTTTGGAATCTAATCAAGTGAAACACAAGAGAGTGAGAAGTGAAGTAGTCCAAAGAATAAAAGAGCAAAAGAATAAGACGCTATCTTTAAATGGCACAGAGTGATTCTTGATAAGAAATACAGGGCAAAGAATTTAGATTCAATAAAAACTCACAATAAATAAATAAACTTTGATAAATGTTTAGTTATAAACCTGCAGCAAACAACAGCTTTTTGTTGAAAGATGTCTTCTTTAAGCTTCAATGTAATTGAATTCTGATACTCAAAGAGTAAATACAATTTGTAAAGGGAATGAGTGTTAATTACATGTATGGATTAAACCTATTCTTTTTTTATATTTCCAAGCTGAATTGAATTCAGACCATTATAAATAGCCTGTAAATGTTAGAACTATTGTTTTACCAGGAGTCCCAAGGAAATTACAAGAGTTTAGTGGCTGTACTTACTGGTACAAGTCAAGATGCAATAAGTGGAGGATCAGGCACAGGGTTCGGAAGAGTTGAGATTCGAAACGAGTTGTCCGACTTTTAACAACAAACACAAGAAATAAAAATTACACTTCTTTTAAGGTTCGAGATCTTGGCCCATTATGTAAAGAAAACAAACATTTTGATGCGTATCCCATCCAATCCCACTATAGGACACGGTCCCATAATTCATGTCTGTTTCCGAACCTTATTATTCTTTTCATTATACGGAGCACTTTGCAAAGCTTTGCTCGCTTCCAAGATGACAGGGAAGTGAGCATATACAAAAGGATCTACAAATTTTCAGAGGCCTTTGACCGAGGCCATTCATGGGTAGTTTTAAAATCCCAAAAACAAATTTATCCAACTCGGGTGAATCCAACTCCAAGATTCATGTTGACCAATGTTTATGGCATGTGATGTCACTTGAAATACGGTGGATTGAGTAGTCCCACTTGCACCGCTTAGATTCTTGTAGTCTAGTGGAAATTTGAGGCAGTAGTAATTTTAGGTTTCATGAGTTCCTTCTCAGGTTTGTTTTTATTCAGGGGGTTGGAATTGGATCACTTCCTCCTAATGAAAAGATCTACCATAAGTCTAAGCAACGCATGTTTTTGGGGACTATTGTTGGGTAGATGATGAGCACAAGAAATAGCTGTCATGCCCAGAAATGCTCTTCTTGTTTGTGATTAAGTTCAGTGATCTATCTTAACCGGGACATAAATAGAAGAGAACTGTAAAACTAACTCACACAGTAACCATAACTTTGAAATTATGCTCTTTTTTAGGTATCTTTTACAGCTATGGTTAGGTCCACATTCTCTCGGATAAGGTCATGTGGAGTGTCCTAGACCTAGTTGGTCAATGCCAAACCTGACACCATTATCAATAAACCCAACCAAAATTGATCATAGCATGTCCTACGTCCACCAAAAAGGTTAGCTTTGGCTCCAAGGTTGAGGGGGCATTGCACATGCGCTGGACGATAAAATATTGTGGAATCTCACTGTTACGAGTAAATTTATAGATAAATTTGGTGCAGGTAGGGTCGAACTCTAACCTAGAGTCAGAGCTTTGAGCTGCTAGCCATAGTGGCTTGTCTCCGTGATCTGGATCTGATGAAGCTGGCACTCACATTTAATTGAAAATTCACAGCAAATTATAAATGCCATAATATTACTCCTTTCCATCTATTTATACCCACAAACTTGTTCTGTCTTGAACCAGTACAGAGCAGCTCGATCTGCCCACTGTATTTGCTTCTCTTCAGCCTAGCTTTAAAATGGCTTTTAAAGCAGTTTTGTTGATAGTAGCTGTTTTTCTTACAGTAAAGTCCAGTGTATGTGGCGCTCTCCCTACTGCTCAGAGAAAAACTAGCTATTTCTCCCTATTTACTGTGAGTTGCAAACCATTAACCTTCTTTTTTCTTTTTCCCTTGTAGGCTTCATACAGCGATGAAGAGTTCAATGAGAAGGTAACTATAAAGTCATTGCATTGATGGCTAGTTTCTTCTTGTTTGTTCAACACTAAGTTCCAAGATTGTATTACATCTTTCCCACACTTTCCTTCCATGGTAACTCTGATTCCGCTTAGGAAAAGAAGAAAAGAGACTCCCAAGAAGTGTTACCTATCATGTATTCCTGCCTTGTCCCCATTAACATATCAACTGACTTTTTTGCCTTGTAAGGAAGTGTGACTTTAAATCTCAACTGGTTAGACATCTCTCAAACCTCTACTTGTGAAATATTTTAGTTTGCTAGTCAACCAAAAGCAAGGTGATGGTTACTTTCTTATCAGTAGGTGAATGTTAGCTTGTTTACAAAATGACCAGAGATTAACTGAGAAAACTGATGCCAGGCTATTTCTACCAAAGTGTTGGCTCCAGCACCTACGCCTGCACCTCCGTTGAAGCCACCAACTCCTGCCCCACCAGTTTATAAGCCTCCAAGTCCTGTATCACCAGTGGTCAAGCCACCTACAACTTCTCCTCCACCGTTAATTAAACCACCTACTCCAGTAAAACCCCCCACCAGTCCTATGCGGCCACCAGTGAAACCACCAAGCACTCCTCTGCCGCCACCAGTGAAACCACCCACCAGTCCTTTGCCACCCCCAGTGAAGCCTCCCACCGCTCCTCTGCCGCCACCAGTGAAACCACCCACCACTCCTCTGCCACCACCAACGAAGCCGCCTACTCTTCCTCCAGTTAGAACAAGAGCAGGTAATGATATACCTCCAATTCCCCATGGCAGAAAAACTAATTAACTTATTCCTTTAAAAAATGTTGTTAAATGTGGTGATTTGCTGATTTCAGATTGTTACCCACTTTGCGGAGAAAGGTGTAAATTACATTCAAGGAAGAACCTGTGCGTCAGAGCTTGCGTGACTTGCTGCGACAGATGCAAATGCGTGCCTCCAGGAACTTACGGTAACAGGGAAGTGTGTGGCAAGTGCTATACAGACATGACGACTCGTCGCAATAAGCATAAATGTCCTTAAAGCCGTGACGAGTGAAATGCTATGCTAAACAAATTAAGTACAAGGGCGGAGTAAATAATGGCCATTTCTATTATAAGTATAACCAGTACTAGGTCTAGGCAAGCAAATGGGTGTTTTGTTTTCAGATATTAATGTGAGCTATTGTTTCTCATGAATGATTATCATTTTTGTTGACAAAAAGAAGATATAAAAACCAGTTGCATACATAATTTACACACCATTTTCACTTCACGCCTTTAATCTACAGTGTTTTAAACTTTTAGGCTACACGTGGGAATAGAAAAACTTTTAAACTAGTGAAATAGAAAAAGTCACAAGTCATAAAAAGGAAAAAAAAGACTTCTGTATCCAATTTGTTTTGTTTTAATACGAGCATTTAAGTAATTTATATATAATTCAAAGCACGTAAAATGATTATAAATAAAATAAATTTATCCAAAGTAATTTTGATATAGCAATTTTAGAAGTGGAATGTATGAGAGTTATTATTAATATTATTATTGAATATTTCCTTTTTTTAATATTATTTGGTAAGAATTTACAATTATAAATAAAATTAAAGTGGTTCAACCACTGGTAATAAATCAAGAACAAGAAAAAAAGATTCTTTTTTAATAAACATTTTTATATACAATTACAATTAAATAAAAAAATAATCTTTTATTACAAATTGACAACCAGTCACTAGTCACTTCTTAGTCAGAGTTCTCAATAAAGACCAATTTTTTTTTCTGGCATACCCACTTGAATGGTATATTTTAACTACCAATTAATCACATAATATCTCTAAGTTATTATAAACAATTCATGAATAGTAAGCAATTTCAAAACTCTATGAATTAAAAAAGAATTGATTTATTTATCTTATTATTAATTTTAATTTAGTATTAATTAGGGATTTCGTGTATAGCTAAAACAACCCTCACAAATTGCAAATACTAAATTTTTAAGAATTATTCTTATTGAAGCTATAAGGTCATCATTCGTTGGAATCGAAATATCTACAAGATCCAAATCACCATTTGTATCGATTAAACAAATTGTTAGAATTCCCATCGTGATCCATTCTTAAAGGATAATGTGAAACTTCATGTTATCAATAATATTTTTTATGAAAATAGTAAACTGATTAGGGAAATTTCAGACACAAGTATTTTATTAGTTTGGACTTGCTTGGTGAAATAATTTAATTTAGACGTTATATAATTATTATTTTTATATGTAAATATTGTAAGTATAATAATGCAATAGTAATTCATGAACATGATTTATATTTATATTTTTTAAAATTTATTTATTTGCAATAACAAAGGGATATATATAATTTAAATATAAAACGTACAATTGGAGCTATACATGATTATCCTATATTGATGAATTAGTATGATTATATCTTGATATTTACAAATTTTTTTAATTAGAATAGTTAGAAGATTTATGTACGCTTAGTATACTTGATTTTATAAATATATGTTTCTAAAATAATTTATATTGTCTCAAATTTTCCATAAATACTTGTTATCAGTAAACATAAAGGAAGAGTTTTCTTCACCACATTTTGGTGAAAAATAGAAATAAAACACGTTTACACAAAATAATTTATATTATGTCTCAAATTTTTAAATATTTGTTTAAAAATATATATATCATGAATTATTTTTTAAAAATTAAAGAATAAATTAAAGGGGAAGATGAGTTATAAATCCACTAATACTAGCAAAAAATCTGACTTGATAGCTTAGGCCAAAACATGTTGACACAAGCTAAAGCTCTAAATTCAAGACTATAAAATATTTTTAAACTAACTATATCTTTACATCATTACCGTGAAGTTCCTAAACTATTGCTTAGAAGTTAACTATGAATTATTTTTACATGATATATTACATCTATTTCATATTTTCTTATTAAATTTCATCTAAAATTATTGGACTAAGTGAGGTTTTAATCTATTATTTTAATAAAAAATATGTTATTACTTATATTTTTTCTTTGATGATATTAATAAGTTAATTTTTTATATATTTAAGTAAAAGATCAAATTTTAAATTCAATGGAAGAGCAAAGTAATCCAACTCAAGTGGAATAAAAACAAGAAATAATAGTCATTCTACAAGTAATGACTTATTATAATTTTCATTATTAATTTTTAATAAATTAGGGGATTAATCATTACATAATAATTTATATGTAAGATAATACATAAAAAATGTTTATAATCAAGATAAAGTTTTTTTTTAGCTTTTAAAAAATTCATGATCTTCAAATAAAGCTTGGAGCAATTATGAAATAATTTTGAACAAACTTTTCAACAAAATGGGAATTTTGAAGCTTTGAAAAAATTAAAATGTAAAAATTGATGTATCAAAGTGTTTTTGAAATTTAGTTTATGTAAAATTTTGACTATTCTAAAAGTTTGGTTCAATTGACTTAACTCAAAATTAAAAAAGAAACATAATGGTTAGTGTAATATTGACTAGACCATGAGCTTAAAAGAAGTGTCAACTAAGTAGTTGAAGGATTATAACTATCGAACCAACAGTTTGATCAATTGTGGATAGAATAGGTAACTGCTAATTTAATTGCACGTGCTTTAACCAGTTAAAGATATGTGGTCAACTGGTCAATCTTATCTAAAAAACATCTAACAACCATTTGAGATGATTTTAGGTAAAAATAGACCACAAAATGAGTTGTAAAAGAATCTTTGTCATACTCAAGAGTTGTTAAGAGTTTTTAAAGTTAGAGAGTACATGTATCCATTGCACCCCAATTCATTAATTTGAGCAAGAAAGGAAAAAAAATTCTAATGAATGGAATTTTTTCATTTTCATCAATAACAAAATCGATATAAAATAAATTGGAAGTTTATCAGCCCCTCTTTCAAAATATAAAGGATGCAATTTATAAAAGATGCCAATACGTTAGGAACAATACACCCAAAAAAAAAATATTGTCTTTTCATCTGAAATTAATTGCCCATCAATAATCGCAAAACCAACCACGTGTATCACCTAAAATTACTCGTGCCTATTGAAACATGATGCTTTTTTTTCCTATTAGTTTCCCTCTTCTGATTAACCTTAATTTGGTGCCTTCCATCGTACCATTCTAGTCTCACTACAAGAAAACAGTGAATTAGAAACGGAAATTACCGACGGAATCGAGAAATATTCCGTCGGTATACCAAATTACTGACGGAATAAACCGACGGCCAAAAACGTCGGAGATTCGGCCGTAGCTAAATTCACCGACTGAAAGTTTGTCTACCGTCGGTAAAATTACCGACAGAAAAGGTAAACTGTCGGTAACATCAACGAAAAAGTTACCGACCGTCCGATGTATTCCGTCGCTAAATTTACCGACCGGTGGCTTACTTGTATCTAAATTTAGCATTGAAATGTTTCTAATACAGTCGATAAACTTACTGACGGTAAAATTGTCCGTCGGTAAATTAGCAAATACTACCGACGGAAAGTATGTTCCGTCGATATTGTATTTAGACAATTACCGACGGAAATCTTGCATATTTCCGTTCTGTAAAAATTTTATTAAATTTTTTTAAAATATATTTCCATTATATTTAAATTATAATCGTCGAATAATTTTATTAATAATATATATTTAATTAGATATAAATAAT
>JAOTAY010000008.1:11072508-11109612 GCA_025629805.1 Erythroxylum baracoense
GAGCGGCATTCGCCGACAGTTACCGACGGCAAATACCTTTCCGTCGGTAAAAGCGTAACATTTATATTCGAGATGAAACTCAAATACCGACGGATTGCCAATTCCGTCGGCAAAATAGGTTTTGCTGCCGACATTTTCTGACATTTACCGACGGGTATGTTGTTCTGTCGATAAACAAGGTTTGCTGCCGATATTTTCCGACGGTAAGATCAACTTCCGTCGGTATGCGCAGCAAAGATTACCGACGGTACATTATTACCGTCGGTAATATTTCTTGATAAAAAAGTCACCGACGAAAGATTGGCGTTCTGTCGGTGTATCGTCCCTACTTCATTGACACGACGACGTCTGTTAACAATTTACCGACAGAAAAGACTGTCCGTCGGTATATTATTCGAACATGTACCGACGGAAGACTTTGCCGTCGGTAACTTAAAGCTAAATACCGACGGAATGTTATACCGTCGGTAAATGGCGAAGCAATTAAATTGCGGGAACGATTCCCGCATTTTTTCCCGTTGCCGAGACCTTTGGCGTCGCTATTTTCTGTTGGAGATTTTGCGCGAAATTTTTTCCTACAATATTGCCGACGAATTTTTTGTCCGTCGGTAAAATATTCTATTTTTCGACGGATTAGGGACGTTCCGTCGGAAATTATCGACGGATTTTTTTCCGTCAGAAATATTCCGACGCTAATACGCAATTTTCTTGTAGTGTCTGGTATCCATCATTATACCAAATTAGGTAAGTTGAAAATTCACATGGCTATGTTATACTTGTTTCCATTGTATGTATCTCCGTAGTTTGTATTTCTTGCTTTTCTTGCTTACTTTATGATCATCTGCCTATCCTTTCCTTAGATGCTCCGTATGTTCCTTAACCTACTTGTGAATTTGCTTTTTTCCTTGTAAATTGACAGGAAAGACCTGATTTCATCTATTAACTTGTATGCAAAGATAGATGAGCTTCTATATGTCTCCCTAAAGGCTTTATTGTTCCTTTATTTCCACATAGGCTAGACCAGGCATGTAAATTCTATTTGGAATTCCCATATATTTTCCTCGTAGGCATGTTTAATTCTTGATCCCTATTGAATGGTTTCTTTCCATACATGTGGTGATGCTCCAATTTTGCATCTCTATCTGGCAACTTCCTATGCTTTTTAAAAGAGGTTTGAGCATTCTGAGTTGATGAAGTCACCCCTATTATCACTTTTAATGGTTTTGACTGTGGTTTAGAAAAAGGGAGAGCAAGTTTGTAAGAGTTTTGGGTTTTTGTGTTTTGTAATGAAGTAGAAATGTCCATGTAGCCTTACTATAGTCATCAACAATAGTTAAGACATTATATGCTCCAGAGATGGATGGGGTTTTATATGGTCCCTATATATATATATATATATATGGATAAGGTCAAAGATTTGGTAGGAAATGGTTTGACTCTTGGGAAATGATAATCTTTGATGTTTAGATAAAGGACAAACATCACAAAGGGCAAATGCATTAAGTTGAGAGAAGATAAATTAGTAATATACTTTATGACAACATAACGGGTATAACTTAGTCTGATATGCCAAAGCTATAAATATGTTATAGACACTTTATTTATATGTTCTGTAAAAGTACATACGAATTACTTAGGGTTAAGGAAACTAATACCTTAGCTTTTATGAAGTTTACTCTTTGGGTAAAAGAATCAATTGTATCTTGTAGAAAGCTTGACTTGTCTAGAATGTAAAGACTTCTTGCAACTCTTCCTATTGCCAGAATCTTGTCAAACAATAGGTTCTGAAAAATGAAAAAGGATAGGTAAAATGTGATCTTAATAGCAGCCGAGTTAAAAAGTTTATGAACTAAAAGCAATTTAAATTTAAACCTAGGAATATGAAGAGCAGCGGTAAATGTAAAGGAGGAATTTATGGTTATATCACCTATATGATGAACTAGTTTAACTAATCCATCGAGTAAGAACATTGGTGTATAGTCTTTTGGGATTTTGGGCTAATTAAAGAGGCTAAGGTTTGATGTCATGTGGTTTAAGGCTTCTGTATCAATTATCCATGAACCAAGTTCCATAAATTTAAGTGAGAAAGAAAAATTGAGTCTAAAACCTGCAAAGTCTGCTAGATGGACAAAATTGATGTGATGGCTATCCTCACCAATATTCATTCCCTTTATGTTATTAATAACCTCTTGTTGGATAACATCAGTAAGTTCTGTATTCCATGCAGGTGTCTTATAGATTATTTCGTACTCATCATGTTGTTAAAATGGTGTGTCAGCAAGGTTAGCCATCATTCTGAGTTGTTTCTTTCCTTTTTGTTCCTTGTTTCCCTTATTCTAGTCTGAGTATCCATGTAATTTGAAGCAAGTTTCTCTCATAAGTCCCTCTATGTTACAATAATCACAAAATTTATCTTTCTTTGTTTCTCTTTTCTTATCACTCCATTGATTGCTTTCTTTGTTATATTCCTTCCCACCTTCCTTCTTGAATCCATGACCTCTAGCCAGCAGAGCACTATGCTCAGAGACATCTTTCATGACATACACTTCCCTTTGTTTTTCCACCCTTAAAATCATTAAATAGGCTTTATTCACACTACACACAGGATCCATCAGAAGGATCTGGTTTTTCACATGAGAAAAGGAATCATTCAGACCTATTAGGAATTGAATCAGTTTACTCATTTTATTTATATCAGTTGTGGTCTTTAATAAACCACATGTACATTCTAGAATTGGTAACATAGCTTAATTCATCTCATAACTTCTTTAATCTTGTGTAGTACCTAACAATGCTCATGTTTCCTTGATAGATCGAGTTTATCTCCCTCTGAATCTGATGTATCATAGGCCCATTGCTCTCCCTAATCTATCTTGTAACTCATCCCACAATTCTCTAGCATTTCTTGCATATATGAAGGCATCAACTAACTCTTTAGGGATGGAATTTAGTATCCACAATATTACCATGTAATCAACTCAAATCTAGTGTGCATATTCAAGCGATGTTTCAATCGACATGGGGCATTTTCCATTAATGACTCTTATGGTAGTTCTCATGGATCTTGAACATGACATATAGTTAGTTTCATTAAGAGGAGAATAAACAAGAACCATACCAGGTTGATTTGATGGTTGAAGCTGTAGAGGATCTTTAGTGATTTGGCTTATATGCTCTTGTGATAACTATGCTCTAGCTCTTTGCCTTATTTCTTGGCTGTAATTGTCTTCTGCAATGGTTAGCAGTGATTAGTTGTAATAGAATGGGTTATTAGCAGCGGGTATTTTATCAGCAACTAGAGATCGATTGCTCTAATACAATGAACAAAATTTTAAAACAATAAATTCTTGCTATGTCTTTTATTGATGCTTATGCCTCTATTTATATAAAAGCTATAATGAAGAAAAGGAGAAATGTTGCCAAACTAACTCGTCCACTTGTCTAACCATCTGCTAACTAATTAGCAACTTTTTTAATTGCTTTAATAAATTGTTAACAAATTAACAGAATGATTAGTTGGTGTTAAAGTTACATGGGTGTGTTATAACTTAAGTATGTACATTGAATATTTACACTTAGCCTTTAGTGTTGTCTCACTTACCACTTAGAGCTAAGTTCTCCTATAGGAATTAGTATTTTAGGCATTTATTTGTAAGTGTGTATTGATTAGCTTACAGAGTAGATCTGGTTGTGTTGTTTGTAATGGTTGTCCTATTGACTTAGTACTGGTACTAGGAAGGGCTGGGTTGATTGGTAAGAAGGAGTCTTAAGTTTTTTGTCATTTTGCCATATGTAGACAAAGGACAAGGTAGGTGTTTGTATAAGTAGATTGGAGTGGTGAATACTTCACTAGTGTTCTTAGAGTAAATAAGTAGGTTGGAGAGGTTAATATTTCACTAGTGCAGGCATCATCGATGAAAATAAGAGAAAATATTCTTTTTTCACTTGTGATAACAAAAATGTTGAATAGAGAATTCCTCTTCATCCATTAAAGGAAAAAGATCACAATTTTCTAAGTAAAACATGAGGTGTGGATGTAGACCAATAATAGTTTAGGTAAACTATTATAAATTAATTTTATATTTCTGTCTCTAGTATCTTTTTTATTATTATCATATTTATTTTATGATTGAATTATTTAAAGTTGTTATAATTATTTATTATAATAGGTAATCCATTCATTAATTTAAAATAAACACATAATACACTTCCCTCTTATTCGTCATTTGGAAACCAACAATAATTATACTTTAAAATCAAATTAACTAATTGTATAATTTATTAAAGTTAAAAAACATATCATTATAACATTATTATACTATAATTCTCATTTATTTCCAATTTAAACATTTTATCATCTTTAAGTAAATTATATTTTGATATATTATGTTAATTCAATTCAAAACTTATGTAAATTTAAAATTTTAATTAATAAGATAAATCATCACCAGGGGTATTTAAAATTTTAATTAATAAGATAAGTCACCACCAGGGGTATAATGAAATATTCAATTTTAACAACTAAATCTTTCAATTTCTTATTTTACTATATATCCGTGGAGTATATTGATCCTTTTGGTTCGTTTGATTCTTACTTGAACCAGATGGTAAAAACTTATCATGTCTGCTTCCTTCGGAGGATGAATTTATAAAAAATCCACCTATTCTAATAACAAAAAACCTTGACTCAATGGACTTGTATTAAAAGCTAAATTGGCTAAAAGAATGAGTCATAATTATTAGAGAGAACTCGTATGGTCAATGATACAAAGAACAATGTTATAGTATAATATCACTATTATTTTGTGGCAAATTTCGTATAGCAAGTTAAGAGGTGGCAAGTATCTCTCTCTTATTGGAGTATTTTTTGCATTAATAATATTCTTATTGATAAAAAAATTGATAATATATATTAATTATCTTCGATCACTCTTTCTTTTTATATCTATTGTTACGTGAGTTATTTTGGTATGAAATTAACAAATCGAAAGCTATTTATGATTATAAGCTTTTGACAAAATCAAGGAATTGAAAAGGAGAAGAGATTAACAACGGAGGGAATATATGAAAAGAAAAATGCATGGATGTCATAATTTAAAAGAGACTTAACATAGGAATCAAATAAGTTAAAAAAAGATACATTGTAATTCTAATATTTGCACTAAAATTTAATTGGAGTTCAACTTTTTTTAATATATAAAAAATTAATATTCAAAAAATTTTATAAAATATCTCTCAAACTAGTAAAATTATCATAATTTTATTTTTTCGTTTATCTGGTGATTTTTTAATTTAAATTTCCATGGTAGTCATTTAAGTAACTTACATGAATCCTAAAATTTAAAATTTAAAATTAATTTAAGAACTAGGGTTTTTTAAATTTTAGATCCTAAAAACCATAAATTTAGGTTGCCAATCTCTATATTTTGTAGGTTTTTCTATCTTTACTGCTCTTGGTGGAGATTTTTTCGCAACTTGACGTCTCCTTATGTCTTCTCTCTATTTTTGATAAGTTGTTATATAGTTGCTGCGGATTCAAGTTTGATTCATTTCTTTCCTCTCCATCTTCTCTATCATTATATATGAAATGAATAATTGGCTACTTTGTCGGGTGTCTCCTTTTCAATTTATTTATGTAGGAGGTAAAGATGAAATTGAGTAAATGCTTCACTTACCTTAATCCATTAACCAAATTTGAGGCAACTGATCTTAATAAAAATGCTAATATTATGTAAATGGATCCCTTACGTTCATACATGATTTATTCTATTATTGATGACACCATGACATTATGGTTGAATCATTATAGTTGTCATTATGCTGACATTATGACGTTGTAGTTGAATTATTCCAACATTTATTTGAATTGATAAGAAGGTAAAGCAAGTCCTTGGTTAGAAATTTGAGTTTTATTTGGTAAAAAGATTGACAGATTCATACAACTTAGATTTCGGAAGAGGGACATTATTCCATACAAGATAATTGAGATTGTTCTCTAAATTTCATAGGGAATTGAGAATTGAAGTACTATTTTATACCTACCTATTAAAGTAACATCAACCAATTTAATTTTCCTTTTGGATTATAAAAATCTCTTGTAGGATATTGTAGTTATTGATGGGTTTTTTAATAATATTATCAATCATAAGTGCATATTTATTAAAAACTAGATAAGTATAAGAATCTAATGCATATAATTTTCTACATAAAAGGATTCTTTCTTTCGACATCTAATGGTTTTGGCTGTGGAAGTATTCTTGAGGTATTAAAGGAGAAGTACTTCTTTGCTACAAATTTATATTGAAAGGTAGAAACAAAGAAGCACAACATCCATCAAATTATATATATTATTCTTTTTTAGTATATGGGGACATCAATTTTTTTATTAGAATGAATAGTTATCAGCTTATGCTGATTATATTTCTCTTTTTTTTCGATAACATAGAACAGTGGCAATTAATGCATAAATTATGGAGATTCTGAAGGCTATGTTTAGTTGGTGGTTTATTAATTGAATGTAATATTATTCTATCATTTGAGATGAAGGTTTATAATGAAATGAGATTGGATGAGATGAGATGTAAGAGGAGGGCTTCATATTACATTTCATTCCATTTTAAACAATAAAAATAAGAAATCTCCGATTTGGGGAGTTTACGGTGGAATATAAAATGATAAACAATTTTTCAGTATATTACATTATAAACCATTCTTCCAAACAACATTTCACAATATTACATCATGAACCTTTTCATCCCTCCAAAACAACAATATTCTTACATCCATTTACATTTCATTCCATTATAAATCATTTCATTCTATTAAAAACTTTATGTCTAACCAAACATAGCCTAAGACAACAACTTTCCATAATCATTATGTTGGTTTAACACTATCACACACGACACTTGCATATGGTAATATGAATTTTCACATACATAACACAAACATATTTTTATTAACAAATTTACTTTTACATTACATACTAGTGGAACTACATGAAAAGATAAATATTTTTTAATAAACAAATTTACTTTTGATAATGGTCCCGAATCTTGTCTCACATGTGGACGATAGACAAAAAGACATAGGAGATTCTATTAATTTACTAAACTAAGACAAACATCATAGCATTTATATGATTTTTTTTTTCAAAAAAAGGGACTTACTTGTCGGGTTTCGCCTACTTTTTAACACATAATCATAAAGAGATGACAACCATGAATAGAAGAGGAGATAGATGAGAGGGTGGTGATCAAGAGAAGAGACAAAAATAACTAAGTCCTGCCAACAATAAGAGAGAAAAGATCCAAATTTACAGATACATATTAGCCAACCTATATGACTAATGTGGGCTCTTAAGTTAAAAAAATTGTAAGGTCAAAAAAAAGAGGCAGAACCTTGGCAATTTTGTTCGTATGGAGTCAGTTTTATACAGTTTTTAAACCTAACGGTCTTTTTTGTACATTGACAAATAAAACTATTAGTGTCTCACTTTAATTTTACTACAAACTTTAGGACATAAGCAAACTTTTTGTCAACTCAAATAGGCATAATGTAAAATTATAAAATAGAATCTTTTTTTGTTTTTTGTATTTGAAGTCTAAGCATTATAAAAAGTCTATGACTGAGTTGAGTCTAACTCAAAGTCGCAACATAGGTTTGAATCAATTGAGTTTTGAGTTGGACTCGAACTTGCGAAACTGACTTAACTTAATCCTTCGGTTAAAAAATGAGATCATTTTAGTATAAAAAATTTAAAACCAATTTTGGATAATTGAGTGGGCTTCGGGCTGAACACAAACAAATCACACCTTGGGATCGAACTTATTAAAGTTAACTGATAACTAATTGGTACCAAATCATCTGTTCCCCTTAACCAATTTCAACTATGTGTCAATTAATTCATCTACATATTTATATGTGAATAAAATTAACTGGCATAAGGTTAGAATACTAATTTGGGAACAGAGGATTTTGCGTGTAACTAATTCTAAAAACTTGACATGTTTTCGCATCCTGTTTTATAACACATTAATAATACCGGCATAATCTTACATATGTTTTTCTCTTAAGTCTTAAGAATTTAAGCAACCTCAGTTAATAAGTATATACGAGTCACTTGATAGGTACTGGAAAACTTTAGTTATAAATAAAGAACAACATTTGTCTTTACTCGTCATTGCGTGTTAGTTTAGTAACTTTTCTGGTTCCTAAAGATTAATAAGCAATGCTCAGTGATAGAACGCTATTTATACTAATGCCAAGGAAACAAATAAAATTATGCGTCTTCGGTTATTCCGACATATATTATTCTTCTCAGCGTCATAGTGTTCTCCTTCATGCATATTGCTCTTCTAATGGAACTAGTCGAGTAGCTTAATTCAATGGACGACTAATGCTCCAAAACTATATTGTGAAAGTGTGTCTATAGAGTACATCTTTAAGTTCTGTTTATCCAACACCATGCTTGATTTTCACCTTTAAAGCGGCATTAGTTTCTCACTTATATATGCCAAGGCTCCTACCGTAAGATTTTTAGTATGTTTGATTTATTATTGAACTTAAACAAGAAGAAATCTTTCTCATTTATGAGTGTTTTCTCTAACCCCATTTTTCTGTATTTAGATATTGCCCGGGTCTACATTAAAGGGAATGATAGTCCTTTGTCTATGAAATGACCAGTAAAAGTGCTTGCCATCTTATTGCACCGGCTTTAAGGACCTCTAGTAGTGGTGAAACCATATTTGGGTCCTCTTTAACTAAATTTAGGATAAATCTAAGGTTCCCATGAGGGATTGTATCTGCTGCAACTTGGCACTACGTACGATTTTTAATCCCCTTAGTTGAGGAATTTGGATGTTGTAAAGCTAAAAGCTCTGTAACTTATTATTTGACTTCTCCCTACTTATTCACAATCTCAAATTGCAGACATTTTCACTAAATCTCATATATCTTGTTTTCAAACTCAAGATGTACAATTCCTTATGACCTTAAGTTTAAAGAGAGAGAATGTTTATAGATTTATGAAAATTTATTTAATAATCTAAATAGCATATTCTTGTCTATAATCTTATATAAATTCAGATATAACTACCCTCTAGTAGTTTTAAGCACACAAAATTTTTACTCGAAGTAATTTTTTCTTTCTACACCATTTTTTGGGCATGTAAGTGAAGTTTTATCATGTTACAGCTATTCAAAAGATGAGTTATTTCATCAAAAAGCTGATTTAGTGATTTGTGATAGCATGTATACAAGATATCTTCGGAGGCCACGTATATCTATTGTTGCAAGGCTTTAATGCCGCGGACTTAACCCTGTGTGACGAGGGATAAGAAGGAACTACTCATTGACTAAGGTTCAAAAAAACGTGTGTAGAGAGAAGGGATATTTATCAAGTGGCGAATATATAAAAGGAAAACAAAGCAGATGCTGTCAGCTTTATCTTCTCACCAGTCACTTTTCAAGTACCAAGTCACTGAGTACAGGAAATCGAGTGGCCATGGAGAAGTTTCTTGGTTAGGAATCGGAGTGAAACGCGGAGAGAATATTCCCCAAGTGATAAAGCACGTCACAAAAACTGGAACAATATGTGGATAAAAATCATGGAATCAATATATAGTTACTTCGTGTCTGAGATTCTATAAAATCCAACTTGCTCGGAAAAAAAGAATGACTTTACTTGCTTTGTTCGTTCCTACTATTAGTTAAAAAGGAGGCTATGGAAGTTGTAAGAGTAAATTCTTTCCAACCCAATTTCAACAACTTTTATTAAACTATTAAGTATACTTTAACATCTTGGATGGAATAGTAATTGTTAAATTTGACCAAGTTCCAGGATGTTACATACATGCGGAAAGATGAAATTTTGCTGAATAGCTTTAAGGGAAGTTGGAGCTCGTTGACTTGTAGGTTTTGGCGTGAGGATCTCTGTTAGAACTGAAGCATTTCTCCCATGTTTTACTGTTCAAATTTCAGGAATGAGCCATTCTAATCTGTAAGTCATGATTTGTCTACTTGCCTTCAAACTCTCCATTCAGCATCTTTTCAGTTCAAGCAAAACAACACACCCTTACAAATTCCATTCTTTTTTCCTTCTTCTCTGCAGATTTTGCAGTGGAACAGAATCTGCAAATCTAGTGCTTAGGGATTGCTAGGCCAGTCATGGAGTGCAATCTGGGCACTATACACAGATGTCAACCAACAACAGATCAATTTACCGCTCCTCGTCAAGTGGAGAGTTGTTAAGGAGCCAAAAGGCACCATCGTAGCTTTCGTGACTTCACCACTTTGGACACAACAACGTCTTCAAAAAGAAGGAGATCTGATTTCATCATCAACTCTTAAGCATGAGAAGTTTAGTCAGTTTGATTTCCTGTCCTCAAAGGGGAACCTATCTTTCTCCATTCATAGAGCTGCAGTAACTCTTTTCAACGCTCATGTAAATGAGCTTTTAGACCTCAAAAAGCAGGTACTGTACTTAGCTGCATAATTGGGTGGACGGATGCTCGTAGAAAAGGATAAATACATAGTAATGAGAGTAGGCAACGAGAATAGGTGATCTGACCTGTTTGTAGTAAGGTTTAAATCAGCTGTTTCCGTTGCTTTGTGCCTACCTATTTCAGAAACACAAGTAACAGATTACTTATTCTATTAGCACCTGTTCTATGAATGCTCGCAGAAAATGATAGAAATAGAATAACATGAACAGATGATATCACGGGGTTTTCAGACTGGGAGAATCACTATATACAGATATAAATCTTTATTGGGAATTGTGTGGCTGAGCTGAAATATTTATGTCATTGGGTTCCGCAGATATTTAATCGTTACAGGTTGCTTGCTGTAGATAAGGCCTTCACTAGTGTTGCTTAGTCTTATGATGTGAATCTAATATTTTCTTTTGATTTTCCTACGTATTATGTTCAGTTACATGATACAAGTGACGGGACTCCATTGATTATTGCGGGACACTCTTTGGGAGGGTCAATTGCCTCTCTTTTCGCTTTGTTGGTGCTAAACTCTTTGAACGAGGCGTCCATCAAGCTCCCTCTCCTGTGCATAACTTTTGGTTCCCCACTTCTGGGTGACCATGGCCTTAAAGAAAATATTTCAGAACGGAGTTCTTGCTTCTTGCACGTTGCAGGCAACCAAGACACGGTCCCAAGGCTCTTCATTGAACCCAGTGATCATCCAACTACTCCTTACAAGCCTTTTGGTGCATATCTGTTGTGTTCTCAGACGGGATGCACGCTTGTTGACGACCCTGAAACAGTTTCAGAATTATTAAAGGCTATGAATGTGGGAAAGATAAGTCAAGCATCTGTGGATTATTATGGGAAGGTGGTGAAGCTTCTGGAGTCTGGAGTTATATTAAGGGGGAATTCACAGCTGGGACTATCAGTTGAAGATCCTCTTTTAGCAGGGATAGTTTTACAACTGGAAGTAATTTGTGATCATGGGATCCAGGTAACTATATCTATTCCTTTCCATGCTAAATACGCTACTGTATGCTTATGCGTTATTTTGGTCCAGAGCTTGCTGATTGGGTATGGAAGAACGTAGAATGCATAATATTTCAATTTGTCCTAATATGTTTTCCTAAGCCAAAGTGCCTCTCGTTAGTTGTCCCCCTCCCTGCTGTCCCACAATCCCACATTATTTTCTCGTTCTTGCCTTTCAATTGTTGACCTGCTTGATCTTCAACTTATTCGCAGCTACAACCACAAAATGGTGTCCACAATCTGATCGAGATAATAGAAAGACGAGAGAAAATCTGCATTTTAAATAAAACCAAGGAATTGAACCCAATACGAAAACTTAATCAAGTAAAAGTTAAAATGGCTAATTTGGAATGGTACAAGAAGGATTGCAAGGGTAAGGAGATAGGATACTATGACTGTTATAAGCAAATGCTGTCTCACACTAGCATGGATGTTTCCAAGCATAAAAAGTATCTTGAGATGTACTGGGGAAAATTGGTTGAGCGAGCTGACAGAAATCCTCGGAAAGAAGGGGAGAATATAGAAATGACATGGCTTTATGCAGGAACAAACTACAGGAGAATGGTAGAACCACTTAACATTGCCGAATACTACAGGGAGAGTGGCAGAAGAGACTATGAAAAGCAAGGGAGACCTAGACATTACATTCTGTTGGAGCAATGGCAAAAGGAAGATGCAGAGAGAAATGCAGGCACTTCAACTCCAAGTAATAAGAAGAAACAAACTGTTGAGAGCAGTTTAACCGAGGATTCTTGTTTTTGGGCTAAAGTTGAGGAGGCTCTCATTTCATGTGAATTATTGAGGGAAGCAATTTCTAGAGCTGAAGAGCAACAATCATTGAGACAGAGAGTGATCGAATTTGAGCACTATGCAATGACTCAAATCAGGAATTATTCGGTCTCTCCTGAGGTTTTCTTGGAGAGAACCAGTTTTATGACATGGTGGAAGGAGTCTCAGGAAGTTATGGGGCCAAATCATTTTTCCCCCTTGGTTGACTTTATGAGGAATGGCAGGTATCATCAATATGCTAGGGGCTGCTTTTAGTACTTGACCCAAACAGAATTTAGAAGAAACTGTGCTCTTGGTCTCAAGAATTGCCTTGTACCTGGATGGAGTTATTTCAAATGAATGACTAATGGATCATTCTTTCTTTTGGTGGAATTCATTCTCCCGCTGTACGAGATCATATATAGGTGTCAGTCGAGTTTGAAGATTTACGTCAATCACACAATGCCAATGGGAGCCTATAACTCTCTCTTCTCAGCATCCGTGACAAAATTTTGATAGACAGAGAAGTCCCGACTGAAATGCTTTAGAAGCCGACGTTGTTTCTCCTTTCCAAGTGCATGAAGTACTTTAAGCAGCAAAGAAAGTGGTGCCCTTTTTCGTATAAATAAGGCGGGATTGACCCATTAAAACTTAATGGTTTCTGTTCCAGCGAGGTAGGCTATTCATGGTAGGGACCGAACTCCGAAACTTTTGATGTCAGTTCAGAAGAAAAAAAAAAGATCTAATATCAATAAGATAATATATGAATCTGTAAAATGTATGTTGAGCTTTCAGGAACATACAAGAGTGTGAACGAATGATAAATGGATCACTTCCTTTCTTCTTTTTTCTTCTATAAGCTGCAAATTCCAGATAAGACCTCTTTCACCTTAAATCCTAAAACCACCTCAGTATCACTGAACTAAAATGAATTAGTGAGCCTATGCCACACAACTTTGGCCAAGTGAATGATTCAGTAGAACCTAGGAGTAGCTTTCCTTTGGATTTCTCTGGTTTCCTCTTAAGATTACTTACCCTTTTCATTGATTGCCGTAAAAATTCTACGTATGCTAGCTCTTTAATTATGCCTTT
Organism: Erythroxylum baracoense; assembly: GCA_025629805.1. Taxonomy (NCBI): domain Eukaryota; kingdom Viridiplantae; phylum Streptophyta; class Magnoliopsida; order Malpighiales; family Erythroxylaceae; genus Erythroxylum; species Erythroxylum baracoense. Next base: position 11,085,876 of record JAOTAY010000008.1, read on the forward strand.
TATTATACCTTATGCAATTCAAATTCTTCATCTTTTTTCTTTAGTTCCTTTTTTAATTATTAATAGGGTTATTTTAATTTCTTTTCCATTTTAAAGTTAATTCTCTTTTTGTTGAATTAGTGACCCAAATTCTTCCGCATCAACCTAAATCAATAAATTTGTGGTTACAAATGTTGGCTTATTTATTAAGAAATCTAAGGTTAAATTTCTCAAGTCAAGCATTTAATGCTCAAATCAATGTAATGTTTTTTAGTGGGCAACGCAACCATTTATGCCGACTTTGAAGATAAATTGTTTTATGGTGCAAGGCAAAGCCAATTTTGACCATTATATATATATTTTGAGCCCCTTTATTTTTATATATGAAAGCTGAGACACTCTGAGAGTTTATTTTCACCAATATTAGCTTAAATTTGTATTCTCATTTGTTTTAGGAGAGAGTTTTATTTTTTGAGATTATACATAAAATTTATATCCTCATTGTGCTTAGAGGATTTAATTTTTACCTTTCTCCGTTATAGTGAATTTTTTTGCAAATTGTCATCTGTGGAAGTAGCCCAACTTAGGTGAACTATGTAAATCCTTGCATCCCACATTTCACTACTATTTTTGCCCAAATTTATTTTACGTCTCACTCATCTTGATCTCAATCCTGCTTCTGTTATCGCCTTATACCATTACAAGTAGTATCAGAGCTTCGATTCAAGATGTCTACCTTTACAAATTTGATATCAAGAAGTTTGATGGTAAGATTAGTTTTTTCATTTGGAGAGTCCAGATGAAGGTCATTCTCACCATAATCGATTGAAGAAGGCTCTAGATCGGAAATTTAAGAAACTCGATTTGATGACTGATGAGCAATAGGAGGAGTTAAATGGAAAGGCACTTTTGGCTTTCCAATTTGCCTCTCCAAAGAGGTGCTTTGTGAGGTGGTCTATGAAACCATTACTGTTGAAGTTTGGTTGAAGCTTAAGTCCCTGTACATGACCTAGAGTTTATCAAACAAACTCCTTCTCAAAGAGCGTTTGTACACATTCGGTATGGCTGAAGGTACTCCCATTCAATCTCATATTGATCAGTTCAACTCAATTATTATTGACCTAGAAAATTTAGATGTTATAGTTGATGATGAGGACATGTGTTTTCTCTTTACCATCTACCTATAAACACTTTAAGGAGATTATGTTATATGGAAATAATGACATGTTGTCTTTTGAGGATGTCAAGTCCAACTTGTTGTCTAAGGAAAAATATGACCTTAAGGTTCATTCAGATGATAAAGTCGAGGGCTTGTTTGTTGGGGGTAGAACAATTAAAAAAGGGAGTACAATTAAAAAAAATCTAGGTCAAAATCTAAGGGATATAATTCCAAGACTTGTCATTATTACAAAAAAATCGGGCATGGTATTTCTGAGTGTTATAAATTGAAAAATAAAAAGGAGGGAGATGAAAAAGGAAAGCAACCTCAAAAACCTACTGTTGAAGCTGGTGTTGCTAACACTGAGTCTGATGGTGATATATTATCGATTACCTTTTTTGAAAAGAGGAGTACGACTGAGTGGATTTGAGATTATGGTTGTACCTACCACATGCCTTCTCATATAGACTAATTCTCTGCCTATGAACTTGTTGACTATGGAGTTATCTTGATGGGCAATGATACCCAGTGCAACGTTGTTGGAATAGGTAGTGTATAAATCAAGACCCACGATGGTTGTATCAGGACATAACCAATGTGCGACATATTCCTAATATGAAATGTAACATAATTTCCTTAGGCACCCTTGAGTCATTTGGGTGTAAGTATTTAGTTGAAGGTGGAGTTTTGAAGGTATTTAAAGGTGCCTTGGTTCTTATGAAAGGTAAGAGGTATAGTTGTCTTTATGTCTTACAAGGTTTGATTATCACAAGTTCAGCTACTGTGTCCACATCTCCATTGTCTAATAGTGATCTCACTTGTCTATGGCATATGTGCTTAGGCTATATGAGTGAGAAAGGTTTGAATTTGCTGAGCAAGAGAGGTCTTTTCATTGTTAGTATGGGTAAATTAGAATTCTGTGAGCATTGTGTCTTTGGTAAGAAAAAAAGGCTAGCTTCTCCACTGTTACACATTGTATCAAAAGTGTCCTTGATTACATTCATTCAGATCTTTGAGGACCTTCTAAAGTTTCCTCTATTGGAGGGAAACGTTATATGATGACCTTGATTGATGACTTCTCCTGCAAGGTTTAAGTTTATTTCTTGAGGTATAAAAATGAAGTTTTTCCTACTTTTTAGAAGTGAAAAGCCCTTGTTGAGAACCAAATTAGGAAGAAGGTAAAGAAGCTTAGAACAAACAATAGATTAAAGTTTTGTGAAACATATTTCAATGAATTTTATGCTTAAGCCGGAATTGTTAGACATAAGACACTGGTTGGTAAGCCTCAGCAGAACAATGTTGCATAACGAATGAACAAGACTCTACTTGAGAGAGCTTGTTGTATGCTCTCTAATGCTATGTTATGGAATTAACGTGATCTTTGGAGTGAAGCGGTTTCTACATCATGTTATTTGGCTAATAGCTCCCCACATTCATCTCTTGATTTCAAAATTTTTGAGAAAATTTGGTCAGGTAATCATGTTAACTACTCTAATTTAAGAGTTTTTAGATGTCCTGCATATGCACATGTTAATGATGGCAAACTAGCACTTAAAGCCAAAAAGTTCATATTTTTTGGTTATGCTTATGAATCTAAAGGATATTGTTTATAGTGTACTAATCTTGAGTCAAGCAAACTCATTCTTACTAAAGATGTGACATTTAATAAAAATGCATTACTTCCTTCTAGAAAAGATTCTAGTTCTTCTACTGGTATAGGTGGTTAGTAAGATACCAGTGAGAAGCTGGAGTTAGAAGTGAGATTGTCGCCTCCTCTTAATGTCGATGCTCCTAGTTCCTCAGCTACTTAATCTAGCGATGTTGATGACATTCATGATATCTCTAATACCACTACTTGTGTTTTACATCAACAAGAGTATTTTATCACCTGAGATCATCCAAGGAGAATTATTCGAAAGTTTGCTCGATACACTGACGATGTTGACCATTTGGTTGATTATACACTCTTAATTGCATAAGAAATTCTTGAAGGTATTGAACCTTCTTCTTATTATGAAGTTATTTCTTATATTGATTTATCTAAGTGGGTAATGGCAATGAATGAAGAAATTGAAAGTCTCCAAAAGAATGATACTTGAGATTTGTGTGAGCTTCCCAAAGGCAAGCGACCATTGAGTTGTAAATGGATTTATAAGAAGAAAGATGGCATCCTCGGGCTTGAAGAAGCAAAGTGGAAAGCACATTTGGTCATTTATGGCTTTAAACAAAAGGAAGGTATTGATTTTAATGAAATATTCTCTCCTGTTGTTCATCATACCTCCATTAGTGTGCTTCTTGCTTTTGTTGCTTTGTTTGATTTAGAGTTGGAGCAACTTGATGTGAAAATTGCTTTTCTATATGGAGAACTCGAGGAAGAGATCTATGTGAAGCACAACAAAGGTTTTGTTGTTCCTAGTAAGGAGCGTTGTGTTTGTCAATTGAAGAAATCTCTTTATGGGTTTAAGCAAGTTCCAAGACAATGGTATAAAAGGTTTGATACCTTTGTGATCAGGAAAACCTTTACCAAATTCCAATATGACAACTGTGTCTATTTTTAACAATATGCAGATGGGTATTTTGTATACTTGTTGCTATATGTTGATGACTTGTTGGTTCTTATGACAAGTCTTTGATCGATAATTTGAAATCTCAACTCAGTAAGGAGTTTGAGATGAAAGACCTTGGTGTGGAAAAAAAGATTCTTGGCATGGAGATATAAAGGGATTGACAAGTTAGTAAGTTGTTTTTATCTCAAAAGAATAATATTTAGAAAATTTTTAACAGATTTAAGATGGGCTCCTGTAAGGTCGTATTGACGCCTTTTGTCGCTTATTTCAAGTTTTCATCTGATCTTTGTCCAAAGACGGAGGAAGAAATAGAACGTATGTTGAATGTTCTATATTTTAGTGATGTTAGTAGTCTCATATATTCCATGGTTTGCACTAGACCTAATCTAGATATGCGGTTAGCATGGTGAGCCGTTTTATCCATGATCTTGGCCAGATTCATTGGGATGTTGTCAGATGGATCTTTAGATATCTGAATGGTTCTTCAGATCTTAGCTTGATGTTTGATATGAGCAAGGCAATATCAAATAATGTTGTCGACTTTGTGGACTCTGATTACAGTGGTGACCTCCATAGATGAAGATCTCTCTCTGGTTAAATCTTCACTTTGTGTTCTAATATTATTAGTTAGAAAGCACCACTGCCATCTATACCGGCTTTGTCTACTACAGAGGTAGAGTACATTGTAGCTATAAAAGGTGTGAAGGATGCTACTTGGTTGTGTGGTCTTATTATCGAGCTTAGTGTCACATATGATACTATTATTATGTTTTCAGATAGTCAGAGTGTTATTCATCGTACTAAGAATAATGGCTATCACTCCAAAACTAAGAATGTTAGTGTAAAGTACCATTACATCAAAAACAACGTTGTTGTTGGAGAAATTGATGTGAAGAAAATTCACATGGCTGATAATCCTGCGGATATGTTAACCAAGTCACTACTTATCGCTAAGTTTGAGCATTGGTTTACACTTAGTCGATGTTCGCAGTATTTGATTACCCTTTAGGGTTTTATATGGCGATGAGTAACTCGTCGAATTTAAGTCAAGTTGGAGATTGTTGAGTTAGTGGCTAAAATTCTTCTACATCAACCTAAATCAATAAATTTGTCGTTACAAATGTTAGCTTATTTGCTACGAAATCTAAGGTCAAACTTCTCAAGCCAAGTATATAATGCTCACATCAATGCAATGTTTTTAGATAGACAACACAACCATTTATGCCGACTTTGAAGACGAATTGTTTTATGGTGTAAAGCAAAGATGGTTTTGAGCATTATAAATACATCTTGAGCCTTTTTATTTTTATGCATGAAAGTCGAGACATTTAGCAAAATTTGAGAGTTTATTTTCACCAATATTAGCTCAAATTTGTATTCATTTTTATTTTAGGAGAGAGTTTTATTTTGTAAGATTATACACTAAATTTATATCCTTGTTGCGCTTAGAAGATTTAATTTGTACTCTTCTTCGTTGAATTTTTTCACTCATCGTCATTTGTAGAAGTAGCCCAAATTTTTCCCAGCTTGGGTGAACCACATAAATCCTTGTGTCTCATATTTTACTACTATTCTTTCCCAAATTTATTTTACTTCTCGCTCATCTTGATCTCGATCCTACTTCCGCTATCACCTTATACCATTACACTTTTATTTCTTAAGATGGCTCTATAAAGCAACTCCAGAAGTAATTGGATTTAAATAACAAACTAATTACACATAGTAAAAAATATTGAGGTTCTTATCATTGTGCTTTTCCTTGAAATTTTAATCTATTTTGGAGATTATAAAAAGTGGATTTAAGTAGTAAGGAATCTTATTCAATTAGAGTAGCAAGCATTGAAGGTCAAAATTTGACACTAAACTCTAGAGGACCTTTTTATACTCTTTCATTAAAGAAATAAAAATGATAAACTATTACAGATAGTTGTGCATGTGTGTTATGTGCAATGCAATGGAAGAGCTAGGTGTTTTAACCTCTTTATCTTGAAATTTTCGTATGGGAATTATGCTTATATCGTTGGGTTGTCATCTTAGCATATATAAGCCTCTCTCGAAAGAGGTAATCAATGGCCTTAGGTGGGTCATCATAGTACTTCTTGCATCAGTTGACAATGATTGTGTTGAGAGCTAGGTTCATGGCTGTTGCAAGCTTGAACACAATCACGTTTGGAGTTGTGACTAGAGGAGACAATGATGGAGTCATTCAGTGATAGGATATAGAAACTCTTTTGGGAATGGAACTTTCCACTTAAGTATCTCTTTTAAGCCTCTCTAGACCCCTCTTTATCTACGCATTTATTAATCACTAACCTTATAAGGTTCTTAAAACATATCTGGTTAATCTTTTCTCTGTTTCTCTGAGTAATAATGCTATAGACAAAAGCAGAAGAAGAATTCTACCCATATAAACCTGAAAGTGAAAATTAAACCATGGTTTCAAAGCCACATTTTGCAGGAATCATTTTGATATTTGCTGGAATCCAACTGTGTTTGAATCACAGGCATAACAGAAAACCAAAATTTTACGGACTCCAATCGGATCTTGATAATTATATAACTTGAATAAAAACATGAATTATAAAGTATGAATCATGCCTAATTCACGTTTTCAGTTGAAATCTTTGAACAAATTCTTCACCGTGTCAATTAAAGTTGTTCAATCGTCTAGCCTCTAATGGTATCCACCAAAGCAATTTCTAACCTTTTGAGAGGAAAAACAAGAAGTGCTAGCTTCTTTGTTTTTCTTCCTATTAATAGAAAAATCATTAGGAATTTGTAATTTTATTAAAATTGAAGTCTTTAATTATAAATTATAATTAATTTAATTTTAATAAAATCAAATATCTCATATTTGATCCATAAAGTTTCTCAAACTTTATAATTATGTCTGACTTAATTAAAATAATTTTTCTTTTACAATTTGCTCTTTTATGTGTGACTCATTCGGATCCTAATATATTGAAAAATTATAAATTATAATTCTAAATCATAATTAGAATCAGATAAATTAAAACTCCTTTTAATTTATCTTTAATTCTCTAATTAAACAATTTATAATCATAGATCAAGATTGACGTCAAACAACATGTTATGACCACCCAAATATGAGGTATGTCAAAATGGTTTGACTTAACTTATCCATGCATAGTTATGATGTATACTTTAATCCTTTCATCATCCAATATTTCAATTGGACAGAATATGGATATAGTGTCTACCCTTTTAATCCAATCATGTTCGTTCTTGCTAATTAGTAATTGATTTACAATTGAAATTTGAAAACATCTTTGTCAAATGTTAATTCACTTTAGCTAGAGAATTCCATAAATCACTATTAATCAATAATAGTAGAGTATTCTCTCTAATTACTTTAGAGTGACAATTCCTTTATTGAATTACTCAACTATCTCTATATAGTACATATTGCATCCAACTACTATGAACTGAATTATCCTAGGACAGTTTATAAATAGCATCAAAACATAGTAATTCTCACACGAGATACCTTGGTAACCTCAAGTCAAATGATCAATTATATAACCATCATTATGAGAAAATCCACAGACACATAAGTAATATTTCATTTGGGATTCTCATAGTTGGGTAGTTCAGTGACTTATTCTCTAATAATCACTCACTCATTAGTTTAAATATATCTATATTTTAATTTATGATATTAATTACTTTTTTCATAAGAAAGAAACATAATTTGTGCTAGTTTTACCATTTAAATAATATCCTGTCTTGATGAAGCTATAATTAGGAATATTTAGGAATAATACGTAAATATAAATTGAATATCATAATTATGATTTCATCATAACTTCAATTACATAATAATTATTCCACAGATTTTATCTTCAGTATTAAAATATGAAATACTACTAACTTAATACAAAAGATAACAAATGCCTTTTTTCATTAATAAATAATAATGTCATACATCAAATTGCATCTAAATGATTAGTTACAAGGGCATAAAGGAATAATTTCCCACTTACACTAAATCAATCATCTATGTATCTAATACCACATCCATCCTTATGTCGATCATGTATATTTTGAGATAGGGGCTTAGTGAGAAGATCTGTAAGATTCTCTTTAGTGAGAACTTGCTCCAATATTATGTCTTTTCGTTCTACTATCTCCTTGATCAAGTGAAACTTTCCAAGTACATGTTTGGATCGTTGATGAGACATTGGTTCCCTTATTTGTGCTATAGCATCGTTGTTGTCATAGTACAATACTATAGGCTCAATAATGCTACGAACCATGCCAAGTTTAGTAATGAACTTCTTAATCCAAACCACTTCCTTTGCCACCTATGATATTAAATATACTCTAACTCAGTTATTAAATCTGCAATGGTTGGTTATGTAAAACTCTTTCAACTTACAACACCACCATTTATTGTGAAGATGTGCCCTGACTGTGATCTATTATCATTAGGATCTGACTAGAAACTAAAATATCCTAGAACTTTCAATTCAGCTCCTCCATAGACCAAGAAAATATTTTTAGTTCTTCTCAAGTACTTTAAGATGTTTTTCACAGTCGTTCAGAGACCCTCACTGAATTGGCTTGAAACCTGCTCGTTATGCTCAAAGCATAAGAGACATCTGATCTAGTATATAACATCGCATACATGATTGATCAAATTGCTGAAGTATATGGATTATAATCCATTTTATCTCTTTCTGCTTATATCTTTAGACACATACTCTGTGAGAGAGAAATCTTATGTGACATAGGCAACAATCTCGTCTTGGAATTCTCTATGTTAAACCTCTTTAGCACTTTGTCTGCGTATGTGGATTGGGATAACCCAAGCAACCTCTTTGATTTATCTCTACAGATTTTTATTCCCAGAATATAGGCTGCTTCTCCCATATCTTTCACAGAGAAATTTGTAGATAACCAAATCTTTACGGACTGAAGCATAGGGATGTTGTTTCCAATTAGCAATATGTCATCCACATATATCACTAAGGAAATGACTGCACTCCCACTAACCATCCTATAAACACATAGTTATCCACATTTTTGATCAAATCAAACTTTTTGATTGTCTCATCAAAATGGATGTTCCAACTTCGTGACATTTGCTTAAGTCCATAAATGAACTTTTGCAACTTGCATACTTAATTAGGAAATCTTTTGGATTCAAAACCTTCAGGTTGTGTCATATACACATCTTTCTTCAAATTCCCATTAAGAAATGTAGTTTTGACATCCGTTTGCTAGATTTCATAATCATGATATATGGCTATAGCCAATAAGATCCTTATGGATTTTAGCATAACTACTGGTGAAATCATCAAAATCAACTCCTTGTTTTTGTTTGACACCTTTAGCCACTAACCTCACTTTGTACGTATGTACATTACCATCCGTGTCATTTTTTCTCTTAAAAACACACTTGCACCTAATAGGTACAATACCATCAGGCGCATCCACCAAAGTCCATACTTAGTGTATATGAATTCCATTTCAGACCTCATGGCTTCATGCCATTTTAAAGAATCAATTTTAGACATTGCTTCTTTAAAATTAGTAGGCTCATCATGTATGAGCAATTCATTATCTTTCCCTTGTTCTATATGTAAATCTAATCTAGTGGAGGGACGACGTATCCTACTAGTGCGTCGCAGACTATTTCTCTCTTCAACTCTCAGTTGTACATCATATATATCAACTTGACGTTCTTGTTCCATCTTGATATGAATTTGTGGCTTTTGAACTTTGCTAAGTTCTCCTCACTCCCACTACTTTCTTTGAGAAAAATTCTCTTTCTAAAAATATAGCACGTTTTGAGACAAACACCTTTTGCTCAATAGAATGGTAAAATTGATATCTGATACCCTATAAATTTGCATTTATCTTATTTAGCTTGAAGCTTATTAGATATTGCACATTTCACATAAGCATCACATCCCTAAATCTTTAAGTGTGACAATCTTGGTCTTCTATCAGTCTATATATTATGGTGTTTTGTCAATCGATTTGGATGGAACTCTATTTAAAAGGTATGCTAAGATTTCAATGGCATATCTCCAAAAGGAGATAGGAAGGACTATATGACTCATCATAGAATGTACCATATCTAATAGTGTACGATTTCTCTTTTTAGAAACTCCATTATGTTGTGGTGTTGCAGGAGGAGTCCATTATGAGAGAATCTCATTCTATTTAAATTAACCAAGAAATTTGCGGTCCAAGTATTCTCCAGCTCGATCTAATCTAAGTGTCTTAATATTTTTACTAGTTTGTTTCTCAACCTTAAGTCTAAATTCTCTAAACTTTTCAAATGATTCAGAATATTGTTTCATCAAATATACATAACCATATATAGAATGATCACCTTGAGCACTAATGGACATGGACCATATACATCCGAATATATTGGCTCTAATAACTCACTTACACATTCACCCTTTCCACTAAAGGTTAGTTTGGTCATCTTTCCTAACAAACAAGATTCACAAGTTTCATATGATTCATAATCAAAAAGTTCAAAGTATCCTTCTTTATGTAACTTTGTGATTCTAGTTTCATTAATATGACCTAACCTACAATGCCATAAATAAGATGAATTTTGGTCACTTAACTTTCTTTTCTTGCTATTTATGTTAAGAATTGACATTTCAGATCTAACTTATACAAACCATTTGTAAACAATCTAGATCCATAGTAGACATCATCTTTATAAAAAGAACAATTATTATTCTTAATAATAAAGACAAATCCATTCAAATCTAAATAAGAAATTGAAATGATGTTTCTTGTAATAACAGGAACATAATAAAAGTTATTAAGTTCTAATACAAGGCCAGAAGGCTTTTAAACTACAAGTTCCTACAGCTAATGTAGCAACTCTCCATTGCCAACTCGCAGGTCAACTTCGCCTTTCCTCAACGATCTACTCCATGTTAACATCTACATGTTATTACATATATGAGGACCACATCCATTATCTAATACTCAAGTATGTGGAATAGAAGTAGAAAGATTGATCCCAATCATAAATGTACCTGAAGAGACAACTTCCTTAAGCTTCTTATCTTTCAGGGAAGTAAGATAAGATGGGCATTTCCTCTTCTAGTGTCTGTTGACTCCGTAGTGAAAGCATGAACCCTTATTATTGCTTTTCTTCTTGACGCCTTGTTTGGGCTTTACTACACTAGTAGGAGCCTTCTGTTTCTTGTTCCTATTCTTCTTAAAGCCCTTTTGCTTGCTCTTAGAAGAATTCACAAGAAGTATAAAACTAGGTACTTTCTTAAGGCACCCTTAGGCAGTGTGAAGCATATTCAACAATTTGGGCAATATCATGTCCTTATGGTTCATATGGAAGTTCATGACGAACTGTAAAAAGCTCAAAATTAGAGACTGTGGCACCAGATCAACACTTAACTGATGGTTTATAGAGATGCCAATGATAGGCCGGGGTGGGTCGGCCTATAGGTCGGCCTGTGGCCACGGCCTGACCCACCATATATATTTTTTAAGAAAAACTTAAAAAATGACGTCATTTTTGAAGTAACAGTAGCCAGGCACTTTTTGACATCCTTAATAGTCTATAAAAAAACCTAATTGAGCTAATTTTTCAATATACCCAATCATTTTTAACATGTGCAGGTTAACTGAAGATCGTTATACCATCTTGTATTGAAATAGCACTTTAGAGAATTGATACCTACTATGGGCACCAAATAACTCCTTGAGATGTAAAATCATAGTAGATGCATCCATGTTTTTATGATACCTTTGTAGTTCAAGATACATGCTTACCCATATCAGATATGTGGCTTGCTCAATGTCATAAATATAATGGTGACATCTCTCCCAAGCCTGCTCACTCGCATCTGAACTAGGCTCTTGTGGAGCAAGAGCGTCAATAACATACAATTTCTTTTCTTTCTTGAGAACTATTCTCAGGTTTCTAAACCAATCTACAAAGTTAGGTCTAGTCAGCTTGGTAGCATTCATAATGCTCCTCAATGTCAAGTTAGTACTTATCTTTTGATTTGATAACCAAAAAATATAAAAGTAAACTAGTATTAGAATAAATCCAAAGTCAAATAAAATAACGACTTTAAAATATTTGATACTCTCACTATTTTATTCAAAATAATAACTCTCACTATTAAATTGAGAAATTATTAAATAATTTCCTAGTGGGCTAGGATCATACTAAAAAATAATTGATCTTGAGTTTGCTTAATATATCAAGTAAATTTAAATTAAGTAGATAAGATCTTTACCAGTCACATCTTATGTAACTCCTAGAACTGTTAGGTGACAACTCTTTGTCAAAATATATCACATATATATTTTTCCCAACCCTACCTATAAATTCATACGATCATGAGTTTACTCGTCCAAATTATATAAATTTAGTTAAATAGGACCCATCAATTTAAGATAAAACATATTCGGGCTGAGATGGGCCTTGAGTTTACTCAACAAGCTAAGTAATAAACAGAATTCTGATTTTATTCTTAAATAATGGAAGGCAACCATTACATTCCTAATGTGTACCTAATACTTCATTGAGGGATTTAAATTTTCAAAAATTTTGGTCTCATCAAAATAACATAATCTTATTATATTTATAAAAAACATAATCTAATTATGAAAGAAATTATTCAAAACCTTTCTGCTTGATTCTAATTATTGATTTGATAACTTATTTAATTTAATAATTTAACTCTTGAAAAATTAAGTTAAATACCAAAATATTCCTAATAAAACTACCCATAAATTTTTTTTAATTTTATTAGGGATATAAAAAATTTTAATCTCTATTTTAAAAAATTAATGGGAATAAGGCTTGAAAATCATTAAAAACAAATAAATCAAGTTTGAGAGGCTGTCTAAAGCGTGTAATCCAGAGGCTGATTATGTAGGCGCATGCACTACACGTGCCAACAGTCCACGAGTATACTTCTTTAGTGTTCTCGCACGTAGGACTGGGCAAAAAATCCGAAAAAATTGAACCGACCCATAAAACCGAAGAAACCGGGCCAAACCAAACCGAACCGAGAGTGATGGATGGTCGGTTTCGTTTTGTATAATGAAAAACTGACTATATCTGTTCGGGTGCGGTGTAAGCAAAATTTTTTCCAAACTAACCCTAACCAAACCGATCAAGTAAAAACAAAAAACGTTTGTATTTTTTATACTTCTAACTCTAGGTATATAAGGTAAGTTTGCAACTTTGCAAGTTTGACAATTACCCAATAGGTCCTAAAAGGAAATAAAAATATTGAACATGTAAGATTAGGGCCCAAACTGATTGAAGTAACCGAACCGAATAGAACTGGAAGGCAAACCAAATTTTCAGTTTCATCAGACATTCGGTTCGGTTCAGTTTTCTTATGCTATAAAACTGATTATTCGGTTTGGTTCAGTTCAACAGCCTAAAACCGATCGAACCAAACCGTGCCCACCCCTACTCGCACGCGTTTCACTAAGAAAGTCTCCTTACTTCTTCAACGTTCCCACGGTCACCCGTCAGGTAACGTTCACAACTCTCTTTATCGGTCACGATGCTCAACTGATGGGTCTCCAACTGACGCTTGTTGCTCCCACTTCTCATTGTCGGCCACCCTATCCTAAGGATGTCAACGACGCCCTCCTTGGCGTTGGCTTTAGCATCGTGAGTGACACCATCCAGTAGTGTCGAGCGACGACTAGCATCGTCACTAACGACACCAGCTAGTGGCGTTATGCCCTTATCGCTATTCACCACAAATGGGCGATAATCACCCATCTAATTCAACAAACGCAAGGCAGAACAGTCTTCAAGCACAAAACAATTTCTAGTTACAAATACACAAGCATAGAGGAAAAACAATTTCCATATGCAAATACACAATAGTAGATGCGGAAGAATGGGCAAAGAAATTTGAATGTGAGTTAACCCAGAAGCAAGGAACATACATGCATAATCCATTTTTTAAGTCAAACACCAGAAGCCCGAATATATGCACATGTATACAGAAAATAAGTTTCCGAATAGGCAAAAGAAGAATAGTAGCATAAACCTAAAAATTTGATCAAATTCAATAACAATTAAGCCCTATATCTAAGTTAAATAATTAATTGAGGCTTTGACTATTAGAATCCAACCGTGATCGAATTATGGGTGCAACAGAAAAAAATTTTACGAATTCCAATCAGATTTCGATAATTGTATAATTTAAAAAAAATATGAATTGTAAAGTATGAATCATACCTGATTTGCTTTTCCAGTCGAAATCTTTGAACAAATTCTTCACCATGTCAATCACGAGTTGTTTAATTGTCCAGTCTCTAACAATATGCATCAAAGCAATTTCTCAACCTTTTGAGAGGAAGAACAATAAGTGCCAACTTCTTTGTTTTTCTTCCTATTAATAGTAAAATCATTAGGAATTTGTAATTTTATTAAAATGAAAGTCTTTAATTATAATTAAAATCACATTCTAATTATAATTTAATTAATTTCAATCAAATCAAATATCTCATATTTGATCTCTAAAGTTTCTCAAACTTTATAATTAAGTCCAATTTAATTAAATTAATTTTTCTTTCACAAATTGCTTTTTTATGTGTGACCCTTTAGGATGCTAATATATTGGCGATGATTATAAATTATAATTCTAACTTACAATTAGAATAAGATAAATTAAAATTCCTTTTAATTTATCTTTAATTCTCTAATTAAACAAGTTGTAATCATATATCAAGATTAACGTCTGACAACATGTCATGACCATCCGAATATCAAGAATATCAAAATGGTTTGACTTAACTGTCCATGCATGATTATGATGTATAATTTAATTCTTTCATTATCTAATATTCTAATTAGACAAAGTATGAATATAGTGTCTGCTCTTTTGGTCCAATCATGTTTGTTTTTGCTAATAAGTAATTGATTTATAATTGAAAATTGAGAACATTTTTTTCAAATGTTAATTCACTTTGGCCAGATAATTCCGTAAATCATTACTAATCAAGAACAATAAAATATTCTTTCTAATTACTTTAAAGTTACAAATCCTTTATTGACTTACTCAACTATCCCCATATAGTTCATACTGCATTCAAGTACTACCGACTGAATTATTCTAGGACAGTTCATAGGTAGAATCAGAACATAGAAATTCTCACACGAGATACCTTGGTAACCTCAAGTCTAAAGATCAATTATACAACCATCATTATGAGAAAATCCACAGACACATAAGTAATATTCTATTTGAGATTTTCATAGTCGGGTTAGTTCAGTGACTTATTCTCGAATAATCATTCACACATTAGTTTAAATATCTTCATACTTTAATTTATGAGATTAATTTCTTTCTTCATAAAAAAAAACATAATGTGTGCTATTTTTACCGTTTCAACAGTACTCGTCTTGATGAAACTACAACTACAAACATTTAAAAATAATACGTAAATGTAAATTGAATATCACAATTATGATTTGTGAGATTTTATCTTCAGTATTAAAATATCAAATGTAATTAACTTAAAACAAAAGATAAAAAATATCTTTTTCATTAATAAATAATATTGTCATAACATCAAATTGTATCCAAATGATTGACTACAAGGACATAAACTAATAATATCTATGTGATGTAGTTAATGAGCCAAACACGGAGAGATTCGTTGGGCATGGATTTGTGATGGGGACATGTGGGCTGGCATGTTGTTGAAAAACTTAGTGAAGATCAGCTCTTGAGGGATGTTTTTGGAACAGAGAGTGAGATACTACTGGGAGCTTTGGTCGAATAAGATGATGAGACGTTTTGAAGTTGGTTGCCTTCGGATTTCACAAGAGGAACTTAACTGTCTTTGTAACAAAAGCTCTTCTTTGTTTATTACTGTCAGTGCACTTAATTGGATTGCTATATTGGACCACTTCGTACACATGGTTAAGTTAAATGAACATACCAGGGTAGGATACTCGTCGCCAATTACACAATTCTCTTGCTTAATTGTAAACTTAATCAACACGGGACTCTTTTTTGCTTTATGTTGTTAATTGAGTTACGTAGAATTTCCAATTTGTATCTTATCCTATCGCCGTCTTCTCCCTTATTAAAAAACAAAAATACGATAATCAGCTTGGAATTCCGCAACCTACTGCAAGGGCAAAGGATGATGTGGCTCCAAGTTTTTGGTTTTTTGAAGTAGTGCAGTCTCTCTAACAGTAAGTAATAAATACCTCTACTCCAATTCTTTACCCACTAATTGAGTCATGTTAATCTAGTGGAAGATGCCTTGGTACAAGCTATTTTGAGTTTGGAATCACTTTTGCTCCTTAATTTGTAACTTTTGTGTAGTGCTCAGCAAGTTCATGATACAAATAGTGTGCAACGTGAGATGCGCAAAACAAATCTCATTAATTTTTAATCTCAAATCTCAGGTGAAGACGGCAAGAAAGTTCTTGGCTGTTTCAGAGCACAAGATAACTTGATATATATTGTAGTTTTTATTGTGTTAAAATTTATTTTCAATTATATTTTTAATGTAGTGGCCCATTGGGATTGAAGTTGGGAAAGGAAGCCAGAATATACCCAAAGTTCTAGTCTGATCTAATAATTAGTATCCACATAGAGAGAGAGAGAGAACAGAGTGGTGCGGTTGGTGGTCGGCAGTCGTTGACGACGGAAAGGACCGTGTAAACGGGTCGCCACCGCGTGTTTCTGAAACATCCTGATAACTTCCCAGAAACAGACACCTAAATGAGGATTACAACTCCAAAACCTATTGTTATAGTCTTTTGTCTTTTGTCTTGGGACCTAAGCCACCTCTCAAATCCTATAAATATTGCCATTTTCTACCCATTGTTTAAATAACGATTTTTCCCCCAGCAAACCAAAAGCAAAATTCTATAGATATGGGAGGAGGAACAGAGGCTTTTCCTGATCTGGGCATGCACTGCCAACAGTTTGAATGTCATCAGCTGGATTTTCTTCCCTTCACGTGCGATGGTTGCCAGAAGGTAAGCGTCCATGAAAAATAATTTCACCCCACAAATATTGTGCGCTTAATTGAAAAGGATATCTGTTATTTTGTCAAGATGTTTTGCTTGGTTGATTGAAAAAGATAAATCTTTTTTTTTTAATTTTACTTGTTTCGTTAAGTTGGTATTGGTTGATTTATGTAGGTGTTCTGCCTGGAACATAGATCATACAAGTCTCATGATTGCTCGAAGCCTGATCCCAAGAGCAGAAAGGTTGTGGTTTGTGAAATCTGTTCGACTTCGATTGAGACTACGGGACACGTGGTGGGCGATGAGAAGGTGATATTGGAGAAGCACATAAAATCGGGAGAGTGCGATCCACGAAAGAAGAAGAAACCAACCTGTGCAGTTAGGAGGTGCAAGGAGATATTGACCTTCTCTAACACCTGCACTTGCAAGAGTTGTGATTTGAAGGTATGCTTGAAGCATCGGTTTCCGGCGGACCACTCCTGCAAGCAAGTTGTTTCTGGGGCTGGCGGGAACGCTGTTGATCAAGATAGGTTTTTGGTTGCTTTAGCTTCAAGAAACGCAAAAGCCTGTGGAAAGAATGACCAGCCGCAGCCGCAGCCTTCTCTGTCTAGGACTCCATCTATTAAGGTGCACTGAGAGGGACAAAAGTTTGTGTGTCTCAAGTATTAGAATAAGTCCTTTAGAGTTCATATTCAGATTGAAACAGATATCTCCAAATTGATTGGGAATTCATATTTTTGTGTGGGCTTTTCTTAAAGAAAAGAACAGAAAAAGCAAAATTCAAACGCCAATTATCAGCAACACATGTAAAAAAGAAAAACCAAAAAAGTAAACTCCAAATCGACAAGAGGAACTGCCAAAGCCACATGCGGAAAGAAAAATCATCGAATGGAACCTTTTTTTTTTCTCTCCCTAGAGCAAATCTGTAGCTAAAGGATCGCCAATAACATGCTATTAAACACTCATCTCACTTTTTAACAATTTCTCTGCAATTGCCCCTACTAGATTCATCTCTTGTATCTATGTAGCACAGGAGATAAATGATTGGGATGCTGCCATAGTAACAGGAGGGATATTATTCAGCTGTTTAAATGACTTGAGAAGCCAGTTTGCCTTCATAATTGATGATGGTTACAGCCAGTGAGGGCATTGGCAGTAGATTTCTTTCATAACAGTATATAATTCGTAATATACATACACATGATCAATATGATATTTCTTTTAGCCGGCTACAGTGACACCCTCATCCGGCAAGTTTTGAAACTTCACAGGTTTGCTGTTGTTTCCTTGATCTCTTCCAATGCTATCGTCTGCAGAGCAAAAACCACAAAATTTCCTTAGAGACGATGAAAAGTTCATTTAAAAATCTGCCATGCTTGAAAAAGCCGCACAAAGAAAGAAAAGAAAACTGAGTGCAAAGTACACAACCGAAAGATAATAAAGACCTTTAGCCAAGATTGTTCAAATTGGCGAGGGTAAAATGTACTGTTATCTCTATATCAGTAAAGATACATCAAGTTTGAGTTTCTGATAGCGAAGCCATACAAACACACAAACAAAAAGAACTCATCCACATTGCAAGTTACAACCACCTTCATGAAAAGATGATATATTGCTTAAGAGATATCGCGCATTTCAACAGTCAGTTTTTCATACATCAGACTTCCATGCTGTTATGGGTCCTAAGGTCTACCGACGCTATTCTCACGGGAAGTGGGCCATAAGAACATTGCAGCAGTTGAGGAATAGTTTGGAATTGGTCATTTTTTAATTTTAGCCTTCTTGCAGTTATTTTTCTTTAAGTCGCGATAGTAGTTAATTATTGTAACTGCAATAGTGGCAATGACGCTTATATATTATGAATAGAGGAAAACGGCAGAGGCAAGTTTCTGCCCACTCCAACTCCAAATATATTGATCTAGAGATCGGAGAGTTCTCTCTAAATGAGCTCTCATTCCCTTCATGCCCAATCCTAATAAAAAAGGTAGAAATACTAACAAGAGTTCTTCCCAGCAACAGTTCCACGAGTACGACTGCACCCTTCAACTACCCAAACCAGATCCTCTATACGGGACCATAACTGTTCTCCTTTGGTGCACGCTGTGCTATGCTAATATACAGATAAAAAGCACAAATTCAGGATGTAGAACTACCTGATCCTTCCCAGCAAAATCATTTTCTGGAGTAAGGAATAGCATGCAGTGGCATTCCTTCCTGTTAGAACAATATTACAGTTAAAAATGAAGCTCAACTATGCACCGACATCATTCATTAGCCAGAACCCTAGCAATATGCATCAGCTAAAATTGTCCGAGAAAAACTAACAAGCTTCTGTATCTAGCTGAAACCAAGTGACCCAAACTTTCTGAAGCATTAGCATATATACCTAAAAGGGAGCTAACCTCTTTTGTTTCTATATCTGATTAGCTCCAAACGATTGGCATGTCAATATTACATTGCAACTACATCTTACCATGACAAAGTTGCTCCCAATCCTTGAGACATAAGTTATTAAGTTTCAGCAGTGGAAAATCCAACTAAACTTTCAAAGGTTTTATTCTTCCAAACTTCTGAATGGAAGGCCATCAGAATGGCGTCTTTCTCCTATACAAGGCTATAGGTGACATGGAATCCACACACTACTAATTGGTAACGCTCACTACTGTCTACAGTTAAGAGTGTCGAAAGAAAACCACATCACTAATAGATGACTGATAAACTATTACGTCACCCTCATCATCCTGCAGAAACAAGCAATTCCAGCTTTAAAGGACCAAATAGATGACTTCCTTTCTCACTTTAAATGGCCAACTACCATTCAGCAGGTAACCACAGCTACCATGTTAACTTGTTTGCAGGCATTTCCCACTTCTAATGATTGTTGCTTCCTTGGTGACATTTTGAGAAATGCTTGGCTAAAGTCAGAGACATTTCTTTACGGGGATGGATCGACCCACAGCTACCATGTCAACTTGTTTGCAGGCTTTTCCCACATCAAATGATTGTTGCTTCCTTGATGACATTTTGAGAAATGCTTGGCTAAAGTCAGAAACATTCTTTACGGGGATGGATCGACAGAAGTTTTGAGAATTCAGAGCATGTTCTAATTCTGATACTTAAGTGTATCTGGCTTCAATTGTGATATACCAAAGGTCATGAAATGGTAACAGTCAAGATGCACCATTCAACATTAACCGCATCACTACTTAAACAGCAATTTGGGAAGCAAATAATAATGCAAGAAAAAGTCCCATCTTATAAATCAGTGTTAATCCTAATCTCCATTCCAATGATTCTATTGTTATTATTCTTGGTATTTGTTTCATGCACTTTGGCTTCACTAAGCTAACATCCTATACATGTGTAACAGCTGGTGCGTTAACCATCATCAGAATTTACAAGTACCTAATAGGAAAAAGAAAGATAAAAGCACAGCTTCTCTTCTTCCAAAACCAATTCCACTCATAAATATCTGCTCAACTCCACAAATGTACCATAAATCAAACGCACAATTACCATTTCCTGCAGCTACTCAATATCACTCTTCTAACTCCAAATTATCACTTTGTAATTCCCAAGGACTTTCCATTGCACAGTTAATCCTTAACAGCATTATTTGTGGTCATTAATATTGTGAGATCCTAATACATAAGTCCAGGCAAAGACAAGTCTGACATAAAATTTAACAAGATTAAAAATACTGATATGGGAAGTTTTTACCGGTAACTAAGTTCAAAATAATGCTTTCTATATAATGAAAATTGTTTAAATTCCTGACACACAATCCGTGGCATTGGCTTGTTCTCTCAAAAAGGGGAAGGTGCATCTACATCTATCTCATGGGGACACATGGACAGTTCCAAAACCCCTGCCCCACCTCAGCAGCCTTGTCATCTAAATGCCTGTATACCATATAACCTAACTCAGAAGATTATAGTTTCACAACTGTTTAATTAAAAACATTACAGTGAATTAAATGAATGCCAATAATAGGAGTAAATAGCATAATATCTAAAAATGATAATTACCTACAAGGGCAAAGGGGTGCACCCAACTGATCTTTATGCTCAGCCAATCCCTGGTTAGTTAAAAACACACTCTTGTCAGGATCAAAATTAAACAAACCATAAAATACAGGCAACGCAGCGCATAAAGCAGGTCAAAGAGAATCAAATAACAAGATGTAGTTTCCCAACAACAGCATCTTAATACAAAATAGAAACAGAAACAGACTACCACAAGACAACTATATGGAAGAATAGCAGCAATCATATGAGCAAATTAAATTTAATCCAGATGAATTTATACTTCACCAAAGAGAAAATAGATATCGAATTACAGATATCATAATCAAAGATAGAAACATTGTTGTTACCTTAATGACCACAGAAGTTACTCCCTTGTCAACGCAGAAGTAAGTTTCAGATTTGCGGGCATACTGCTCGGAGAACTTCCTCATTATTTCCACAGACTTATCTGACGGTTCCACTGAACAACAACATCCAAGCAGAATAAAACAGTAGCAAGAGAATTTAATAACCCATAGACCAATGCTCCCACCTACTCACCAAACACTGAAAACCATTAAAGATTTCCATCTGTAGGTTTAACCATGCAATAGAAAGTTGTGAAATTGGACCAAGGATAACTCATACAAACATAAAGATGGAATCTTTACGTAGAAATGAAGATAAATTCAACAAAAATCAAACCAGTCACCTTTGGCTCGAACCACGGTGTGTAGAGTGAGATGAGGGGAGTTTCTGGGTGGTGCAACCAAGGAGGAAATGCCACCACTTAAGCTGTAGGAGCTGGCTTGAAGACTCATGGCCGAAGTGGGTTTCAATTCAATATACTGAAACAAGGAACAGACCCGTCGTTGTAACAGACCCCAATAGACACCCTCTAGATGTCTCCTTGCCTTGATTGACTTCCAAGTATGGTTTCTGTTGGTGGGATTTTTGCGATTTAGTTGTTTTTCTGTGTGGTTTGGTTTTGAGCGTGGCCACCAGTACTGTACAGATCGGTGCCAAGTCATAAACTACAGACTACACACAAACCACTTTGTTTAGGGCGTTCGTGTCTTTACGGCTATTACTCTGAACCCATTAGAGGTCCAATGTGTGAACTTTACCCTCAACAAGTCACGAACCAACAAAGCTTCCCAACGCTTCGCTTCTTTTTCGTCTTACTGGTTATTGACAAAGCAGTGAAATTGCAGCTCTGGGTTTTTTTTTTCTTCTTAAATTATAGAGAGGCGGTGACGCCTTAATATACACAGATTATATGTAAATGATAAGATGAAAAAACACACACAACAATATACACAGATTATATGTAAATGATAAGATGAAATAACACATATAACAAAAGAAGTTTGATAAATTGGTTAGCAACAGAAAGATGTAGGGTTAAGATTCAATTAGAGTATGTGTTATCAACATGAACTATCAACCTCTCTTAAACTCGCGTTGAGCTGTGATCGTGAGTTTGTCTCAAAGTCGATGAAATGCAAAAGAAGACGAAATCTCGATAATAATATCAGCAATTTGATAAGATGAAGAAATATAGCAAATGAAGAGAGCTTTTGTAGCATCCAAATAACGAACAAAGTAAATATTAATCTCAATGTGTTTTGTGCGACATAAAAGATTGGATTTGCAGCTAAAAAAGTAGTACCAAGATTATTACATCAAAGAGTAAGGCGTAATCAAAAGGACCAAGTTCACCAAGAAGAGATGTGAGCGAGCAAAGTTTAACAACAACAAGAACTGTGCTTCTATATTCAGCTTTAGTACCAAATCTTGCAACAATAGATTGTCCTTCTGCACTCCAGGAAATATGATTAGGACTCAAATATATGCAACAATCAAACGTGGTGCGATAATCATTAGGACAACTAGCCTAGTTAGTGAAAACGATCTAGAAGGGGGGTTGAATAGATCTTTTAAACTTTTTCGTAAAGTTCTACAAAAGACAGAATTAGAACACACACAAAATAAATAATCAAAATTAAAATGTAAACAGAGTAGGGAAGAAAGGCAAACACTGCTTTTATAGAGGTTCGGTGCTAAGACCTACGTCCTTTACCTAAGCTCCCACTTAGGATTTTGGCAAAACACTTTACTACACATTTTTTAGTTCAGTGCGAACTTTTCTACACCATTTGATTTCCGGCTTAAGCTACACCTTACAATCGATCTGTTTTCTGGCACAAATCCTACCTTCCAAGTGATTTCCCTCGAATCACTCAACTCACAATAATCACAATGATAGGTAATTGAAATGATAATGCTCAGTACAACTGAATACAATCAATATAGGCTAGGAAGCAAAGTTGAGAGCAAGATGATGACTTTTGAGTTATAGCAAATATCCTTCATTTAGAGCTTCTCTTTCTGATCATTTGATGTTTCAATATTTATTTGCAGGCTTCCAGATGCTTACTAGACGTTGTGGAATTCTTCTATCTGTTGTAGATTGCTCATAGTCGTTGTAGTATGATTTTCTTCCCGTTTGTAATCAATTGACTTGGTCAGATTTTGTTCAGCTGCACCTAATAGTCGACTAGTCGAGATATAATAGTTGACTAGTACATTATAGTCAACTTGTCTTCAAAGCATCAGTCGACTATCACTAATGTTTTTCTTAAACTTTTTGCTCCGCGAATAGTCGACTAATACACTGATAGTCGACTAGTTTTTTATCCACCTTACAGGTCTGTTGTTTTATTAATCGACTTGCAACGTGTTGGTTGACTTATCTTGGCACAAACTGACAGATCTGAGATTATTAGTCGACTTGCCACCTTATAGTCGACTAGTGCTGGATCTCATGACAGATTTTACATAATCTTCAAACTTTGTTTGTTGAGATACTAGTTTGAACTCTTCATCCATGATCTGATCTTACATAATCTCTTGCTCGTTGTCTATCTCTTGAATATGTCAACTTGATTTGCATTAATTCTTTAATTGAATATCAATCCAAAATACCTGAAATTATTTCTTAACCAATTCTATACATTTTATTATTATC
>JAOTAY010000008.1:11113040-11134214 GCA_025629805.1 Erythroxylum baracoense
TTTAGATTAACAATACTTAAAATTTAAAGCCACAAACTGAAGTTCATACCATAAACAAGTTTCGGTTGGTGCAGGCCATTTACATTAAAAAAGCAGCAAGTTCAAATGGGAGGTTCAAACTACAAATATATACCCAAATTAAACCAAGTACACAAAAACTCAGTAAATAACAAAACCCGTTTACCTCAACCGACACGCAGAAGATGTCACTGAAGCAGTGAAGGAAGAAGATGACGGAGCTAGAGTGTCCAACGGCCAAAGAAGATAACCAAAACAAAGAAAAGAAGATAGTGACAATCAAAGCAGTACACACAACACAGTAACAAACAAAACTCGACATCGTAAAAAACAATCAAAGAATAAAATGTTACCTCATTCGACGATTAAAGGGAGACGACGACGATGAGATGCGATGGGTGAACGAAGGCTAGGAGAAAAGAACGAGCGATGATGATGACCCAAGATAATGAGTGACGATAAGGAGAAAAGATGGCGAAAACACAGAGGAGAAAATGAGCGGGGAAGGT
Organism: Erythroxylum baracoense; assembly: GCA_025629805.1. Lineage (NCBI taxonomy): Eukaryota > Viridiplantae > Streptophyta > Magnoliopsida > Malpighiales > Erythroxylaceae > Erythroxylum > Erythroxylum baracoense. Next base: position 11,113,568 of record JAOTAY010000008.1, read on the forward strand.
TTGAGATGTGCTTAACACCGAATGAAAACGATGTTGTTTGGTATTAAACCAAACGACGTCGTCTCCGATTTATTTAAAACGATTAAGCTGAAGCCAACGATGGAGTGGCCAAACCGTCAGAAGTTTACCGACGAAATACATTACTGTCAGTAAACCCCGACGCTTGATTATTGAACTAAGCATTTCCACATAAATTTATCGATAGAATGGTTATACCATCGAAAATTCATCGACAAAACACTGATCCGTCGGTAAATCCCTGATGCTAATTTATTGGGGCAAGCATTCCCACCTAATTTACCGAAAATTATGACCTTTTGTTGTTATCTTCTGTTGAAAAATTTGCGAGGATATTTTACCTCTACCTTTACTAACGAAACTTTTGTTCATCGCAAAATAGAATTTTTCACGACAATGTTACCGAAGAATATTGATTTTTCATCTTTAATTAGCTAAGGTATTGTTTCTGTCTGTAAGTTTTCGTTGATAATTTATGATGTTCTTGTAGTGATTTATACGCTGTTTATAGGGTATTAAGATATATAAAGGATAATCAAGATCAAAGACTTTCCTTTTAATTCTTCTATGAAGTTGTAAGGTTTTTACGACTTAGAATATGATGATTGTCCAATCACTAAGGTGGAATTGGTTGTGATTGAGTTTTCTATTTATGAAATCATATGGTGGGATTGGTTGGTTTCAATTTGGAGGGGAAATGGTTAAAGACCTGTAAAACCTTAGAGGAAATGAAGGATCTAATGATGTGTAAAGTAAAGAATAAATGTTCTGTAAGATTAATATAGATACTACCATAACGATTATTATATCTAACTATGACATCAATTTTTTAAATAACAATTTTGCATAAATGAATAATGTTGATAGATCTTAGATGTATAGACGATTAACGCCTGATAGTTTCATTAATCCTGAGTTTATTGAGGGAGTTAAAGTTTTTGTTGACTATGCATGTTCTCAACCTGCATATATGGATGGTCTAAAGATCAGATTTCTATGTAAAAAGTACAAACACATTCGTTTCCTTCCTATTGATGAAGTGAATGGGCATTTATTGAGAAAAGAGTTTATCCCAAATTATTTTAAGTGGACATGACATGGGGAACTATTGATTTTTAACACCTTAAGGGGTAATCAAGTACAATCGTTAATGTACTTAAATGAGTTTGAAGGGGGGATTGGATTTAGAACAAATAATATAGATAAAAATGAAAATCCTTATATGCAAATAGTTTATGATGAAGCCGGTTATACCTTTCAGGAAAATGTAGAAAATCTTGAAGAAGAACTAACCCATGTGCAAAAAAGTTTTTTGACTTACTAAAATCAGTTGACCAAGAATTATGGCCAAATTGTGAGACCATGACTTAATTATCTTTAATTGCTATAATATTGAATATAAAGTCTGAAGGGCATATTTCTGATCAAAGTTTGGATAAAGTTCTTGCTTGGTATAATGAATCATTGCCTCCTAATCATACAATGATTGGTAATTTTTATAATATGAAGAAACTTATTAAGGGTCTTAGTTTGCCAATTGAAAAAATTGATTGTTTCCAATGTATTTTGTTAATTGATACCAATTTCATACAGAACATCATAGCCGTAGAATGACATGGTTTGCATACAGGGATAATTGATGGATTACTATGGTAAAAATATTGAGATACCTGAAATTAAGTACCCTGCGTTGCCAATAAAATGGAGTATGATATTTAAGTATGAATGATTTGATCCAACTCCTAATGTTAGAACAAAAGCGCATAGTTGCTACCATCTATTTGAAATCAACCAACGAAGAAGATATAGACAATTTGAACCTTTCGTGTTGGCGATGCAATAGATCCAGGTATACTATATACCTTTTCCTAGTTTACAGTAAGATAAGTTAGATTGGTTGGTCGTTTGCAAAGTAAAACCTATAGGTATTTTTGAATTACATGAAAAAGGAGAAAAATAAGGGAATTGAAATTTCAGGAAGATGTTTATGAAATAAATACATGTGTAACATATGATGATAATGAACCTTTGAACTATACAAACAATGAATATGTTGAAATTTCATCTAGAGATGATGAAGAGGGCGAGAGATTTGAAGAGAAGCCTGAATTTGATTCTAATTCTTCAAAAAAAGAAGATGATGATTGTTTTGATTTACAGATAAATGATGATAGTGATTAATTTGGGTTTGTAATAGAATATTATATGTCTAGATCTATTATTACATCAAAAATTTATTGTTATATATTTAATTTATATTGTTCTATTATTGGAATATTCAATAAAATATGAATTTCAAGTTAAAAATATGCCATAAAGGAGAAAATAAGAAATGATGCAGCCAAGGGTCAAGTTATCATCATTTGGACGAGCCAGTGTAAGTCCAGGTGAAGGATCACATTCTGTAAATGCTACAGAATCAGGTGTTGCAAGTCTAACTATTGCACATCTAGATGAGGCATCACCTTCCCAACCTACAGTCCCTGTATAGTCACCTTCTGTACCTGCTGCTATACCATCCACCACCTTTACACTGACAGAGATATTAAGGGTAAGCATTGCTGATGAAGGAGGTGGCCTCCATCCTCGGACTAAAGGAGTTGATAGAAGAACTTACATCACAATTGTCGACAACCTATGAGTGAAATTCTAAAAATTTTGTAATACATGATAACACCATAGGTTTATACTAAAGTTATAGGTTTTAATTTGAAAATGATCTAAAATAACTTACATATTAGGTTGATTTCATCTGGAACTTGCTCCAGAAATATCTCATCCAAGTTCAAGGAGAAAATAGATCTTGAGGGTTATATATAGAATAATATCTCTTAGGCGACAAAGGATTTTTATTATTAGGAGTTTGAGGTACAAAAAATATATTCTATAGTCTTGTTTATTTTATCTAATTTTATACATTAATTATAAGTGCTTATAATATATTTTTTCTTTTTTTCAGAAATTTTTTTAGGATCCAAAATTTGATATTGTAATTTATAATGTACGGAAGAGGCAAGTTCGTGCATGTTATAGAGACTTTCTTGGTTCGATACATAAGAATGATGTGCGACCTCCTTGTATATTTAAAAAAATATGGACTCTTTGGTAGCAGTATTAGGTATCACTCAAGGCAATGTCCATTTCAGAGCGCAATTCTACAAACAAATGTGAAGAACCAGAGGGAGAGAGTCAAACCGTACACATTAAAGGATCTGGGACCCACTAAAAGTATGCAAAGAAACTTGTAAGTATCTAAACTTTACACTTATATTATGATTTTTGCACTTTGATGTATGAAATTTAGAATGAAAATATATGTGTATTATGGAGAATGATAATGTTATAAATATCTGGTGCCAATAATTGCTGTGATGTTGAGTAAATTTTTTTATTCAACATAGGTAAATATCATAAAAATAGAGGAATCTCTGCTGAAATTTTTGTAAGTTGTAGTTCACTTATAACACTTTATTCTGATGTAGGAAAAGTCCATGGACAGGAAGTCTACACTATGTTAGCTCTTTTTTCACACTCACACTAAGAATCATGATGGTGTGACCTTTTTCAATACCCGATGTAGAGAACTTAATGTATTGAAAATTTATACTTTAATATTAATTTTTAAAAATTATAACTTATTAACATAAATAATTATAATGATAGGACCAAATACAAGAAAGCATTCAATGACAGTCTCAACACTCTGAAACTGTTGATGAGAGTCAAACATATCTTGATGCAACAGGTGGTAGGGACCGTCGTGAAAGGATCTTCAGCTTAGGTTCATTTGCAAACACATGTTGTTCACAATCCTCCATATACATTATAGCTGGATCTAATGGGCAATCCGCATCAAATGAGAGAGTCGTTTAGCTTGAAAGCACAGTAGAGAGGTTGACAACTCAGTTATAACAGTCGATGGAGTACATATCCTAGCTCCGTAATGAGATGGATGAGTTGAAAGGGAGGGATAGCACCTCATCGTAGCAGTCAGAGCATCCGCCTTCACCAACTGCATATTTTAGATGGATAAGTGAATTTCGATGTTTTGCTACTTTTAAGTAACTTTGTACGAATTCTTAATTTACAATTATTTTCAAGATATTTATTGTTGTACATTATAATTTTTTATTATATATTAAGAATTAGGATAATTTTTACTTTATATTATCAATCAGCTTATTGTTTAGAGAAATTAAATGTAGAAAAAAATCAAAAGATTATCAACAGAAAACTCGAAAAGGAAGTGAGAAATGGTGGTTGAAATTACCATAGTTAAATTTCTCGGTAGAATTACGATATTCCGTCAGTAATTTACCTAGTTCAATTTACCGACAGAATTAGGTAAATTACCGTCGGAATAATATTTTCCATATGTAAATTTAGTGACAGACATTGTTTATCCGTAGGAAAAATTTACCGATAGATCTCGACGGAATAAGAATATTTCTTAGGTAAATTTACTGATTGACAAACAACTTACATTCGCTAAATTTTTTGACAGAATTGAAAATTTTGTCACTAAATTTACTAACATAATTAAAATAGTTCGTCGCTAAATTTACGATGGATTCGAAATATCCATCGCTAAATTTTAGTTACGACTGCTTCTCTGGTGACTTTTTTCGTCGGTAATTTCCATCGCTAAATCCAATTTTTCTTATAGTGATAGAACATAGAAGACTAGCATATGTTATGTATTTCCTTGTGAAGAAAGTAGTCGATTTCATAGACTAAAGTATGGAGATACTTAAACAAACATGTAGGTGCTTATTAGAAAATAAGTTCACTGAATTGACCCGAAAATAGAAATTTATTTGAAATATCACTTGTATGTCTATGAAAATTCTTATTGTGATGATTATGTAAGTAATCATTGACTTAAGATCTCCAAAGTTATGTTGTATAGGGATTACTATATTTTGGTATTAATTATAACTTCTTGTAGTCAAGGATAGCTCAGTCGATAGTCACTAGATATAACATCAACTGTATGGAGGTGGTTGAAAAATTAATATAGGATTCATCATCTTAAAGTAATTAGAGAAAATATTTCATTGTTCTCGATTAGAATTGATCTGAGGAATCTTTGGCAAAGGTGAACTGACATTTTGTAAATATTTTACAAATATAATTCATTAATAGTGGTGGGGAACTAATGTGATTAGACCCAAAATAAAGTAAACATTACTTCCATGCTCTATATCTAATTGGAATATTGTATGATGAAATGATTGAATTATGTAAAAAAATCATGCATAGAAAGATTAGTCAAAACCACTTTGACATTGACAAATATTTGGGTGGTCATAATGTGGTGCTAGATGTTAATCTTGATCTATGGATATAAATTGTTTAATTAGAGAATTATAGATAAATTAAAGAAGCTTAATTTATCTAATCCTAGATATAATTTAGGGTTATGATTTATATCCATTGATAATATATTTGGGAACCTAATGGTCACACATAAAGGGTGGATTTAAGAGAGAAAAGTGTTTTAATCAAGTTGGATGTGATCATAAAGTTTAAGAAGTTTTATGACTAAATATGATATATTTAATAAATAAGGATCAAGATGAGATATTGGATCTTATTGGGCATAAATTGATATTTAATTAAAATTATTTTAATTCTAATTAAAGTTTAATTAAAATTATAATTTAATTTCAATTAAATTGCTAAGATATCCAAAATCTATTATAACTATGCTTAAGCTTTAAGGGAGCTAGAACTCCTTGCCTAACTCTCTCTACAATAGTTAAAGAGTTCTCTCAACACACTTATGGATACTGTAAGAGACAGAACACTTGTATGGTTACAATGGTTGAGAAGAGCTGATTTTAGAAACGATTCAAGAAAAACAATAAGAAAGGGATCAAACTTAAGAATAAGGTACGAATTAAGATTTATTCTTTATTATGATTTATATGTTAAATTATTTTATAGAATTTAAATGTTCTTGACTTTTGGAAAATCATACAAAAATTTTCATATCTATTCTGCTATGTGGAGTATCAAATCCCACTCCAATTTTTCAAAAGAATGATATAAGTGTTAGAATTATGCCCATGACCCAATCGTTATATAATTGATTGAACACATATGTTTTGTAATTATTAACTTTATTTAATAACAGGGCAAATGATTATATTATCACATTATGTTTATTGCTTTTATCCTAATATGATAAGTCCTTGATTAAATTTATTCACTTTCCATCATAATGGAGATTATGATAATGAGAGTCAAGTTTTTAGGGTTTAATCTACAATTGTTCTTAATCATAGGATCATTAAATAAGGGCTTTAATGATCCGGTTAGATCAATATATGTGTAATAGTATCTACTGGATGGATATTAGTAGATCTCATTTACTAAGTTACATATATAGATGATTGATATAGAGATATGATCATTGAACTAACCAAACTGAGAATTCCTAATGGTTAATATTACCTATGAACTGTCAAGTGGGATATTCTTATAAAAATTTAAATGTATATTTTTTCCTTTGACCTGAGATCATCATAGTAATCAATAGGTTACTTGTTATGCTTTGATGTCGGACACCTAGTGTGTAAAAATGCTAGTTGAATGATCATTAGATATAATTAAGTACCTATCTGATTAGTGATGAGTCAAGATGGGATTCATCGACTCTAGGTAATGAGTTTGAGCTCTATGTTGTCATTGATTTTAATGGTTGTTTCAAGACCTTGGCTAGGGTGATTAAATAATTGAGAAAAGGAGTTTCTTAAGTCATTCACCAATCGTTAATGATCGACATGTAACAAAGTTGGTTATCTAATAGGGTTTGACAGTTAAATCATACCTTAGGATAATCCGGAGCTATAATGATGGAAGGTAATAATACATTATCCTTAATCAGGTTCCATCTTTGTAAGGTTGTTACTTCACACTATCCAGTTGTTGAGGAGTGTTGTTAGACGCCAACCTTGATTAGTAATTAATTAGATTAATTACTACCGACTTAGTGATGAACCTATGTGGTCACACACTTATGAGTGTAATACTTGCTATTTATGATTATTTAATTTATTATGAGATAATTTATTAAATAATCTATATGGCATATTATTATATTTTTTGGTAGCACAAAAAAATATAATTACTAGTGAAAATTCTCTTGTACAAAATAAATGAATAAAATATAATAGTTTTGTTTTATTTCATTTTGTAAATAATTATTAAAAAACTTCAGATGTTTTTTGGCGTGGGTGATGTTGTTTTGGTTTTACATTTTAAAAACCAAAATGAGAGGATGCGTTGGTTGGTTTTTCAAGTTAAAAAAAAACAACAACGTTAAAACATATGTTGTGCGTTACCTTTGAAATGACAGATATACATTTTTCATATTCTGGACGTGAATAAAAAAAAACAAAGAGATATAGTGATCTTCATTTTTCGTTTTCTTCTGTACGTACATGAATAATCAAGAGAAAAGTGACAAAGTTGTTTATTCCATTCTTGAAGAAAGAGTTCTTCAAAATCTTCTATAGCCATATCAAGTGTTGAAAGTGAAACGTATTTTTTGGTGTGAAGTGCATAGAGACTTCTTATTTTCGAAGTTCATTATTGATTAATCCCCACAAATTCTAGGTATTTATTTTTACCTATTTTTGTTATTAGTATGAATATTAAACGCAATAAATCTACAAAGAATTGCAATTTTTTATTTCCACTACGTATGCAATCCTTCAATAAGATGAAATCCACAGATATTGGTGGTAAGAGTGAGTCATCAACATACCTATAAAAGTCAAATGCAATGATACTGCTCGAACTTAATCTCTTCAAACAAGGTAATTGGTTGAATGTAAGAGTGTTGTGAGGATATTTGTAATTTAATTAAATAGTAAAATGGGGAATTTGATTTTTCCATGGTCAATTTTAGATAATGCTTATGTTGTTGATAGACTGGTTAACAACAAAAAGATCATATACAATTGGGATTCAATTAGGGCAGGTGTTATCAATATATATTATCAGTTATGGATGTCATCAGAACATAGACAGCATACGATGCAACTCATAAATACAATGATAACATTTCATTTGTGAGTGTTTAATTATTAATCTTTTCATAACAATCAGTTGCCTTAATTGTAAATTATAGTATATATCATATCAAGTTTAATAACTAGCCGATTATAGTTCATTTTATCTCAAGAATTCATATATAGTTATTTCTTGAGCATAAGTTTAGGTTTAATTTGAGTGGAGAAGTCAAATGAAACATATCTAATAATTTAGACTTTTTTTTTTCACTTGCTTTCATTTTAAGGCATTAGAGTCATTTTTTATAGAGATATTAGAGAAAATTAACAACGCTTCCTTCTCAAGAAAAATAACGTGCATTTCCTTTCCTTTTTTTAAAGGATCACAGAATTAGATCTAGGAATAAGACGAATGTTTGACTAAAAAAACAATTTACTTCTCGATAATTACGAATTCCCCTAAATAATTAAAATATAATGTGAAAAATAAAAAATCTTATTTATTTACTTTACCCTAAAATGATATTTTTGTAAGTTAGGAGACTATGACGAAGAGATAAGTCTCTTTTAATAACCTATTTCCTTTTGTTTCACGACAAATTACAACATTTAATTCTTGTTGGCTTTACAGTGAAATACAGCTTAGCTAGGAGAAAATATCAAAATTTGCTGTTTGAAAGTCTTTGATTTGAAGCATTAAAGACGTGAAATTTGTTCAGTAAATCAATTGTAGTTTCTTACCAGTCGATTGAAGAGTAGTTTTAGGGCCAATATGTATGCAAATTAAATCAAATTTGCTAGGATTCGCTTGTAACTCAATACAGACTGAATACAATCGGACTTTCTATTCTTGCAATGTTTTTAGTTGGATTTAGCCACTTTTTGACTGTTATTAGCAGACTTAATCAGTAACATATGTGTCAAAAACCTATTTACACAGTCACACCATCTATCGTGAATATATCCAAATGGAGCCCACTTTTAACTCATATAAGTACAGTATTCTTCCGTGATTTAGATTCAGTAGAGTAATTTTATTAGTTACTCTAAATCTCGTTTGTACTATTCTAGAAATGATTAGAAAAAAATTAGTACCTCTAGCATCTGACAATGAATAAGGGCAGAAAAAATTCTCATTTTGGAAATGTAAAAAGGAAACAAATATCATTCACGGCGTTCAAGGAAGGTTGAGGGAATCAGCAATCTGAGTTTACATGCTAAGCTGACAAAAGGGAGATACTGCAAGAAAGTCACCATTTTACTTGAAATGAAAGATAAAGATTCTAGCTGATCTCTATCTCTGTATTCTTCTCACGGTTATCATGAACTGGGATTCTTCCCCTGCATTATTCTCCTACAATATTACATGACATGTAAGCCCTATTCACATTTATAAATGTCTTTCAATCAGTCAAAGTACAACTGTAATCAAATATCTGCATAACCACTAAATAACATAGGCAACCAATGAGAAAAAGAACTTGCCATGTTTTCGTTATGAACAATAGGCAGGCGACAAGAATAATTAGTACTTCTTCACACCTACCTAAGAAATAATTTTAGCTTCCAGAGATGTTAGTTTAGATGTTTACATATACATATATGCATACATCTTCATGTATCTGAAGAGTTTGATAAGCCACATAAGATGGTGACTCTTGCAGAATGTTAATCGTAGCTAGTGCCAATTTCCATATCATTGTTCTTGGGCATTACATCTGCGACTTGGCAAGTGTCGTAGTTCGGCGAACTATGAAATAAGGAAAGAATAACTGAAAGGGGAAATTAATCTACTGTATCATATTTCTAATGTTTGTGTTGAAAATTTTCCATATTAGGTAGGCCGTAGATATTGAATATATCCCTACAGATGATAGGAAGGACTATCAAGATCACAAATTCGTCAATATAGTTTCATAGTTTCTAATTTGCTGCACTGCAGATTGTCAAATTTCTGCGAACGAAAAGGAGACAGAAGATATAACAGCACATGCACATATCAAGCATGTACATGTCCAATACCTAATACAATTACGCCAGTGACTGTATGAGAGAGAGACTCTACGTGATAAGCACAGACTAGCTAAAGAAAAACCACGAAAGTATGGATATCCCATGGCCTTATAATTGGTCTGATCACTTATGTTTTTTAGTCACATAATCGTGGATACCTCTAAGGCCTTAAAATTAATCAGATAAGGCGATGCTTTTTCACTTAATAAATGCGGATTCGCCGTCGCAAATCATTATCGTGCTTCAAAGATCTGAACGGAAAGGGAAATATGCTCTCTTTTCTGATAATCAGGAGATTCATGAACATAAAGTTCTTTTAAGAAAGAGGCATACAGCAGGTTAAGAGAGCACAAACTAGCAGATAAACTTTATGTTAACAATACATGAACTCATATTTGTCCTCAAAAACCAGAAGCATAAAAGCAAATCCTGAAGATACAGACTACAAGATCTATGATTTCATGCAACCGAAAAGAAGAAGAAACCCTTACGAAAGCGAAAAGCAACAGTAGCTAACAACTTGACTAAAAAGCGATTTGCTTGATCTAGCAAATGATCGGACCGAGATGCTTGATTCCCCAGAAGAGAAAAAGATTTCCTTTTCTCAAGTTTAAAAAGTTAATCTGAAGTACTTCACTCAAAACCAAGAACGGCCACAAAGCTCGCACTTGGAAACTAGAGGAAAACCTCGTTTGTTAGAAGAAAATTGGCATTTTTTCTCTCTTTTTTCCTTTCCTGTCTCGCCTTGTTGGTGATAATAATGATGATGGCTTCTGGTTTTTTTCGAGTGGAGTTGTTGGGAAAGATAATCACGAAAGAAGAAGGGGATGTGGAAGCAATGATGGCTATGGAGAAGGTAAGGTGGAGAAGAAGAGGGCATGATGATTGCTGTTGGGCTCTGGCGTTGAAAGAGAGACAGAAATTCCAAGGTTTTCTGTGCACTAGCCGCTCTCTCTCTCACACACACCCCCATTGTCAGAGTTTGAAAAAGAAAGAAAGAGAGAAGCCGAGTGATGACGATGATGATTGATGAAAACCAAGAATTTTCTTTGGAATAAAATACACACATGTAATGTAGATGGTGAGAAAGAAGCAGTACAGACATCATAGCGCGTGCAGCAGGTGCGAGCAAGGTACCCAAAACCCTAGATAGACCTCCTAATTATTAAAAAGTTGAGTTACTCTTGGTCTTGGGTTGGGGTGCCATGATTCCTTGCTCATTTTTAAAGTCAATGTTACACAAATATAGTCTCTCTTAAGCGTGCAAAACCTTTTCATCCATGTCAACACTGTAAAAGTCATAACAACCAACTTTTGACCTTATGACAAAAACACATAAGAATATTTCTTCACGCACCAAAGTTGAATTTCAATGAATATTAAAATTTTCAAAATAAATATATATTTCTAACGTTCCTTGAATCATTATATATCCACCATGTAAACCAATATATTTTTTTCTCCAAGTTATCCAAGTAGTTACAGTAAATTAGCCTTTCAAGGTCATTGTAGGTCTTGGACTTTTATAGTTTGAAATATTAGAGATGTACCTAAAATAATAAGGAATATTAATCAATTATATAATAGAAAATATTGTAATATTAATGCTTGTAAATTATACGTATAAATTGATATTAAACCTATAAATTTTTTTATCTTACTTAATATTATTAAATAAAAATGAACAAAAATAGCAACCAAACATACCACTTATCCACTTATCATTAGATATACAGAGCCATCATTAGTGTTGAAGCTTAATAGGTCAGAATTTAATCATTAATTATACAAATAAACATTAGCAAAATACAATGTTCATTTTCTTATAAGATTGTAGTAAAATTAATTTTTTGTACAAAAGCTTATGGTCTCAAAATTGAAATGATGGTTGATAGCACAAAAAGTTAATTTTTAAAATGATCAAGGATTGTCAAAATAATTTATGTAATTATAAATAAGTTTAGGAGGAAGTGATAGATTAAAACAAAATTAAAGCAGGTGTACAAAGCTCAAAATCTTACAAAATGAGGTTAGAGATTTTCATGAAAAAGTTCAATACTTGTCCTTGAAAAATATTGGATATCTATATAGTGTAATAATATTACATAAAAGAATAATTTTTTAGTAAATTTAAGATAAGTTAATGTATAATTTACACTTACTAACATAGCAATATCTTTCCATTGTCTAATTGATTAATAAAAATAATATAAAACATAAGGATATGTGATTATTTTAATATTAAAAAATTTGAATAAGTCCTCTTATTATTTTTTAATTAAATTTTTGTAAATAAATTAAAATGACATATTAAGTGAGACATGCGAATTTTAATTTGTATATGTTATGACTCATAATATATCATTTTTACTATTGTGACATACTGGTGTTTCTCTTATATGGTATGATATGTTTGCATTTTAATTAATTTATGCTAATAGGAGATGATTGAAACAACTGTTAATATTAAAGGATTCAAGTGAAAAGAAAAGAATAAATGTATACAATTAGAAAACTGGCTATAGTAAAAGAATTTAAAATATAACCGTTACTTTTTTTAATGAAAATTTTAATTCTCATATTAGTAGATTATCATTATTTTGCTCGTGAAGTGTGTCCATATAAATGGGAAAACAAACCATAATCAAAGTTTTGGGAGACATTTCATGACCAATTACCAGGTAGTACTTCAACCTTCATCTGGATTTTAAAATGATTGTTCAATATTTAAGGAGATTATCAAATTTAGTAAAGAGAAACTAATAGTTGCATAAATATTTGAATAAACGGCTTCAGGTTCGTAGGATATATAGTAAGAATATATGATTACTCCTTTATTGTTAATAGCCTCTAGTAGCGTGTAATTTAAGAGGAAAGCTTTTATGGTAATGAATAGGAGCAAAAAGTTATAGATAGGTGTAAATGACCAATTGCCAGATTCAAGGCATTATTGTTTTGTTCGGGAAAGAGGAAATCTTGTATGTAGTAGATTATGCATTCACATGACATGTTGGACTTTTACCCACTGCCATTATATCACCGGCACAAATATAAAATAGGCTTGGTAATGAGTTAAAGTTAGTCTGAGTCCATATTTTTCTTTTTATCAAGCTCGTCCTAAATTTTATTCATTAAGAGCCTGATTGTTTCCCTTTTTTTCTATTTTCTGTTGTGATTTTTATAAAAAATAAAACAAGTCATTAAAATGTTACACCAATGCAAGGTGAGTCATGCCCATGACTTAACAAGTCATGGTCGTGACTATCACATATATTGTAATATCTTGCTTTCCTATATTAAGAGTTTGGAACCCCAAATGTTTTTACATGAGAAAATAGAAAATGCATTGCATTTATATGCATATCACTAGCATAAGCATACGCACATGTGATTAATTTTTTTGTACACATTACAAAGACTGTACATGCACTCAATTGACATTATGAGGTATAAATGATTTTAAAATAATTATGATGTAAAATATGAATTGTTATATCGTAAATTCTGATTCGGTGAATTGTAATTATTAATTTAGAATTTTTAGTGAAAATTGAGAGATTTATGAAATTTATGGGTATTTTTGGACTAAGAAAAATACTAAGTGGCACGACAAATTGATTCGTGGTAGTAGAAATAAGTGACAATTGGTAGTAGAAATGATTGATAAATGACATAGAAAATTGGGTGACAATTGAATTAGAAATTGAGAGACAAATAGACTAGTTATTAAAAGAACCAAGTGGGAACCACAATAAGGTGACATGTGGCAAGTGACAAGTGTCACCACACTTGCCACTCACCATACTCACACACGACACTAACCCATTTGAAAGACTATCTTCATTCTTTGTCTTTCTTTTAAGTTAAATGCTCTCATCTTCTTCTTATTCTCTCAAATTTTGACACTCTCTTCTTCACACTCACGACCTTGATTTTTGTTGACATTTAACCTACCCACTTCAAGATCCTTGCTATCTTCTTTGTGTTACAAAAAGACCCAACCTATTCCTCCATGAAAAGTTGACGATCATGTGAGTTGGAGAAGCTAGGTTTTCGTGAGATTTTGAAGAAGCTTGGAGCTAAAACATGTAAGTAATACATCGAGCTTCATGAGTTGTTATAAATGAAACATATATAGTGATTGTTTTGAGATTGAATGATCATGATAATGGTGTTGAAGTATGTTGTAACGTCGCTGTAGAAATGAGTAGGTTTATGTTTTGTTTTTGTGTTTGTGATCAATAATAGATTATGTATTGTTTTGAGATGGATTGATACTAAAAATAGTGTACATGGTGTAAGAAAGAGAGCAGAAACATTGATGAAGAAATGGGTATATTTTATGCCTTGTTTTTGTATAAATGATGAGTAATAATGTACGAATGGTTATAGGGATAGTTTGAGATGGATTGATTTAGTGAAAAGGGTATATGATAAGTGCGGAAAATTTGATGAGTGAATGTATATTTGTGTTCTATTTTGGGAGTATGAAAAACATAAGTTATAAATTGTTATGTGATGAAATAGATTGAGCTTTGAAGTTAAAGAAAAGACTAATATAGTGTTCTTGAAATGAGAAGAACTAAAATATTGAATGGTAGAAATCATGTTCTATTTTTGTATGGTTGATGAACAATGATTCATAATTTGTTTTATGGATGTTTTTTAGTTAAAAATGAGGTGAGAATGATGAGGATATGAAGTTTAAATGATGAACTATGGAGATGATTTGTTTGAGGTATTATGAAAGAGATAAAATCTGGAAAAGTTAGGAATGCATGTATAATGGGATTAAGTGAATGAAAATGAATCAATTGAGTAGAATTTTGTGAGTTTTAATGCAATCAATATGGTATTTAGATTAGTATGAAATGAAGTTACATAAGTGGATATGAATTCTGGAAAATTTGAAGTGCTAATGATGGTTCTAAGTATGTTGAATTCGTAGACAAATGAAGGGAGAAAGGTAGGGCATGATCGTGGCCTTCAGTGCACGATCGTGGCCTAGATAATTAGGTTCTGTCATGATCGTGACACCCATCCCATGACCGTGGCCAGTTGCATAAGCTTTTGTCATGATCGTGGGAAGGTCCACCATGATTGTGGGCTAGTATACTTAGTGAAATATTATCTTTTAAGTGATGTTTGAACCATCTAATGATAAGGTACTTTCCTATAATACATTTAGGCTTGAATGAGGCTTGAAATGAACCAAGTTTGAGGCTGAAAAAGTTGATAAAGTATTTGATAAGTTTAGATTGATAATTTAGAATGATCATGATATGTGAATTAAGGATACATACCTGGGATTGTCATTGAGTATGCATTATACATAACGCATATACATATGTGTATGCTTGAGTACTAAAATGATTGTGTAAACTAGTAATATGTATAAATGTGAATATTTCATAATATAGAAGTGAAAATAGAACGAAAACATCCAGACATTGTCGAGACATCAAGGCAATAGCTATCTGGAACGTACTATGAATAACTAAGATGTTCTCACTAAGATCGTTTTTATTTGCTTAAATTTCAATTATTAAATTGATATTGATGTGAATGTAATGATTACGAACATTGATTGTCCGAGGAGTTTGATAATTGAGATTATATTGGAAGTCCTTTGAATGTGGATTTGAAAGAAATAAGTGTTTTCAACAAATATGTTGAATGTTGGACTTAGGTTCGATGAAAATGTGAAAGTGAATGTGTATACTAAAGGAAAGTGATTGACTGCATAACATATGAATTGATGCATTTCATTACATGATATGCATGTTTAGATAAAGGCAGTTATGACCAGAGTAGCCAGTGAAAAAGAGCTTAAAGCTTAGATTGTGTATAAGAGCCATAGGCTCAGTATGTAAAAGGTGCCCAGTATTCACAACGGATACGGAACAATTATCAATAAGCACGCTATCCACAATAGATATGGCACAGTTAAAAAGACACTCGGTCATAACAAAGTAATAATTGAAAGTGAGTCAAATATGCATTGCATATACAATTTGATATGTATTAAATGAAAGATTGGAAATGAGTTGTTTGAACTGCACTAAAATTGAATTGTGAAATAATGTGCAATATGTGATTATGTGAACTATCTCTGAAAGTTGAAATGTGAATTGTCTATGTGTATCGATATGAGTGGGCATATCAATGATGGTTTGCTCACTGAGTTCGCAAAACTCATCAAAATTGCAACGTGATTTTTCAGGTGTGAGAAAGGAGACTTAGCTTTTAAGAAATTCTATAAGAAGTCTAGTACTGCGATTTTGAATTCAATAAATGACTTAAAGGTCGGTCAGTTGAGACTGTGGAGTTTAGTTAGAATCTTTTGTATAGCCCTCAATGGAATGAAGAGTTTAATCTTTGACTATTTGTGTTATTTATATATGATGCCATATAAGTGAATATGACTGCTCTAACGCATCTCTTCCATAGGATATGTTCTTGAATATCCTCGGGATATACAGGCACATGCTTGGTGGAAGTGGGATGTTACATATATGATGCCCAAAATCCTAAGTTCTAATATAAATAGACATGTGGCATCATAGAGAGGATTTTATGAAAGTTTTGGAATGTTTTTAGGTTGAAGCTTGAAGAGCCTTCAAGAGAGAAGAGAGTGCAATGAAGCTCTCACATGTGGAGAGACCAATAGAGGGGTAGCTTTCCTGACGTTAGTTCAAAGGTGAAATTGACATCGACGACCAAGTTAAGTGTATTTCTTCTTTGTATTTTTTGTTTCTTTCTCTCTTATGAATTGATTGTGTTATCCTATGTTTATTATTTGGACCTTGTGTAAGAATAATTGAATGTTCTATTTGATTGTTTTAATGTATGAACTCATTGCTAAAATCAAATACAATATGTAATCGTTGTTTTTTTAATTCATTTGTAGCGACTAATGGTTTGTAATCATTAAAAATAACATAACCTAGGTTAAATAATCCGAGCTTGTGTGATTATTGCTTAGATTGATATGTTTTTCTTGCTCGAAAGGTGACTGTTTGATTAAAGTTAGTGAGCGTCTCTTAGGTTATCCAATAGCTAGAGTCCATTAACAAGCTCTTCTTATTTAACTAGGACTTAAGGAAAAAGAGGGATTAACAGAGCTTTTTGTTAACCTACGAACAATAGTTCAAATAGAGGTAAGAGAAAAACAAATCAATGAAAGATGTTTACTTATTGTATAGGCCGAGATATAACCAAAGAACCAGATTCGTAATGAATTCACCACTTTCATCACTTTACATGTTTTCTTTAATTTGTTTTTTCAGTTTAGTTTGATTTTATTTTCTTATTTCAAACCAACCAAAACCCCCCAAAACCTAAACATCAATTGATTTCATTTTAAAAGCTAACTGAACACTCTCTGTAGGATTGACCTAAACTCACCACTGCTATATAGTAGGTCTAATTTATTTTAACTAGCGTTACGACTCGTTGTCAATTTTATCCTGTTGTGCTTGCTCCTTCATCTTTTCATATTGCTCCACCTTCTTCGCCCAATGTTTTGTTCGGTCTTCACCTAATGTTTTGTTTGCTAGGAACTGATCAAAGTTTTCAAATCCGATAATAGTGATTTTCAGCGATTAGCATTTGAGGTGCTATAACTGGAGATGGAACTTGTAGTCATAGGGTTAAGCAGCGTCGATGGCAGCTGTACAGAGGCGATATAAGTTGCCAGGTATGGGAGTTTGGCAAGTTACGGTGTGCTTGTTTAATGGGAATGAGGAAAGAGGAATGGGCATGGAATGAAAAGTAAGGTTTGGTAAGGAACTATGATTGGAAAGCTTATGTTTTGATTCCTCGTTTTTGGGGATTACTCCATTCCTCTCGTAATCTAGAGGAATGGAAGTCATTGCTCTGTAATTTTGGCACAATTTTTGCCTGCGACTCTGATGTTTCCTCCTTCACTCTCTACTCTCATTCTCTCTCTATAAGTAAGTAATAGCAGTTCCATCTTCACTTTTCTTTGCCTTTATTAAGATCTTAGTTTCTTATAAGCCATATTTTTTCTTCGATCTGGTTTCTTACAAATCCTGTGTTTTAATGTAAGGCTCCTTCCCTTTTTTGACATTGATTTTTGGTTTGATGACTACTTGTGTTCGAACTTTTGGTGCTTGATCGTAGTCTTTGCTAATAGGTCTTTGGATTTTTTTATGCTGGATCTCTCTGTTGCTTTGATTGAAGTTTTCACTTTCCAGATTTTTGCTCTTTATTGGTATTTAGTTATGTCTATCTGAAGATGTTCGTTCTCTTTCTTAAATCACTTCCTGTTATGTACTCCAGATTAGTTGAACATTGTTCGATCAATCATCTATACGTATTTTGTCTGTTTTCACAGTGGTTGCTCAACCATTGGACTGATTCATTTGTCCATTTACTAGTCTGTAATCTCTGTTGTTCTTTCGTATACACACATATACATTATAACTGTCTACTTTACACGTCTGCGTCGACCAACATCTATCTAGCTTTCCTTCTATGTTAGACCCACAAATGTCTACTCTTGGTCCCATCTCTCCATAAACTAATCCCAGCCCACCATGGAAACAGTCGAAACCAAGAAGTAGCACTAGTAATTTTCTTCCTTTCTTTCTTCTTTAATTTTTTGTTGTTGATATAATTGCATATTTCTCTCTTCTTTTCTACTAGGTTAGGGTTTTTGATTCCTAAATCCATTTCTTCTGTACTTTCTTTCTTGAATCTCTATCAATGTCTTTCCTTCTCCACTTCATTTCTTGTTTTGGGAATTGTTTGAATCTCTCTCTCTCTCTCTCTCTTACTCTTGAATTGGGATTGTTTATTATGCTTTTATCATTTTCTGTGTTAGTTGTTGTTGCATCTGTTTGAATGTGCACATAGAACATGCTTAGGTTTTGATCTTGTATATGGGGTCAGTGTTGAATGTCTTCAACTTGTGGGGTGGAATCCGATTCATGTTTGTAATCTAGAGACAAATTTTTGTTATGATTTTTTGCTTTCATGAATCACAGATCGCATTAGCTAGTGGTAATGTCTGCTGTAAGAGTTAGGTTGATCTTTTTCTTTTCTATCATGAACATTCTTTTTTTATATTTGTGATTGGAAATGTGAAAACCTAGGAATTTAGATTGTATTCTCATGTCTTTTCTTTAGGATTTAAGTTAATGTTAAATATGATATGCTAAAATGTGTGTAAGCCTTCTTGATTACTCTGTTATTTATGTTATTTATAATGTAGGGCTTTACAATCATAAAAAGGGTATAAGATTAACAACTAAATCATGCTTGAATTAGAACCACCATTCCCTGAAAGTCACTTTTGTTTATGTTCATCTAAATTTACTGTTCTAGAACACATTATATATGTGCATATATACTTTTGTTGAAGTTCATATGTGAATGTACTATTATAGAACTAATTTATGGTTGAGTACGATTAAGGCATATTCTTTTATTATTTATGCATTGTAGAACTACTTTGATGATTTTCTCTGTAAAATACCCTTCTTCACATATATAATATATCTTCTATTAGAATGACAATCTTTCAATTTTGTTTAGTCTTACATCTCCAAGTTTGTTGCTTTTATTACTTTCTACTAATTTCTTTGGCAATAAGACAGTCAATGTTAGAAATCATATATATTTGTTTACATTAAATGATGTCTCTGGTTATGATGTATGTGAACGACTCCAAGAATATAACAAGATCATCAAGAAATACCTCGATCGAGTTCTTGTAAGTTCTTCATTTACACTTGTGTTTCTTAGATTCCAAAGCTCCTATTTTATGCACAATATAAATGTCTCTGTATAAAGAAACAAAATTTCTTTATACCATATGATTGAACATAGAAGGAAAAGGATAAGACAACTCAATGCAGTGTCTTTCAATTTTAAGTTGCATTTTGTCTTTAGGCTGATGCTGTTTTACTACTATTGGTGTTGTTTCACTCTTATTTATCATGAAAAATTCCCATTTCATAGATGTAATGTAACATCCCGTTACCCATATTGAGGCTAGAATAGTAAATATGAGAGTTTATTAAAAAATTAGAAAATGCATTCCATGCTCATGTATAATATGACATGCTCATGCATGTGAATATTGAACTTTTGCACATTAAAATGATTGTACATGCATTAATTAACATTCCAAGTATAATTGATTTGTAAATGTAATTATATTGTGAATTGTGGTTTTTAAGTATTGAAATTTGAATTGGTGTGTATAGGAATTTATTTAGAAATTTTGGCGAAATTTAGAAATTCCTGAATTTTTGGGTAAATTTTGGATTAGGAAAATTACCAAGTGGTAGGACAATTGATGAAAAGAAGTAGAATTAAGAGTCAAATGACAGTGAAAATTTTTATAAATAACTTTAGGATTTAATGACTTATGTCATTAAAATTTGGAGACAATTGAAGTAGAAATTGGAGTAAATGGGCTAGTTTTTAAAAGAGGTCCAAATGGGACCATATGTAACAACCCATTACCATAGGGTACGCACCGGGACGCCCGTAGGTCATTCCGATACATATCCTATGATAAGAGAGCGCTACGTGCGATCTCTACAGTACTCCACATGGCATCA
>JAOTAY010000008.1:11134314-11146721 GCA_025629805.1 Erythroxylum baracoense
TTATGAGATAATTTATTAAATAATCTATATGGCATATTATTATATTTTTTGCTAGCACAGAAAATATAATTAATATTAGAAACTCTCTTGTGCGAAATAAATGAATAAAATAAAATAGTTTTATTTTATTTCCTTTTGTAAATAAAAATAAAAATTAAAAAAGAAGTTAATTAAAATGGCAAAGAAGGTGTCGGATGGTTTTTGGTTTTATGTTTTTTAAACAAAACGAAGATAAGAGATGTGTTGTTAGTCTCTCTTATTTTTCCGTACGTTTAAGAAACAAATAGAAGTTGTTGGTCTTTTAAGTTTTACAACGTTAAAACTTACGTAGTAAAGATGGAAAGAATACATACTTTTCTAGTTTGTTGAATGGGTTTAGACAAATTGAAGAGAAGTGTGACACACTCTCAATTTTTATGACATTAAAACCTTAAGAAGAGAAGAAGTTGTTTTTCTCTTATATTGTACATACGTTCTAAATAACAAAAGGAAGAAAGGAGTTTTATTCTTCTTTTGTGTTCTTTACATTTAAAATAAAAACAAGAGAGAAAGAGGCAAATTTGTTTTGTTCTATTTTTGACGAAAGAGTTCTTTAAAATCTTTCATAGCCATATCAAGTGTTAAAAGCAGGGCGTATTTCTCAGTGCAAAGTGCATAGAGACTTTGTATTTTCGAAGTTCATTGCTAGTTAATCCTCACAAATTCCAGGTATTTGTTTTTGCCTGTTCTAATTATTAATATGAATAAGCAATAAATGAATTTAGGATTGCAACAATTTTTGGTTCCGCTGTGTATGCGATCCTTCAATTAGTATCAGAGCCAAGTTTGCGTTTAGATCATGTTAGAAATCTGCAATTGTCACTGGGTGGATCAAAATTAGTGTTTTATTTTTCTTGTTTCCTATCTTACCCATATTTCGTTAAGTATACAAGCAATAGGATAGTAGTGGAAGTTGTTCATTCAATCCATCACAGTATATTGGTTTCACGTCGAAATTGATTTCACGTGGAAACGAAAATCGGCATATGATGCACAACAATAATAATAAATAAATAAGATTAATGGAGAATAAGATTAATGGAGTATAATTTGCATATGAAATTCCAAGGGCCGTGCAATATGTGTAATCATTTTTTAATTATAGTGATGGTTTAGGCCTATTGAATAAATGATAAATGTTATCAAATGATAATTGATGATTATTATCCATTCATTTCATTATATGATGGTTTATTCTAATTTAATTATAGTGAAATCGTTATGACTTACATACATTCTTACATTAAAAGTTTCTGTAAGAATATTGTATGAAAAAGTGATATGATCATTAATGTTATTAAAATTGTTTTAATAATATGAAATCTTGACCCTTTAAAATTGTTAAGTTTATTTTGATATAATATATGATATTTTATCAAAAAGGATTTTCCACACAAGTAGATCATAATATTTATTTTTGTTTATAAGGAATGACCTGATAACCAGGTGACTTGTAGTTCAGGGATAAATAATATTTTCTATTCCATATGATGCATGTGTGAGGAAAAATTACTTAATTGTATACTTTTGGCCTAGGCTACTTAGGGAGTATAATATTAATTAATTCTCCATCACTTAGATGGATAAACTCAACTATACTAATAGGAACGACCTAACAACCAGGGGACTATATAGTATTAAGTCTACTATAAATTTTATATGATAAAATAGGTAATTTATCACTTTTTAATTATGCCTGAGTAATGACTTGATAACCAAGGGGCTCATTCATGTTTTAAAGATTTATATCATTTAGATAAAAGTCCATGTCTTAATGATATATGATTTTGTTCTTATTTTGGTGTTTTCTTTTTTATTAGATTTCTCAAAATGTCTACTATATCACTGCGAAGCATTTTTATACTAACAAGCTAATGGGTAACAATTTTGATGATTGGTACCATAATTTGAGAATTGTTCTCTTGCATGAAAAACTTATCGATGTGATCGATAAACCCATAAAGGAAGTGCCTCCTGAGGAAGTTGATGATGCTAATGCATTAGATGCATATTTAAGTATAATGAATAAAGTACTAATGCCAAGTGCGTTATTCTGGCATCAATGAGTTATGAACTCCAAAGGCAGCATGAAGGTATGAATCCTCCACAGATCATTAAGCATCTTAAGAAGATGTATGGGTCACAAAGTAGGATTGCAAGATACAAGTTATCTAACTCCCTATTCAAGTCTGAACTGAAGCCCAAATCTCCTTTGGGAACCTATGTTCTTAAGGTGATTGATCTTATATAACAACTTGAGAAGTTAGGGTGTTCACTAGGAAAAAAGTTGTCATAAGATTTGATCTTATAGTTTCTTACTGATATTTTTCACCGTTCATTGTTAACTTTAACATGAACAAGATGGACTGTGAACTTCATGAAATGCTCAACTTGTTGATTGATTATGAAAATCAAGTAGCATCGTCTGAGAAGGTGAAAGTGTCAGGGTCTATGAATCTGGTTGGGAACTCTTCTAAGCACAAGTGGAATGGTAAGAAGAAACCCAAGAAAAATCATCTTGCACCTAAGGGTGTTTGGAATAAATCCAAGGGTAAGCAGAAGAAAGTTGACCAAAAGGATGCCGAATGTTTCTTCTGAATAAAGAAGGGATACTGGAAGAGGAACTACCCAGAGTATTTGGCTACTTTGCAAGGCAAGAAACAAAGTAGGACATTTATGAAAAATGTTTTCATGATTTCTTTAACTACTATTGACTCCACTAAAGGGGTATTAGATAATGGTAGTAGCTTTAACATCTGCAATATGTTGCAAGGTCTAAGGATCAGTAGGAGATTGAAGAAGCGAGAAGTTAAGCTGTAAGTTAGGAATGGAGCAAATGTTACTGCCCTAGCTATAGGAACTATTTCTCTTGTTATGCCTACGGGAAAGACTTTATTATTAGAAGATTGTTATTATGTTCCTAAGTTTGTTTTGAAAATTGTTTCCATTTTGTCATTAGATAAGCATGGATTTCATACAATCTTTAGGAATAACCAATGTAATATATTTTATGGTGATGAATTATATGTAAGTGGTTATTTACAATATGGTCTTTATGTCTTACCTGAAATAGTTATATATCCAATTATGAATGTTTTTGGTCAAAAAAGGAAGAGAGATAATCAAGCAAGTCAAACTTACCTTTGGTATTGTAGACTTGGACATATTAATGAGAAAAGAGTAAACAAGTTGCACAAGGAATGATGTCTTGGTCAATATGATTATAAATCATATGAAACTTGTGAATCTTGTCTCAAAGGCAAAATGACCAGATCTCCTTTTACTGGAAATGGAGAAAGAGTTAGTGAACTTTTAGGACTCATATATACTGATGTATGTGGGCCTATGAAAGTTCATGCTAAAGGTGGATATTTTTATTTTATCACCTTCACTGATGATATGTCAAGATATGGATTTGTGTATCTTATAAAACACAAGTCTGAATCATTTGAAATATTCAAAAGATTCCATAGTGAAGTTGAAAAATAAACTAGTAAGAGTATAAAGGCACTAAGATCTGACTGTGGCGGTAAGTACCTTAGTAATGATTTTGTTGATTATCTAAGGCAAAATGGAATCTTGTCTCAGTAGACTTCTCAAGGAACACCACAGCACAATGGTATTTAAGAACGGAGAAATCAAATTTTATTAGATATGGTACTGAGATCTATGATGGGGTTCACTGATCTTCCTATCTTCATATGGGGATATGCAGTAGAAGCCGCTGTCTATGGGATGTGGAAAGGACATAAGACTAACCTAAAACATTTGAAGGTTTGGGGTTGTCCAGCTTATGTCAAGAGATTGCTGCCAGATAAGCTTGAAGTGAGGTTTGAAAAGTGTAGATTTGTTGGCTATCCAAGGAAACTATGAGATACTATTTCTATCACCCTTCTGAACACAGAGTGTTTGTGGCCAAAAATGCAACCTTTTTAGAAAGGGAGTTCATTAAAGGAGGAAGTCATGGTATAGAGATAGATCTTGATGAAATTCAAGAATCTGATAAGTCAACACAAGATCAAGAGCATCAGATGCATGTTAAGTAGCCTTTACTTGATGTCTTAAAGTTGATGCAAAGGGTACCAGCTTCCACCATTAAGGAGAATGGACCAGTTAATGAACCTATCCAGGAACCAGTGCAAGAACAAGATCCAGTAGAGGAAAAACCTATTGAACATGAGCCTCTTAAAAGGTCTACTAAGGATCGTCATGCACTAGATATATTAAACTTAATGGTGCAAGGTAACGAGGATAATCATATTGATGACATCCCACATATTGATGATGACCCTCAGACTTACATAGAGGCTATGGCAAGTCCAGATAATGATAGGTGGTTTAAGGCCATAGAATCCGAGTTAGAATCTATGAGAATCAACAAAGTATAGACTTTGGTTGATCCCTCAAAGGATATAAAACTCATAGGATGCAAATGGGTATTTAAGAAAAAGATTGGAGCAGACAGGAAGGTTAAAACTTATAAAGCCCATCTTGTTACCAAGGATATAATCAAAAGAAAGGTATTGATTATGATGAAACTTTTTCCACTGTGGAAATGCTCAAATCTATTCGGACTCTACTTGTTATAACTGCATATTATGATTATGAGATATGACAAATGGATGTGAAAAGAACGTTTCTTAATGGAGAGCTAAAAAAAGATGTCTATATGACTCAACCTAAAGGCTTCACATTGCCATCTGCTCCTAATAAATTATGTAAGCTACAAAGATCCATTTATGGATTGAAGCAAGCTTCACAAAGTTGGAATATTTGCTTCATTAAAATAATAGAAAAGTTTGATTTTGTTAGATGCGAAGAAGAGCCATATGTGTACAAGAAGGTTAGTGGGAGCACAGTTATTTTCCTAGTGTTGTATATAGATGACATATTGCTAATAGGAAATTATGTACCAGCTATGAGAAAGACAAAGATTTGGCTATCTGAACAGTTCTCTATGAAGGATTTGGGAGAAGCAGCTTATATTCTTAGAATCAAGTTCTATAGAGATAGATCGAGGAAGCTGCTAGGGCTCTCCCAATCCATGTACATTGATACTATCTTAAAGAGGTATCACATGGAAAATTCTAGAAAAGTTTATCTGCCGATAGGTACTGGAATTTCTCTTAGTAAGGAGGATTGTCCTAAAACCCTAGAAGAAAGAGAGTGCATGACTAAGGTCCCATATGCTAGCACAGTGGGAGCTATCATGTATACCATAACATGTACAAAGCCAGATGTAGCCTATGTGCTAGGAATAGTGAGCAGGTATCAAGGTAACCCAGGTTAGGAACATTAGAAAGTGGTTAAATCATCCTTAAGTACTTGAGAAGATCTAAGACCAATTCCTCATATACAGAGACTATAAATTAAAGCTAATAGGTTATACTGATGCTTTGTTTCAGATAAGGATGATAGCAAATCTACCTCTAGTTATGTTTTCACCTTGAATAGAGGAGCAGTGAGTTAGAAAAGTTCCAAGCAAGCTACTGTAGCTGATTCAGTTACTAAAGCTGAATACATAGCTACATGCGATACAACTAAGGAAGCTGTTTGGATGAAAAAGTTCTTAACTGAACTTGGTGTGGTTCCTTCGATAAAGTAAGTTGTTCCCTTATTGTGTGACAATACCGGTGCTATTGCACAAGCTAAGGAACTAAGGTCACACTAAAGATCCAAAAAAGTTTTGCAGAAGTTTCATCTGATTAGAGAAATTGTTGAGTGTGAGGACGTTCAAATTCAAAAGGTTAAAGGAAAGGAGAATGCTGCAGATCCCTTCACTAAGATGCTTGGATCAAAGGAGTTTGATAAGCACAAGTGAAAAATAGGATTGAAGTTTATGACTGATTGGGTCTAGGTCAAGTGGGAGATTGTTGGAATTATGCCTATGACCCAATCGTTATGTAATAGATTGAACACTTTTGTTTTGTGATTATTAACTTTGTTTAATAACATGGAAAATGATTATATTATCATATTATGTTTATTGTTTTTATCCTAATATGATAAGTCCTTGATTAAACTTATACAATTCCCATCATAATGGAGATTATAATAATGAGAGTCAAGTCTTTAAGGTTTAATCTAAAAGTATTCTTGATCTTAGGATCATCAAATAAGGACTTTAATGGTCCAGTTAAATCAATATATATGTAATAGTATCTATTGGATGGATATTAGTATATCTCATTTACTAAGTTACATATATAGATAATGCATATGGAGATATGATCATTGAACTGATCAAACTGAGCATTCCCAATGGTTAATATTACCTATGGACTGTCAAGTGGGATATTCTCACAAGGATTTAAATGTATATTTTTTCTTTAGACTTGAGATCATCATAGTAGTCAATAGGTCACTTATTATGTTTTGATGTCGGACACCTAGTGTATAAAAATGATAGTTGAATGGTCATTGGATATAATTAAGTACCTATTTGAATAGTGGTGAGTTAAGATGGGATCCATCGACTCTAGGTAATGAGTTTAAATTCTATGTTGTCATTAATCTTAATGGTTGTTTCAAGACCATGGCCAAGGAGATTGAATGAGTGAGGAAAGAAGTTTCTTTAAGTCATTCACCAATCATTAATGATCGACATGTGACATAGTTGGTTATCTAATAGGGTTTGATAATTAAACCATACCTTAGGATAATCCAGAGTTGTAATGATGGAAGGTAATAATACATTATCCTTAAGTAGGTTTCGTCTTTGTAAGGTTGTTACTTCACACTATCCAGTTGTTGAGGAGTGTTGTGAGACGCCAACCTTGATTAGTAACTAATTGGATTAATTACTACTAGCTTAGTGATGAACTTATGTGATCACACACTTACGAGTGTAATATCTTCTGTTTATGATTATTTAATTTATTATGAGATAATTTATTAAATAATTTATATGGCATATTATTATATTTTTTGCTAGCACAGAAAATATAATTAATATTAGAATTTCTCTTGTGAGAAATAAATAAATAAAATATTTTATTTTATTTTATTTCCTTTTATAAATAAAAATAATAATTAAAAAATTAATTAAAATGGCAAAGAAGGCGTCGGATGGTTTTTGGTTTTTTAAACAAAACGAAGATAAGAGATGTGTTGTTAGTCTCTCTTATTTTTCCGTACATTTAAGAAACAAATAGAAGTTGTTGGTCTTTTAAGTTTTCAAACGTTAAAACTTACGTAGTAAAGTTAGAAAGAATACATATTCTTCCAGTTTGTTGAACGTTTAGAAAAAACGAAGACAAGTGTGAGACTCTCTTAGTTTTTATGACATTAAAACCTTACGAAGAGAAGAAGCTGTTTTTCTACGTTCTAAATAGAAAAAGGAAGAAAGGAGTTTTATTCTTCTTTTGCATTCTTTATGTTTAAAATAAAAACAAGAAAGAAAGAGACAAAATTGTTTTGTTCCATTTTTTAAGAAGAGCTCTTCAAAGTCCTCCATAGCCATATCAGGTGTTAAAAGCATGACGTATTTCTCAGTGTGGAGTGCACAGAGACTTCACATTTTCAAAGTTCATTACTGGTTACTCCTCACAAATTCCAGGTATTTGTTTTTGCCTGTTCTAATTATTAATATGAATATGCAATAGATGAATTTAAGATTGCAATAATTTTTTGTTTCCGCTGCGTATGTGATCCTTCATCTCAATCTTTAAAATTTTCAAAGCACATGTTGAATTTCATTATGTTAAAAAGATCAAGTATTTAAGGATGGATAATAGAAAGAAATATATTTTTTGAAGATGGAAAATAGAAAAAAAATATTGGAGATGAATTTGATACACTCTATAAACAAAAAATATTAAAAGACAATTCATTATTGCATACACTCCTTAACAAAATGGTGTGGTAGGATCAATAAACAAAGTTTTGTTAAAAAGAATAAGAGCAATATTAAGAGATGCAAGCCTAAGTAAAAAACTTTTAAATGGAATCAGTCAATACTGCCTATTATGTAGTGAACCGGATTCTATCAACTAAAATTGAGTTAAAGATGTCCATGAAGATATGATTGAGAATCCAACAGGTTAATACAACATCCATGAGTTTAGAAGTCTTGCATATGTGATATATAATGCTAAAAAAGCTATGAAATTGATCCAAAATTTAGAAAATGCTTATTCTTAGAATATGCTAATGGATATTTTTAGGGATGTCTCCTTTACAAAAGATAATTACAAAAGGAAAAGAAGACAATAATACTTCACAAAGAAGTTTAAAGATTTTTTTTTTGAAAAATGAAGTTTAAAGATTATGATACATATTGAAAATAATTTTCAATCAAAGGCTTATTATAAAACAATACTAACACAAGATGTTTAAGAACTAACTGAGCATTATGCTCTAGAAGTTCATTGATTGAATTGTATAAATAGACCACCAAATTGACATTCAAATTATATATGAAAGGCAATATAGCATAAGCCTTTTAAAACGATAGAGAACTATTAACCATACAAGAAGCAATCAATAATCTAGATGTTTCTGAGTAAATGATATTAATACAAGAAGAAATTAAAGCTCTTCATAAAAATAAAATTTAGAACTTGTATCATTGCCATAAACAAAAAGCCAATTAGTAATAAATGTTTCCTCAAAATTAATGAAATGGTGACGATAAAGTTGAGCAAAATTATACAAATTTGCCAATTTAAGAACATGCTAAAAAGGCAAGAATTAACTTTAATAAAATATCCTTTCTTATGATTTGATTTATTATAATTAGATAGTATTGAAAATGTTTTTTTTACTTATATCTAGATAATCAGATGTGAAAACTATTTTTTCATGGAGATATTGAAAAGAAATTTATATACTCCAACTATTATTAGGATGACAAAATAGCTCAACCTAACTTAACCTAACCTAGTTTGGTTTGAAATCAATATACTCATCTCAAATTGAGTAAACTTTAAGTCAAACTTAGACTTTTATTTATAAAATTTTTTAAGTTTTGACCAGACTTAGACTCAAACTCCACAACCCATAATGAACTAAAGTCTAAACCCTAACTATATTTAAACATAATTTTCTTTTATTTTTAAAACAAAACTTTATCATTTCTTAAATAATAAAGGACATTTAGGACAACGAGTTCTAAAATTAATTAGGACAAATCAACTCAAAATTCCATTCCTTTAGAAGTTCTATAATGGAGGCAAAAACTCAAATGCATTTTTTATACAATCACCTTCATCCTCCTTATCTTTTCGCTTTCAATATAAGAATTGAAATAACTTAAATAACTTAAAACATTATCATCCCTTCCTATTAATTTCAAGTTATTTCTAATATGATCCCAATTAATGAAAATGAAAGGATGAAGATGTTTTGAGTACCGTATATATTTACAGTGAGAGTTTAATATTCACCAGAATTTGTATAAGAATTAAACATTATTGCATGCATAAGAGTAGTTAATCATCATATTATAAATTCTGGTGGAAAGCATTAGACTATTGAAAAGAAGATCTTAAAATATATTAAAGGTTCCTCTAATGTTACATTACAATATAGAAGATCATACTTTATTATTATTTATGTAATCTTAATAAAAACAAATCTATTATAGATTATGTGTTCAAGCTTATTGGTAGGGTTGTAACATGAGTGTTAAAGATGTAGTCAATTGTGGTTACTACAACAAAAGTGACAAAATATATAACAATTATAAAAGGTAGTAAAGAAGTTGTATGATCGAAATTGATGTCAGAAGAAATTGAACACAAAAACATATTGTTTCGTTGTTCTGTGATAGTTGAAGTGCCTTACATCTAATAAGGAACCCAATATTTCATCAAACAAAGCAGATATGAGTTTAATTGTAGTTCGTTCGCGAGAAGGTAGAGGAAGGAGCATTGGATGTGTAAAAAATTAATACAAAAGATAATATATCATATTTTATGATAAAAGCAGTCAATAATAATAAATGTGATTGTCGTTAATCTTATACAACTTGGTAGAAATGTAAGCAATAGGATAATGATAAGGTGGTATGAAGATTGATTGGTTCTCAATCAAATATGCAAATAGGAGATTGTTAGAAAAAAATAGTTATTATTCACAAAATATCTAAATATTATTCATGTTAGAAGAATCTAGATGTTATTTATAAAATATTTTAGATAAAAATAAAAATGTCCAATGCAAAAATAAATATTGTAATTAAAATAAATTGAAATGTATGGTTATAATTGGTTTGATTTATCTATAAATACATATCCAGTTTTTATTTTATATATTAAGAAACAAATTCAAGAATCTAAAAAAGAAATTGTGAGAATCCAAATCTTATTTCACAACTTATAATTAATAAATATTTGCATCATAAATCTTCTTTTACTCATAATAATATTTTATGTTTTATTTCTTTTAATTTTAATTGTGTTATGATCTTATTCTATCTATCTAATTATTTCAACAAAAATCAAATTCTAAAAAGATTAAAAAGTAATTGTTATATAAAAAAACTAGACTACAAATCTACCAGTATCATTGTCAGAATCAATATGATCAATATGCCATCACTTGGTCTACAAGCACCACATTTCGATGGATGAAGGAGGAAGGGAAATTATCACGTTTTTCTTATCGGCTAAGATTCAAACTAAAAAAATCATACTTCTCCTAAGTAATGACAGAGAATCGAGGACACTTTGAGATAATGACTAAGTGATAGAAACAATCTCAGAGGAAATTATTGATAAGATGATCTAAAAAAAGGTATTAGTTACACCGATTGTAAGTTACCTACTGAGATTAAGATTAAAGAAGTGCTTGGTTAGTAGGTACGATAAGAAAGAAACGAATAAGGAATGAAAAAAAGATGGTTGGTCATATATTATTACTGGATGAATAATGTTTTTATATTCGTTTTTGGAGCAATAGTCTATACTCCCTAATATAGTAATGAATGGAAGCTATATCTATTTTTATTCTTTACTATATTTATTATAATTCTTATTATCATTCTCCCAAGTAACTAAGCATACTCCACACTGTAAAGATGACAATAATTTTGTAACTGAGACCAAGTTGGGTCCAAAGTCCTTTGGCCAAGCAGATTAGGTGAATTTTAAAGAAAAACCAAATTAGGTTCAAAGTCCGATCAACTTGACTGATCCTGTTGACTTTAGACTAGAATGGGGTAGATTTTTTTCCCATCCCTTTCAAAATCACTATCACAGAAAGCTTAAGTCACCAGTTATTAGAAAAGGCTTCATCTTCAAGCCAATTTTGTGCAGTATATATCTTTCTACTTCAGTTATACCTTTATCGTCAGCCTCTTGTGCATGATGCATCTCAGTGTTTTCTAAATTTGTAGGGATTTTCTCTGCCTTCACTTTCTTTTCCAATGCCTACCAGATCATGTAATATTTAAGAGAAATATAAGTTAATAAGGAAAACAACACCACTTTTCAGGGACTTTAGCTTCCAAGAGCGCTTCAAGTTAGTGCTTTTGATTGCAGCTGCCATTGACTTTAGCTTCCATTGCCTAGCCATTGTTGTCACCACCACAATGCGCAATCCCATCTTTAATACGAAGACTCTTCTAATAACCTCCCATCTACTCTTCTGATAACCTCCCATCTACTCTCTGTTTATCACCATATAGGCCTTGCTTCTCCAGCTTTCCTCTATTGCAGAAGAAATGGCAAGTAGTTCAAATTCTTTTCCCCTATATTAGACAAAACCGCACTCTATTGCAAGAAATCAGAGTTCCTCAAGTCAGCCATTGCAACCATGCTATGTAGCACGGACACAACAAAAATGGAGCCATGTCGGTGTGTCCAACACGTGTCCAACATGGACACATGTCGGACACGGCTGGAGACGGCTCGGACACGGTGAAAAATGACTCGGACATGTCTTAATATGGCTCGTAACATTTTTATGAATTATTCAAAATTTTATTTATTTGACATGGGTAGTCTTCCTTATTAAGAAAGATATAATTGTTAGAACTTCTCAAATTCCTCGTTCTTCTGTCCCTGCTGATTTATGCCTCTCACAAATCTTGGTCCCTAGCTTTTTCACCCATTTTAGTCGACGTCGCTCCTCCTTGTTTTCTCACAATTTCACAAATCTTCTGTCGCCCATCATCCTAGCTTCCATCTGCTCCTTCACGTCTGCGCTGGCTCTTCATACAACGCTATCTTCATAACGTCATTCAGATACGTTAACGTCATGCCCTTCTTTGTGGTGCTGCCCTAGTTTGAACATCATTCAGGTTTGTTTCTCCTTTGTGGTGCTGCCGTTCTTTGAATGCCATGCATGGCAGCACTTTTACAGAGTCGTGTGTAATTGAAACACACGACTCCTTTGTTGTGCTGCCAACCAATTTTCAGAGTCCT
>JAOTAY010000008.1:11164252-11175732 GCA_025629805.1 Erythroxylum baracoense
AAACACAAATAAATACGATATCATTTAATATTAATGTTATGATTTAAAATGCTAATATAATGTCCACGTTAATGACACATTATAAATTACTTATAACATATTCAAATATTTAATAAGACAAAAATACATTAAAATTAGAAACTTTACCTTTAAATTATACTCAGAACTCCGAAGGCAGAATCGTGAAAATTTTTTGCTGTCAATTTTTGAGTTGGAATACCTTAAATACATATGTTGATAAAGATAAAGAAACTAGAAGGTAAAAATATGCCTAACTACTCCTAACTATTTATAATCAACAAATTAACGTTAACTTTGAAAGTTAACGTTATCTTCGTTCAATTCTAAGCATTTACCTTCTCTGCATTTAATGATAATTGTACTGTTGGATACATATTAGAGAACGTCCTATACATTAAAACTACTTTTAACTATTTATAATCAACAGGTTAACGTTAACTTTGAAAGTTAACGTTCTCTGCATTCAATTTTAAGCATTTGCCTTCTCTTCATTCAATGATAAGCGGACTGTTAACGTCCTATACATTAAATGGATACATAATATAGAGAACTCCACCCACCTTCTCTGAAAGTTTTACTTAAAACACTCAGCTGAAGGGGCCCTTTTTTATGGTGAGCCTGGCTAGGTGCCGGCACTGCATCTAATCCATCTTCAGACGCACCGAAAAAAAAAATCAAAGTTGCGGGTGGTGGCTTCGTCAATCTCAAACACAACCATCTTCGCCTCATGTCCAAATATTAATAATAAAGATCCATTCCATGATCATTTCGTTGTATCTATTCCGTGATCATAGCAATACAATTATTTTAGTTAAGTCTCAAGTTTCAATTATTGATGCATAACAAAAACGTTTAAATCTTCTTTATAGCAGCATCGGAGTTATCCACTTCAAAAAAGTATTAACTTTTTAGTGATAATTGGTTCTGCACCTTAACCATGGAAAAATTATTAAGAACTTTAGTAAAGCTGAAGAGGAATTTTGTTCAAGTATAGTGTATACTTCTCCAAGCCTAGAAGCTCCTTTCCTCCGACCCAACAAAAACGCAGTCAAGCGGACCCCAACCGAGCCTTCAACGTCTAAACCCAACAACATAAATCAGACACTTTGATACTGTCCCTTTTTCTTTTGTCACTTTCTTCACTAAACCATTTTACCGCAGCTACCTCATGAGACCTCCAAAATCCATCATCATCCTTTGATTTCGTGTCGACATTACAGGGAAGCAAGACTAAGACATCCATAATCTCAAAAACTACCTCTAAAATTTTGTTCATTTAATTTACAACCAAACGCTAAATCAGTTTGACGCTAAACGGAAAACAGGGACAAGCGTTTGGCACAGGGACCTGGAGAGAAACAGCCAGCCCCTTAAGCTGCTCCCGCACCTCAAAAGACTTGAGGGAACAAAGAGACCAAAAAGTGACTTCAAGATTTCGTGAAGTATGGTGAAGTTTCTTTGGAAATTTCGTCACACCCACTACCATTTCCGCTGCTGCAAACTATAAAGCCTAAACCAACTCACAAAGTCCAGCCCAACAATATAAAGCCCAGCCTAACTTCGAGAAAAGTTTTTAGCATACTCGTTAGAGGACTAAACCCAGCCCATTCAAGAAGCCTATACAGCCCAGGCCGACACCAAATCTCGAAGAATCTTGTGAGTTTTGAAAAATAAATGGAGGATATAAATCTCAAATGCAACACTAATAAATACAATACCTGTGAATTAAATGTCAAGGTAACTCTTCTATAACTAATAAGGATTTAATCTTTCAATGTTGCTCCTCAAATTTCATTTAAACTTGTGAGAAATTGTGGAAATTATGCTTCTTGGAAAGATCAGATGACCAATCTACTCTTTGACTATATAATTCTTGGTTACATTGATTGAACTAATCCCCACCCACCATAAAATGATATTGGATACCTTGTTTGGATATACTAAAATCATCCCATACTTCTTAGTATTTAAGCTACTATCAACAATTTAATTAGCCCAATGATAACATTTGTGAAATTCCTCTACCTGAATGACTTCATCATCCCAATTATGGTGTCAACGTCTTGATCACCCTTCTCCTCCTTTTTAAAAGAAAAGTATGACTAATAATCATATTCTATCTTTTTATACTTTTGCAAATGAAGCATGTAACTCTTGTCTTAGTGATAAAAGCCATAAGCTCTCATTTACCAAGTCCTCTATCCTTTGATATAAACCGTTTCAAGTTATATATTCAGATGTTAGGGGACCTACACCTATAAGTTCTCTAGGAAACTTTTGCTAATGCATCTTTTTGTTTAACTACTTTACAAAATATACTTAGTTTTACCCTTTAAAAATGAAATTTGATGTGTGTAAGGTTTTTGAAAATTTTTCTAAAATCACTGAAACTATTTTCACACCAAAATCAAGATCCTTTATACATACGGTGGAGGTGAGTATAAAACACTTTCATATTTTCTTAGTAAGGCATCAAACACATAACATCCCCATCATATACATTATTGGCTTTAGAGAATACAAACACTAACATATCGTGGAAACTAGTCTTGTTCTTCTAGACGATGCCTTTTTGCCTTTTTATTTTTAGTCCTATGCATTTCAAAGTGCTACATATCTCATCAATAGAATGCCCACTCATATCCTTAATCACGATACTTTATACAACAAACTCTTTGGACATTATCCAAAATATACCTCGCTTAGAGTTTTTAGTTCTCTTTATTATCCATGTTTTCAATCTTATAACTCTCATAAACCTTAATCATGTTCTAGGTCATGTGTATATCAAAGTTTCTCATTACCACATCACTCCTTCATTTGTTATGACACTACCTTAAATCATATCTTATGTCTAGACATACTATTTTATTTGATGATATTTTTCCATATCAAGGTAAATTCTCTTCAAATCTAAATATCTCCATTTTCACCTTCTCTAAATATCTTTCAAAGTTCTCAAATCAAACTCACGATTGATTCAAAACTCCTACTAGAGATGATCTTGATCGTGCCATCTTACCTTATTCTATACCTCATTACAAAAATCCTATTTCAAACTTAAGTGCCATGTCACAAGTTGTCTCAACTTCATCTTCACCAAGTATCACTTCTTATCATACTTTAACACAGGGTTGTAGTTCAATTTCTCTACTTCATAACTCTACCATACCTAGTGCTACATCCTCTTACACTTCACATAATATCATAACTATATGTAATCCAAGTCGACCTAGAAAAAGCACTACCATTGACATACCTCAAAAACAATCGTCAATTTAATGCTCATATGTGATTACCTATTCCAGAAAGCAAAAATCTACAAACTAAAAAAATATTTTCCTTATAGATATACTCCTTAATCTCTATATAAGAGAGTCCACCTTATTTACCCAAGCTCATAAGCATCCTTATTAGTGTGATACCATGAGCAAAGAATTTTTGGATGTCCCAAAAAATAACACTTAGACCCTTGTCTCCTCTTTCTCTTACATAAAACATTATTGGGAATATATAGGGTTTATAAAATTAAGAGAAACCTTGATTGCTATATTGCTTACTATAAAGATTGTTTTTTGTTAAAGGGTTTCATCAACATCTGGGCATTGATTATACTGAAACCTTTAGTCTAGCCATTAAGTATGTTAATATTGGTCCTATAGGTACAATTGTAGTAACACATGGATGGATTTAAAACGAACTAGATGTTAATAACGCCTTCATATAAGGTACTCTCTCTAATTGTGTATTTATATAACAACATTAAGTATTCATTAATTCTCAATATCTAACTCATGTCTGTAAATTGAACAGAGCAATTTACAATCTTCTTTAAGCTCCAATAATATGGTATAATGAACTTCAATCCTTCCTCATTACTATGACTTCATCAACTCCAATAGTGATACTTCTATTTTTATCTACAATTTGGGCATATGTACTATATGTTTACTTCTCTATATGGATGACATTATATTCATTGGAAATCAATCTTCAAAGTTATGTGAGGTCAATGCTTATCTCTCTAATTGATTCTTTTTATAAGATCTTGGCTAGATCAACTACTTCCTAGGTGTTAAAATGACTCGATCTTCTAAAGGGCTATTTCTATCTCAATAATAATATATTATTGACCTTCTCTAATGCAACAAAATGCACAAAGCTAAAGAGATTAGTACTACATTGCCTCCATTAACCTCATCACATTGGCTTGCTTTGAAAAGAATAATTAGATATCTCAAAAGAATATCCTATTATAGTATATTTCTCTCAGCTCATTCACCTATTACACTTTATACCTGTCTTGATGTTAATTATGTTGGTGATGCAGACACACATTTCTCAACCTCCAAGAAAAAATCCACTATCATTTGCTCATCCACTAAAAATGAACATCATGTTATTGCATTTGTTATTGTTGAAGTCAACTGGTTGAATAATTTGAAAAAAATTGCCATCTTAGTTTCGACACCTCCCATAATTTATTGTGACAATATTGGGGCAAATTAATTATGTTCCAACCCTATCTTCCACTCGCCTATAAAGTAAATTGCTATTGATTTTCATTTTGTTCATGATCAAGTGGCTCATAAACAACTTCGTATATCTCATGTTCATACTATAGATCAATTAGCTGACTTTCTTGTTCCCCTCTTAATAATAGTTTCTTATTCATTGGTCCAAGCTAAATGTCCTTGCTATACCCATATGCTTACAGGGGCATAATAAAGATCTAGTGTAATTATTCCATGATCATTTCATTTTACCTGTTCATAGTTGTATAACTATAATTCTATGCTACTATTAAGCTTTAGTTAAAAATTCAATTTGTATATAAATTTATATGTATCATCTTATAAAAACCTCCATTTTTTTAAATTAAAACCTTGTAATAAAATATAACTAAAACTTGAAAAAGGCAACACCTTTTATTTTTAAAGTTATGATTTAGCTACAACTTTCTCCTTTTTCTTCATTTTCAACTTTTTAATCTTTCTTTTTAATGTCATTAATGTATAAGATCGAATAGGGTTAGCACTCTAATTATAAATCCTCGTTGTTATATCCCTCTTCTTGATTTATTATATTATGAATGTGGTGTTGAACTTGTTTTCTTCTTTGCTTCTTATTTTTATTCTTCTATTTGGTTTTGTGGAGGATTTTTTTATTATATTACTTATGGAGGAAGGACACTAGAGTTGGTTTATATCCTATGGTTAATAGTTGATTGTAGTTTAGTGATACAATTATTTAAAGGTATTATATATTTGATACACATTTATATGTATATAATAAAGTTTTTTTTGGGGGGGGGGAATATACATTACAAATAATGTTCTATTGAGACTGGAAATTAATAGACTGTAAAAAGATTAATATATATTAAGTCTCTTCTTTATGAAGGAGGTAGTCAATCATATAAACTAAAGTATAGAGATACTTAAAAAAAACGTATGGGTGCTTATTATAGAACTTCACTAAATTGATTATATGAGAGAATTCCATTTAGAACATTACTTGTATGTCGATAGAAATTCTTATTGTGATGATTATATAAGTGATTCTTTAACTTGAGATCTCAAGAGTATCTCATATAGGGATTGCTATGTTTTGATACTATTTATGACCTTTTCTGGCCAATGGTAACTTAAACAATATCCATTAGATATAACATAAACTATATAGAGTTTGTTGGATAATCAATATATGATTCATTACCCAAAAATGATTAAGGAGAATGTTTTATTATTCTCGATTTGTATTGATTTAAGAGATCTTTGGCTAAGGTGGAATGAAACTTTGAAATAGTTTTCAAATGTTATTAATAGAATCAAATGCTATTACTAAAGGAGTTCATGTCACATGTCCAACGTGCTCGTTATGAGGTTGTGATAGAGAACTAATATGATTAAAATCAAATAGAGTAGACATTAATCCTATATTTTATGTCTAATCAGAGAATTATATGATGAAATGATTGGATTATACAGAAAAATCATGCAAAAAGGGTTAGTCAAAATCACTTTGATGTTCCTAATATTTGGATGGTCATAACATGTTTCTAAACACTAATCTTAATATATGAATATAAATTATTCAATTAGAGAATTAAATATAAATTAAATGAATAATTTATCTAATACTAAATATGATATAGGGTTATAATTTATATCTATTGTTAATATATTTAGGAACTTAATGAATCACACATAAAGAACTGGTTGAAGAGAGAAAATGTGTTTTATACAAGTTAGATTTGATTGTAAAGTTTGAGAAACTTTAGAATTAAGTATGATATATTTAATAAATAGGGATCAATATGAGATATTGAATCTTATTCAGGTCTAATTGGTATTTAAATAGAATTAATTATAATTTTAATTAAATTTAGAACTTTATTTAATTAAATTACCAAAATGTTCAAAACTTATTATAAATATGCCTAGGCTCTAGGAGTTAGCACTTGTTATCTAACCCTTTCTACATTACTTGTAAAGTTCTCTCAATAAGTTCTATAGATATCATTAGACGGTGACCAAGTGTATGGCTCTTGTGGTTGAGGTGAGCCAATTTTAACAATAGTTTGAGGGAAACAATAAGAAAGAGATCAAACTATACAATAAGGCGCAATTTATGATTCATGCTTTATTATGTTTTATACGTTAATTATGTTATAGATCTCTACTTTTAAGAAATCAAATGAAAATGTATTGTTTTTATTTCACTATGCGCGAGATTGGATTTCATGCTGATTTTTCAACAATGACATCACAACCATCTTTTAATTTTATAACTTTGTTAAAAATATTTGATTGTTTTTTAATAATTATAGAATTAATTACGCAAAGTTGTAAAACTTAAATCTTAATATTAGATTGGATATGAATCATAATCTTAAAATCAAATTGGATTTGAAGAATAATATGAAAGTTTCATATTAAAGCCTTACAAATCCTAAATTATTTAATTTAAAAAGTTTAGATCTCCTAATTCTTTTTTTTTTGGGAAAAATTGAGATCTGGAAAATCAATTACATATCCCTAAGATTGAAGTTTCTTTAACTTGATTGAATGACAAAGCATTTGGGTTTTAGAAACTCATAACACCAAATTAATACATGATTTATTGACTTAGACCCTGTCTCATCATGTTCGTAGTAAACAAATTCACACTTTGTTGTTATTCACAAAAACAATCCCTCTGCAAGCAGAAGTTAAGATCTTAGGCCATTGGATTTTGTTATATGGTGAATCGTTAGTTTTTGAGTGAAGTTTTTGGCTATGATTTGGTTGAAATTTATGGTTATTGGCAATTGCTTGAGTTTTTCGTGTTGGATGAGACTGAGGCGTGATGCTGGTAGCTTCTCCTTGGCAGTGGCATGGAGATGATGTGGAAGAAGATAGGTAGCGCTGCACACGAGAATAGGCAATAATTGGCGTATGGTGATGACAAGTGGTTGTCATATCGCTCTTTACAGGCGGTAGTTTAGAACATTGATATGAATATTGTACTAGTACTAGTATCATATTTGGTTATGGTACAATATTGTGCCGATATCGATAAATACTGAGTATCGTTTCATGTAAGTTTTTAAATTTATAAAATTCCCTGAATTTTTAAAAAATTACAAAATAGTTTATTAGTATATTGTATTGTATATTTTATAATTTTACATCAAGCACGTCTCCAAAAATCTTAATAATAAAAATTTAAAATAAAAACAATTTTTATTTTTATTAACATTAGTTTTCAAATATTTTACAAATAAATAATAACCATAATTAATATAAAAAAATCATTTAATCATCATATAAATATAAAATTAAGATCAATATAAAGTATTAAAAATATTACAATTTCATCGTATAATAAATAATAATTATATCAAAACATCAAATAAAAGAACGATAAATTTCCTTAACTCTCTAACTATTACAGTTTACAACAAGAGTTCATGATGAGGAAACAATCGATTATAAGTGAAATATGAAACAAAAATATTTACAATTATATTAAATATATAGAATTTAACATATACATCAAATATAAGTAAAATTAAAAAAAGGAGAAACAAAAACTTGGACCTTCATTTAATCATCTAAGAGATAACTGCTATAACTGCATTAACCTTAATTCTCATTTAGTGCAAAATACTCATCATTGAGAGGAACCTCATCATTGCTATAATTTAAATTAATTGTACCAAATGATATGTAAATGCTTTCTTATCCAAGATTATCTTCCAAGTCACTCTCATCTATCAAATTTAGTTCCTTAGAAACCCAATCCCTTAAAAGATCGATATTATCAATGCAAATTGGATCCAATGAACTACTTATTCTATTAAGAGTCCTAGTAAACAATAAAATTTAATTATTAGAAATTATATCTAACTTAATATTGGTAATAACATACTTTTTTTAAAGCTTTAAATTGTATCGAACAAAGACCAAGTTATTTAATCTTTAGTGCTCCATTCTATTCCTTTTCTTGGAATGGATGAATTTAAATGTGCTCTAATTCCTTTCACAACCCGTTATACTTACACATTGACTTAGAATTCAAATTGTAAGCCTTTGCAATTTTGGAACACCACTTTTGAATTGATCCTACCAAAAAATTGTAAGTCGTAAGACAACAAAAGCAGTGTTATAAACAAAATAAAGTAATAATTAATTTTCAACAAGTAATAAATGTGAAAAAATATATACTTGGATTAAGTTTTTCTCTTTGTCAAATTGTAATTGACATCCCAAAATCTCCGGAAGACTCCTTATAAATCTCCATTTGTGAGTTTAGAAGATCTTGCATCATCTTATGGGCAATAACTGTTGTAATAATTAATAGCATTTCTTTATTAACATCAACTTTCTTTATAGAACTTGGTCCAAAATAGACACTAGGATTCGAAAATGCCCTAATTGTAAACAACAAAGAGTAGAATTGCCTTTCCCGTCTCTCATTGATGAATACAAGATAAGGTGTGCATAAGGAAGACCTATTTTTGGATTGGCCTTACTTTTTTCACCCTCTCTATGGTATCATAAAAATAACCCATTGTTGCCTTTTCATCATTATCAGCCAAACGAAACACCCTCTATAAAGGCTCACAACTTATATTACAAATTGGCATTGGGACCAAAATTCAATATTTTCAAGCATAATTCTGGAAGCTTCCAATTTAACATTAGACCTAGCATATTGAGATGCAACTCATTTATCACTTGTAAAACTCTATCTCAAATCTTTCTTCATTATAATAAAACACTGAAGTGATAAGAAATTCCTTACAAATCTTGGAACAACAGAATGTTATAAATTTCTATCATTGGGAAAATCATTTCTCATCAAATTCAAGACCCATGAACTTAGTCATCTTTTTATTTTTTGCATAGTCTCATCGATGATGAGAAAATAACTAGCATCCCCTAGATTTTCTAGCATTAAATCAATGCAATATGCAACATAAGGAGTTTAAAAAAAGAAGAATTATACT
This sequence comes from Erythroxylum baracoense, assembly GCA_025629805.1. Classification (NCBI taxonomy): domain Eukaryota; kingdom Viridiplantae; phylum Streptophyta; class Magnoliopsida; order Malpighiales; family Erythroxylaceae; genus Erythroxylum; species Erythroxylum baracoense. The sequence goes on from JAOTAY010000008.1 coordinate 11,173,770, forward strand.
TGCTTTTTAATCTTCTTACAACCGCTTTATAAGCGGAATCATTGTCAATAATGAACTGAACAATATTTTCTAGCCTTAATTTATTCACAACTTCATTGAATATTTCAGATAAACTATCAGCATTCCTAATAAAGCTAGATGTATCAATAGACTTCAAAAACATTGAGCCTTTTATAGAATAAACCAAAAAATTAATAATATGCTTATGTCTCCTATTAATCTTACCATCACACAAGGTTGAACACCTATAAGTAGCCATTCTTCTTTGCTCCAAATAACTTCTAATTTTATAAACAGAGTTACTGAAATGTTTACCTTTATAGTTATCAATAGAAAGATTTTTGTATCCCCGACTGTCAGAGGCTATAACATCCACCATAAGCTAACAATAATAAGATCGATAAGCATTAAATGATACGCCAAAATCATACCACCATTTAGCCATTTCATAGCTACATTGTGAGTTGTTTCTGTTGATTGCACAACATTATAAATTGAAGGCAAAGCTCCAAAAGTTATTCCTGGAACAAAAATTTTACATCTACCTTCTTTTTTTTCCTAAAATCAGGTCCATATATAACAGCCAATTCTTGTTGGGTAAGAACACTACTAACTTCAACATTTCTACTATTATCTTGAACATCAACAAATGAACTTCCACTATTAGATTCATAATTCAATCTCTCGCTTCTGTCTTTTGATACTATTCAAGCAACGTTTTCATTTGCCACTTCACATTATAACTCACTTTTTTACATGGTTCCATATCTCTTTTAACCCCAGCTAAATGCTTCTTTAATCCGGTAATTCCTCCACCTTTCAAATGCTTGTTACCGAGGGTTAATGTAGGATAAAGCCAGGTTGGATCATTCTATCTTCCTAACGTGGTTGAATGATCAGAAGTACTTGAACTTCCTTCTATTTATCTGTAAAAATAAATGAGGGCATATATCAAAATAAAGAACCCATAATTTCATTGTCAACTACTATCACAAAATATATATTGCTTAATTCAAAAGTCTAAACTAATACAATTATAGAAATCACATATACATCTTATATAATATAACTCATTTTGTATGATTACATCATATACAATCCAATTTCATTTAAAACAATTCAACAATAATTTAAAAACCGACAATTCAATATATCTTATATAATATAGCTCATTTTCTATGATTACATCATTCAACCATAAACTAAAGACATACACTCACATCTATAACATATTTAACTTTAACCACAACTCACAACTATAAGTTTACACCTTACTTTATGTAATCTCATAATTCAACTGTAAACTAATACATTTTGTTTACTTATACAATTCAATTTATAATACTTATAATTAGTTTATTTTCTTAACTAATTTTAATCAATATTGTTACTCAAATCCTAATTCCCAACTTTGATTTAATAATTTTTCATTCACCAATTTTAATTAACATTCTTATTTCTTACCCAAATTTTCCAATGCATTAATTTTCTTTATAAATTGACAATGTCTAAATTATATTGAAATTCAATCAACTCACACAAACAATTCCAAATTTCAAATTTAGATTTTCCAATTCATTAATTTTCTTCATAAATTGATAATATCTAAATTTTATTGAAATTGAACTAATTCACACAAACAATTTCAAATTTCAAATTTCAAATTCAAATTTTCCAACCCATTAATTTTCCAAGAATTTCTCACAACACTAACTCACACAAACAATTCCAAGAATTTTAAGAATTCCAATAATTCCAAGTTTCCAATAATTCCAATTTTCAACACTTCCATCAATTCCAATTTTTAACAATTCCAAGTTTTCAACAATTCTAATTTCCAACAATTCCAACTATCACAAAACATACATACACAGCCAAATATAATGCATCAACAAATGAACTTCCACTATTAGATTCATAATTCAATCTCTCGCTTCTGTCTTTTGATACTATTCAAGCAACG
>JAOTAY010000008.1:11180645-11196608 GCA_025629805.1 Erythroxylum baracoense
AACTTACAATACATATATAAAAGATTGATTGCATACATATATTACTATGATTATTAATCCTAGCCTAACAATAAAACTAAGTCTCATAGTAATCATTCCCTAGCATATAATATGTACAATATCCTTTATATTTGCATATATAGCACAAAAAATACATGAATTAATGTATGCAAATATTGAATATACATTAAGCTAACCCAATTAACAAATTCAGCTAATTAACCCAATCATCATATATACCTAAATATTGCATATACATATACCTTAAATCTACTTGTTACAAAAATATAGTATATATATATACCTAAATTAACACAGTCGACGGAAAGGAGAACCCAGACGGCGACGGACAGCGGGGTGAGGAGGGAGATGCAAACGGCGACGATAGCACGACACGACAACGAGAGGAGATGCACGGCGATTAGGAGAGGAGACACACGACAGGACGGCGCAGCAAGGAGAGGAGAGGACGGCGGGGCAAGCAGAGGAGACGCACGGCTCGGGGAGAGGACGGTGACGACTGAAAAAGGAAGAAGCAGAGGAGAAAGGAAGAAGAAAGGTTTGGGGGTCTTTTAACCCCCGAACTGGAACGATGTCGTTTGATATTAAACCAAACGACGTCGTTTTAGTTTTAAAACAATTACATTTAATTTAACGATGGAACGCAAATACCGTCGGTACATAACCGACACCGCGTAAAATTCACTGACGGAAAATATTCCGTCGGTAAAATTCTGTCGCTGCTCAATATCGGGAAGACTTCCCGCTTGATTTAACGGCGATTGCATAATTTTCGTCGCTATATTCCGTCAGAAAATTTGCATGAATGTTTTCCTTCCACCTTTACCGAAGAAAATTTAGCCCATTGCAAAATGAAAATTTTCATCATAGATTCAGCAACTGATACTGAGTTTCCGTCGGTAATTACAGAAGGAGTTTTTTCCGTCAGTAATATTTCGTTGCTATCTTCTATTTTTCTTGTAGTGAGATACCATTATTATTCTTATTTGACACCAAGATACATGATGTCAATTATTAGTATTCAATTTATGTCATTTGATATTGACTTGTAAGATACAGAAATTAATGTGTTCTAAGTACCTAGATAAACTTGATAAACTTGGGTCCTTAGAAGTTATTCTTTAAACCTTTCTTAATCCATATCTTTTTTAGTTTACTTACTAAGAACTATTTCAAAAAGTAATTTCTTTTATAAGCCTATTGTCAAGCTTTAAGCCTAAATCAACCTTATTAGGTATGTAATTGCCTGCTATCTAATGACAAGCCTAACCACTCAAGTCTCATCATCAAAGTAAGGCTAAAAAACCCGCCCAACTTCAAAATGATCCAATATACTTTAAAATAATTAAAAAGAATTTTTTATTAAATTAAAGTTTTAATCATCTAGTCTCACAAATAAATAGTTAATCCTTATAAGTAAATTAAAATAATAAATTAACAACTAAAATAATAATTTTCAATCTAAGGCTCTTTAAACATAACTCCTTTTTTTTCACACTATGCCTAGATTTCCACGTTTCTCCCAGTTCTACTCACCTAAAATATAACATAGGGTAGTAAATGCTACATAGAAAAAATAACAAATAAATGAAAGTAAAACATTACTCCATTATCTCTGTTTATGCAAATCCTTACATCCTATGTGTTTCTGGAACTACCCACATTTTTGTAACACCTATCAAGAGATAAACATACTATACAAACATCTTAGAACACATCACAATAAAATACAATATATAAAGATTTCAATTATCAGACACAATGTCATATAAATGTCCCAAGATGAGCGTTAGTTAATTGTCCTCAATAAAAGAACTTGTACACATTTAATTTGACCTAGATAATAAGCCCCAAATAATATAATGATATACAACACATTTTGACCCCAAATCATTTTTCCTAAACACTAGATTAGTACATATCCTAATCTAACATTCGCTAATAGGTCCTTGTCAACCATCTGTCACCACCACAACTCACACAAATTTAATCAATACTGTTACAGAGCCTTAATGTAGATCATGTAATACAAATTGGCCACCGCAACATGCCAATCGCATACACATGGCGTCAGCTCTTTGAAATTTAGTTACAAGTAACATTCGAGACCATATTGGTATCTCCATGACACGCTAACTCACAAGTTTGACCATATTGGTATCTCCATGACACGCTAACTTACAAGTTTATGTATAATTATAGTTACATACCATATATTACTTATTTCACACATATTCAATGTGAATAAAGACCTATCTATATAAATTTTATAAAAAATCAAACTTACCTAAGCCTGACTTAGGGGTTATGCAATTCTTTCCAAACTTAAAGAATTTAATCATGATTAAGGATTTGAAACCCTTTACAACATTACTTGTTTACTTAATTGATATAGTAAATGCTCATATATCACCTAAGAACTGCTTTCTTGATCACACAATGCACTAAGGCTTCATAGCATGTTCACACACATATGATGGCAATAAAACTCTTTCAAAAGCTTTCTAAGATTTGCTCTAGTTCCATAAATTGTTCTTACAACTCATTTAAGTTTATTTATATCCTAAATAACCAAATATACATGTTAGAGACATAAACTACTCTGTTATAACATCTAAAAACAATGACACTGTTCAACCCAATTGTTAGCCGAGTCAACTAATTGAAAATAATAAAATTAACCTAAATATCATCTTTTGTCTCAACATAAAACATTCAAACTCTATGAATTCTAACTTTCTAAAGTTTGATTGACCTATAATCTATATAGGCTGATCAATGTCAAACTGAAACACAATATACACAGATCAAATACTTGCTAGGTCTACTTACACTCTAGTACTAGGTGTAGTAAAAAAAAATTAACTAGTGAACTTTAGAGTATCATATATAGGACAAAGCACTAGTCGTACATCTCCAATACTCCATCTCTTTAATCCAAAACCTAGCAAGAGGCCATCTTATGGAAATGGAGATAAAATAGTATGGTCTGATAAATTAAGGCATTATACACAAATATGTTTGGAAAACAAAATTGTAATTTTTTGAGTCAAGTTTATTTTAGTTTTTAGTCCGTCATTAAAACATCTAGGGATATGATTTATCCGGTTGATTAATTAGCACTTTATAACTTTTCCCATTCCAATTAAGGTATTTAAAACCCTTAACTGAAATCTTGTCTTAGAATTTCTTTTTCTTTGATTAATCTTTATAAGATTCCAAATCCAATAATTAATTGGGGAGTTTTAAACAAGAACTATCAAAATAAAACTTGCTTGTATCTCTAATTAATTTGATTTGTTTACAACGAAGTCAATATTCCATCAAATGAAAACTGGTAGCGTCATCATCACGCTCATTACTCCGAATTTGAACCTTAACACAAGAAAACAAAGTATGCAGGCGTTTATTCTGTATACCTGCATTTATTAGGATGCATATATGTTGAAGTGTTAACTAACTATCATATTCTTCTCCATATCTTCAAGCTCCGTATAAGGCTCTAATACCTTGAATATCATCGGCATGCAAACCCTTGGTAGTTCCCGGTGCTATGCTAGGGTACATAATAGCCCCTTCAACTGAGCTATGCCCTAGCCCAAGAAGGTGTCCGATTTCATGCAAAGCCACCGTCTCCAAGTCGAATGTACCGGCCGTCCGACTCACCGACCATCGCTCGGACGCATCATAGTGGAACAGCCCACTCGTTGGTGCAGAAGCGTGAGCTATAGTCCCACCAGGACCGTCGAAAGGGGCCCCATCTCCATGGTCACCACTCTGAAAACTTATCTTCAGATTAGCATTTCTGTAATCTTGGGTCCTTGTAAACCCGAAATGTGTGTTGGCTTGCCATGTTCGAAATGCTCTATCAACTGCGGTCATGGCTTCTGTTGGTGTACCTTGGAGGAACCCATAAGTGAGACTGTACTGATTCGAAGGCCATCTTCTATTTCCTGGAAAGAATGAGTAGTGAGCAGTGGTGTGGAATGAGCTATGGCCTCGACGGTGATCATGTTTCTTGCTAACTCGCATCCAGTTGGTGCCGTCAATGATATCTGCTACCCCACATCTAGGTGTCATCATCTTCGATACGGTTTCCGAATCTAGAATTCCAGATGCATTCAAATGGTAATTCTGCTGGTAAACTTTGAGGGCTCGTTCCAGCAGATAGTCGAAATCATCGTCGGTAGCATAAGAATTGCTTTTGGAGTTCTTAAAGCTTAGATAACCGAAATGTTCAAGGTAATTCCTGAGCTTGTGAATGTCCTTGAGCTTGTCACCCTTATGACATCCTTTAAGATGGTTCAGGAAGTCAAATGGTGATGATTTAGTATCAGTTTCGTGGGCTAAAGTAGTTTGATATAGGAGAGCAAGGAGAGCAAAGGAAAGGAGGAGAAAAGCTATGAATGCCATTATCGATCGCCAAGCAACAGGGTGAGTAAGTACTTTTAGTTCGATTTTTGATGTGGGGTGTCATCTTGTGTTTTGAGTTTTATTTATAGATTAACTTGTTTAGGGAAGTTTATGTTTGTACGACTTGGTCCCATGTGAAAGAGTTTACTTGGTCTCCCGAGTTTGAGTGGTCAACTATAGACATATTTGAAAGTTAAATAATTCAGTTAAGCAAATCCACAAGAGCACTAGTTTTCCTCGTTTATACTTTGTTGTTACAACCCTGATTGAATTGTCCCTGCAATGAACTCATCTTATAATTGGATATATCTATTAGTGGTTATAACTAATATAAATAGTAAAATAGGATTATTTTAATAAAAGAAAATATTTTATTGCCACGACTAAATGTAAGTGAAGAAATAAAATAATTAAAGCACATAATTTATATAGTTCGGCTAATGTTTGACCTAGTCTACAAATGAGGAAATAGATTCCTTTTATCATTATGAGAAAGATAATATAAGTATGACAATAATAACTTTCTCCATCTCTCAAAGATTTTATTTTATAACTCCCTTTTTAAAGTATTTACAGTTTAGGGTTAGAAGTTTAATGATAGTAAAACTTCATTTTTTTAGAACTTTAAATTCACTGAAACTTAGTTTCACATATACCTAACGACATTAAAGCTCTATTCTCAAAAATGCCTAAGATTGTAAAATTCTATTTCTATCAAAATTTGAGGCATTTCTCACAATTCTCTAATGTTTAATAAATAGTTACTTCCTACCATACCTTTGTTAGGGGTTTCAAGCTATGTGAACATTCATCAAGTCTAAGAAATGTTTAAACTTTTCTACAGACAATATTTTTATCAACATGACAGTTGTATTATTCGAAGTATGAACCTTTTTGAATATGATTTTACTAGATTTAGTTAATTTTCAATCTTACGAAACCTTACTTCCTTCACTATGGCCCCTATGTCTCTACCTTTCTCTTAAATCTTTCTTAATCCTTTAAAAGATAGTTGCATCCTCATCACTGATAGTAAGAGGATAAACAACCGAGCCTCTCCAACTATATATCCTTAGCTGCCTAATAGTCCATCTCGTTTTGTACTTGACTGTATAATACTAATGTTTTCTTCAAGATATTGTTTGACAGTACTATTCTGTTTTATAAAAGAACAAAACTAGTTGTTATTGAAAATCATATGATAAGATGCATCAATGCCTATAGATCATCCTTTACATCATTAACATAAATAATATAACTACCATATAGTATGGTACCGATAAATTTCTTATATGAACTAGGTAAGGAATACAATTGGATTATGACTTGATTCTTATCCTAATTTAATTCTCGTCCTTAATTTTAACTATAATACCTTGTAAATCCAAGATAATCTGATTAAAACTATTAATTTGATCATTTGCTTATGAACTTTTTGTCACTTTTAAGGTATACAAATGTTGTTTTTGATGCATACGATTTGCAATTGATTTCGTATGCTACTTATTTTTAAGTTAGCAATGGTTATTTCAGCAAACTACGTACCTACCGTTATGCTCAATAGTATTGGTTATATGCATTTAACAAAATCCCTTCCTTCTCTTATGGCTCCCAATTATTTATTATTTTTTCTTATCCTTGTAACATTATCGTGCATCCCTACTGAACAAGAATTGCCCTCATCTTCACCTTTCATAAAGTGAAATTATTCGATTCATTGAATTCCTCCTTATTAAATTTATGATTAGATATCTTGATAGCTAAACCTATGCTCTAATACTAATTGTTGTGATACTAATTGTTATAATATCAATTATTTGATACTACTTATTGCAAAAAACAGAAGTAATACGAAAAGAAAATAAACGAAATAAAAATACAAAATTCAAGACATATCTTACACTTTAATTAATAATAATGGATACCACTAACAATCACACCAAATGATGACCTTTTAATTGGTCAGTTTTAAAATTGAATTGATTACAGTGTAATTAATTTAATATTTAGAATTATATGAAATCATTGTATATACAAGAGTACGCATAGTATAACTACAAGGGCATGGGATCTGCAATCTGCAATCTGCATTAATAATAGGTGAAATCTACACCAAATAAAAAAGGTAATTTTCTCCTTCATCTTTAGGTAAACTTGTCAGTGGAAATGTTAACCATTCTAATATTATCTGTAATTAATCATTTTTATTCTAGTGAAGAGAAAATGAAAAGATACAACAATATGTTTTCATTCATCAGTATTATAAATGGATTTATAAGGAGTCTATTGAATGAAGACTACCGTATGTTTAAAGGTTTCTGATACAATACATTATTATTACTATTTTTTTACTTTTCACCATTCTCATACATGAATCTTGACCGGTTAGTCAGACCTTTTGTGCAAGAAGATGGGCAGTGAGTTATCTCGGTCGCTTAAACAATTGAGAAAATATCATAGTTTTGTGGTTTCATTCTGGAAGCAACTTTCTGTACCTCCTAATTAACCAAGGAAGGCCTCTTCAAAGATGCTCACTGTTAAAGAAATAGAAGAGAGGTGAGTTCTTCAACTGTGCTAATCTAGTCTTTGATTAGAATTATATTCAATGATATTCAATAAATGATTGACTTCTTAATGTTGTTAAACAACTATTAAAGTATAAGTGTATATATAACGTCTCTAGTTAATTGACTTCTTTCATTAATACAAAAGAATTCCATAACATTAAAATATTGTCAATAGAATCTTTTCAAATATATAAAACTTAGAAAAATATTATATCTATATTTTAATTGGTTTAGAATATTAATCAGCACATAAGTATACCAACCTTTTAACCTCTTTATATGACTAATTGGTTTACTCATACTCATTATTTTCATTAAAAATCTATGAAAAATGAAATAAAACATCGTTGAATTAATTTATTACTTCAAATGAATCTTTCATTTCATTCACTGAAGCACATGTAGCTATCACTCCGATTGCCAGTCTCAGAGCATCTCAAATCATCAACCATAACAATTTACTAATTCAATCAAAAAAAGTTAAAATGAATTAATTAAGGAATCAATTATTGTCAAGACTAATTAAATGAGTTTAAACATCTAAACTTTTCAATTTCAAGTCAACGAAGCAATAGTTTGTGATAGATAAATAAACAAATCCTCCGTGGGTGAAAGCCTTTTGAGAATAAGTATATATATATATATATAAAAGCTTTTGCACATGGACATAATCGAGTGTTCTACGAATTTCCATTTTGCTGAGTCGTGGGCCTGAAAATGTTCTCAAACAGCCTTTGAACTAATTTTATGGCCTAACTTTCTTGACTTAGACCTTAGCTCACCTCTAAGTTAACAAATAAATGTTCACAAATAAAATAAAAGTCTACTAAAAGTCGTTCATAATTCACGATTATATTAAATTCATTGTAGTTCATTATCCTTATTAAAAAAATTTATAAAAAAGTTAATAGGTCTAACAATTTGTAGATCATAACAAAAAGAGATTAATTCAATCATAAATTACTATATTTTGTAGAGAAAGTTAAGACAATTGAATATAATTTATGTCTTCATTCAGTCAGTATTACAAATGGATGTTTAAAGAAACTATTGTAAGGAAGATATATTACGTATCTGTAGGTGTTTGTTTCTTTGCTCTCCACCATTCCTAGACGCGAAGCTTGACAGTTTAGTCAAGTCTTTTCTGCAAGAAGATGAGCCATGAGTTGTCTCTTCCACAGTTTTGGAGTTTATTCTGGAAGCAATTTTGTGTACCCTTCTAATTGACAAAGGCCGGCGTCTTCAAAGATGCTAATTAACCATTAAAGAAATAGAAGAAAGGTGAGGTCTTCAACTATGTAATTAGTCTGGTCTTTGATTAGAACTATATAAATTATAATCGTCGAGGGTTGACCACATACTGTTGTTCAACTACTAATAATAATAATAATTGTTGTTGTATACTATTGAGAAAATATATAGAAAGAATTGAAAATAATTAAAAAAGAAACATAAGAATACAAGAAATTTTTAACAAGGTTCGAGCAAAGTGTGCTTACGTCTTCATCAGAAGCTAAATTCTGTTATTTTGTTATTGAATAATATGATAATAGATTCAATTATTAGGTTCGGAAACCCTAATTGATAAAAATTTATTACACTTTTCCCAAACTCATCCAAATTAGAGTTTGACCACATATCTCGCTTTTTCTCCTCGCACTTGGCACCATTTGTGATATAACCATGTCTTCTACGGAAACACTTCCCCTACACTAATGTGCCCGTGCGTTTGTCTCGCATGGTTTATGACATAACCGTATCCTAAACCACACATCTTATAGAAACATGTTCGCCGTACTAATACGCTTATGCCTTCATATTTGATTTGTAGAACAAATCAAGGCCATGCATTAGGCCATGTCCACTTCCCAGGGCGTGTCTACCTAAAGGCTTTCAAGAAATATCTATTTCTATCATGAAGTTCCAAAATTGCATGCCCCTTTACGGCGGCGATACACATCAGTCTCCACCTTAACTTATATTCTCTTTATATAAGTTGGGTTATATTCATTTCTAACACCTTGAGATATTTATTAAGTTTAAACAATGCTTGAACTTCTTTTCGGCAATTATCTTTGTCAATATATCAAATACTTTCTCTAAAATATGAACCTTTTGCAACAAGATATATTTAGATGTATTCAAGACCCTGATTTTGTGAATCTTCATATAATATATTTTCTTATTTCTTGAATGATACACTTGATTCTTTGTTAGGTAAATGACACTTTGACGATCACATTATATTCAAACTCCACCTTGATCAATACACAACACTTTTATTAGGGATTAGATCTCCTATTTCAATTATAATGTTCATATTATATTTTATTAAATCTCATCAACACATTTATGTGGACTTCACATAAATGTATGAATGAGATTTAATAAAACAGAGTTGGAACAGAAGATTTGATGGGCCTTTACTAGCTTATAAGTCATAACACCTCTTTAGTAGCCCTATCCATAGCCCTATCCAGTGTTATATATTCTATTTTGTTATAGACAATTAAACTGTAGATTGTAACGTTAAATTTAGCAAATAGTCCCCCCTAAAAGAGTAAAAACATACCTTGTAGTATACCTCTTATTATCTAAATCTCCTAAATAGTTTGCATCCACATATTCCATAATTAAAGGATCACCTTGTCAACTGATAAACACAATTCTTTTGTCATACCCTCAAGTGTAGAAATATCCATTTGGTTGTTTCTCAATGTGGTCTTCCAAATTACAATATGGACTTAATGACCTCAATAATAACAGGAGCCAAATCTAGCCTCATACAATCTATTGCAAACTTTAAACATCCAATAACTTTAGCATATAGTATCTTAGACATATAATTGACCTCTGTATCTATTTTTCAAAATTGAACTCGGGAAAGTCTGAAGTGATTTGGCAATAGAGTTCTCATACGTTTATCCTTACTCATTCTAATTTTTTCCAAAATTTGTAAGTGTCAAACACACAGGATTTCACAAAATTTCGGCATGTAAACATGCTCTTTGCAGGTAATTACAGTTGACAAATCATCACAAGTTCTTCACCAATCAGGTTCACAAGTTACGTAGGAATGGAAATTAATGAATCAACGTTGGTGAAAGAAAGGCAAAGTAGAATAAGTAGCATAAATGATGGAGTGACATTGAACATAATTTTCTGCTCTGTAGAGCCTTTGCATTTAACATTTTGGCTAGGAGCTACTAATTTGAAAAACTGAATAAATTCTAAAGGAAATTATTTGCTGCATTTACTAAAAACAAACAAATCTCCAAAATTATGGAAAACACTTTAACAAGAACAAGAATAAGAACAAAGGCCAACATTTTTCACTCTCTTGGTTCCAGTTATCTTTTAAAATGGGAATAAATATTATTTAAAAATAGTTGTAAATTAAGTATTTAAATCAATGTTTTAAAAATTGGATTGGACATTGAATCCATCAAATTAAAGGTTTAAGGTTTAAAGGTTCAACCGGTATTAAACCGCTATAAAATTGGTATATAATAAATAAGAAATAAAATTTATAAAAGTAAGTAAAAATTAAATATTTGATTGAAATAAAAAATAAACCAATGTCTATTATTATATAATGAACTAATAATAAATAAATATGAGTCTAATATAAAAGTTAAATAACCATACAAATCAAAATTGTATTTCTAAAGGAAGTTGTGTCTCATTATTGTCAAAAGCTCCAAATGATCTAACGCTATCTAGAGACTCGTAAACTAAGCTTTCATCCAAAGAATTTGCATCAACTTCTTCTACTGCTTTCAAATAAATTAATTACAAATTAGTAATGTATGAAATTATTCTCAATTGTAAATTTGTAATATATCATATTTTTAACTTAAATATGATCAAAATAAGATATGAACTGACATCAATAGATATTTAATTCATTGTGACAAATGCATTATCTTCATAAACCGCCTTTTCAACTTCATTATAATCAAGATCAGGGGATGGTTCTTCTTTTTTGATCAAAAAATCAGTATGATCAATACAATTAATATCAACTGGATCATACGTTCTCTTTTTACTAAGCGCTCTGAATACATAATAGAGAAATTATAAAGTCAATAATAAAAATAAAATTAATGAAATAAAAACACAACTATAAAATACCTATACCTGCTCTTTATTCTCAAATTATAAGTAACGTAAACAAGGTCATTAAATCTTTGATGTTCCAAATGATTTCGTTTCTTTGTATGAATACGTTCAAAAACATATTCATAACTTGATACAAAAGCTATTTAACTAAGTAATTTAATATTGAGTTTTCTCAATATTGGAGTACTATTACCGAATAATCTCTACGATTCATCTGTATTTTAAATTAATGGTTATGAAAAATAAAATATATATTATTAATAAGTAAATAATGAGTTAAAAGTATAAAAAATTACCAGGCTACATTTTTTCATCATAAGTTCTCTCTTTACTGATGATCTAGAAAAACTCTTTAAACCTTCAAGGTACAATTTAATTTCATTTATCGCTTGTGATTGCTCTTCAATAAAGAAAATACCTTTTTATTTAATCACATCAAACAGATTGCCCAACATATTATTTGTACATGTTGCTAAATGGATTGAGAAAATAAGTTGCTAAGTGGATCCTTTGAGTAAGATGCTTATCCCATCATCGGTCAATAATATCTATATAAGGCTTGTATAATTTCTCTTTTCTTTTAAAAAGATTTATAATTGTTTTGTGAGCTCTATACATATCATCATATATATAACCCAAAGATGGCTTCTCATCTAAGTCAACAATCCTCAACAACTTATAATCAGAGCCACAATGTTCATAATGATCAAGCAAGCATCCCAAAATTTATTATTTAAAATAATAGCACAAACTTCTTTCCCTTTTTCACGCTTTGATAACTTATGATTTGAAAATTATTTATTTGTCATAAATTTTGAAGTAGTTGCTTATGTCCATAAATACTTTTCAAAGTAATAAATGTAGCTGCAAACCTGGTAGGCGTAGGACGCACCATCTCAACCCAATTTTCTTGCTTTCTTAACCATGAGAAAAATGTGATATGATTATACACAAAAAATGTGATCTTAGATGCACGTGAAGCAAAACTAGAAATATGGTCCATACTACCAATATCTTTTGAAATAATACAGTAAGCAGCGCATGGAGACCAATAAATATGCCCATACTTTGATTGTAATAAGTACCCAACTGATACGTAATTAGTTGCATTATCTATAACAAAATGTATAATTTTCTTTGGTCCAACCCACTCGACAATTTTAGAAAATAATTCAGATGAAGCGTTAGCACTTTTTACCATATCAGAAGCATCAACAAACTTGACAAAAGTTGTTCCAATATTACAATAAGCTAAGAAAATAATCACGGTTTTTTGTCTTTGATGAGTCCACTCATCTGCCATATTAGTGCATCCTGTTGATTCCCAACTAGACTTATATGCGTCCACAATTAACCAACATTCCTTTTTTAAATCTTGAAGCAAAGGCTCATACATCTTATAATAAAAAGGTACCTTAAATCTTGGACCTATCAATGTTGTAGTATCTATTGCTTCTTGAAAATATGGTGAATTTAAAGCATTTAAAAGGAATACATGAATGATAGAACCATCTAGCCCATATTTTTTTACATCGTAAAACAACATCCTTATCAGCCAAAACACTTTTTAGATTAGGTTGAGTACCTGAAGTAGTTTTTGGAGAAAAATAAGAATCTATGTCAATAGTAGCTTTCCTTTTCCTTTTATCTAATACTTGTGGTGCTTCATCATCTCCAAATGATATATCATAAGCCTCTTTATTTTCCTTTATCTTTTTTACTTATTGCTGCAAATAATTTCCAATCATATCATATACTTTAAATGATACTTTTTTGCATGAAGCAATGTTACCCTTAAAACCAGTAAGATGTTCTTTCATTCTATAAATTCTACCTTCTTTAAATATTCCCATCAGATGCTTGAGAAGAAGAAAAATAATTCCATGCTAGATCGGACTTACCACAAGTAGAGGATGCGATATTCATCTAATTTTTTATGATGATTCCATATTCTCCATTATGATTTAACCTAGAAAGTATTAGAAAAAGTGGGTATTCTATCATCAGTGAAAAATTCTCCTACTTAAATAATTCTCATCATCAGTTGTAATAGAGAATGACAGTCACAAGCATAAAATTGTTCTTTAGGATACCCTTTTTCAACAATTTATGAACCTTATCCCATTGACTATGGCAAATTGTAAATATAAGTCTAGAAAAGTGAAGACAAAATAATGAAAACTCTTTGTCATCTTCTAGAACTAGAGATTATTATAATTATGTATACATGAAGTTATGCTATTGATATGTTCATTTGTATCTGATAGCTTGTCTTTGCTTTAGAAAAGGTTTTGTCAGTATGGAAGTAAAGCAATCACTTAAACTACATCAGAGTGGGCAAAGAAAAATAAGAATGTGGCCAAAGAAAAATGAGAATGATTACATTCTGAATGTTTAGTGTCATTTTAACATCTCTTATTATTGCACTCTTCTTGTCGCATACCAAACAAGTGGGGAAATTATTAAAAGGACACCTTTAAATCTTAAGATTTCCACTGTTAAAATTGGTCATTTGCCAATATCAAAACTTCCATTTTAGATCATATTTATTCTCTTTGAATGATGTTCATAATACTAAAGTGATGTTTTATGATGGTTTCAGATATGAAAATGAAGATGGAAGCAAAATATAAGCACATAAATTACAACCTAAGTTTAAAGGAAAAATAAGGCAGGCAAGCAAAGCTAAAGAAAATGGAATATGAGAAGTGAAAAGATTAACCCTAGAGGTCTTATTAGGCAGTATAATATCAGAGTTATAAAGCAAGCAAAACTTAGAGACAAGATCAAGTATATACTTGTTACACTTATTTGGTAACCATCAATAACTTTCAATCACTGAAAATAGAACAAAACATACAAATCTCTAAAGCGAGGTTTTGAAAACTCTAAATTCCTAAATCCTTCCACTTAACCATACTAAAACAAATAATTCCACTGAAACTAAAACATTTAAAAGCAACAACAACTGATAAGGAAAATGAAAAACCAAAATCCAAACAAAGAGAGAAATGTACCATAACTAGATGAAGTGAATATAAAACAATACAAGTAAGCAAACCGAAGTGGGAAGATCTTAAAAAGCTATTTTTACACATATTCAGCAGATGGTAAAAGAAGAGAGAAGTGGGTGTCACGTGATTATATGAAAAAGGACAAGAACACAGAGAAAAATAAAACAACTTCCAATAGTTGTGATCGTGCGTATCTGCACTCAATCCTATGTAGGTAATGGAAAAGTTAGTATAGCAACTATAAACTCAAAGTCATTCGAAAACATGATATTTATGAACAACCAAGGAACAATGGATCAAATACAAAAACAACAAGAAACTATAATCAATTTGGAAAAACAAAAGTCAAGTTAAAACCATCACAAACCATGCATATACACAGAAACCAACAGCAGAATGGTGACTATACATATACACAGAAACAAACCAACAACAAAATAATACTCACTTATTAAACTTTGCTCCAACAAATAGCTATGTTATATCGCTAAAGTATTTTCAATTTTGGTGTTTTAAATCAAAAAATTCAATCCTTTAAAGAGTATATATAACACAACTATCAAAATTAGATATTGAAATGAAATAGAGTTCTAACTGTTACAAAAAACTAATTAATCAATAAGTATGAATGAAGAAGAAATCTACATGAAGCGATTATGTTATCCTTATCTCCTTATCTATGATCTCTTAGTAAGTTGAAACCTGAATAACACAAAACAAATTGGAACTCTATAGAAACTTGGCAATTAGAATCACCATTTCACTCCAAAATCCATTCATCAAATCTCAAATTTTTTTGCTCATCCATCCATCTACTCAATAATAGTAGCACCAAAATGGCAAAAAAGTAGTACCCCTTCAAAATAAAAAACAGAAAGGCCAAATTTAAGAGAAAATACAATAATAATGACAAATATCAAATAGAAAGGTTTTGTTTAGAATAAACATTTCATGACTGACAGTGAAATAAACCGAAACCTGAGCCTAAGGAACATGGGATGGATGTAGAGACAATACCTTCAATGATGATGCTTAGTCGCAGAGGAAGTAAGAGATCAAAGTTGCTTCAACAAACTCGTTATCTCATCCTAGCTACGTGTGATAGAGGACATAACTCCTTCTTATTGTAGAGAAACTAAACCAACAAAGGAAACATCCAATTTTCTATTCTTTTCTCCACCTTCACAAAAATGGACAACCAAACAAAAGGAAAAAAGATAACTTCCTCATACCTAGGACTCGCTCCACCTCCAGTCAGAGAGTGAGACTTCTCTTTGTCCCCAAATTGATCGTTAGACCTCAATTCGTTGGGTGCTCTGTTAAGAATGTTAAGTCAAGAGGACTTTACGATGATTAAATTTGATGACAATCAAATAATAATAATGTTAGAAACAAATGAACGTTTTTAACAAGTATGTTAAGTATGCAGACACAAAGATAGACGCAGACGCAGACGCAAAGATAGACGCAGACGCAGACGTAAAGTCAATATAGATGCAGACACAGACGCAAAGGCAACACAGCCGCAAAGAAGACATAGACGATACCACGAAGATACATTAGTACATCAGAACAATTATTTAGTCAGAGTTAGTTACAAGAACTCAACTAAATGACGGTTATCAAGAAGCGGTTATTAAGAATCAAGAAGCAGTTAGAGACGAAGGCTATAAATATTAGTCGCAGTCGAAGATGCTATAATCTTAAGAGAAGAGAAAATATGAGACAAGTTAGAAAGCTAGACAATCGGAGAGAAAATTCTTACAGTGCTTACTTAGAATAGAGCTAACATTACTGTAACAAAAGCTCACAATCTTTTTCTAGTG
>JAOTAY010000008.1:11202429-11215110 GCA_025629805.1 Erythroxylum baracoense
CTCAAGGCTCAAGGCTAAGTTTGTTCTCAATCTCGAGTTTTAATTTTTTTTTAATTGATGTTGCGTATTGAAGGTTGAAATATTTGGTCGTCAAATGACTGCGTTATCATTTAGACCAAGACAAACTGGAAATCAATTATAAAAAATTTTAGATTTTTTGATTTTGCAAATTGCAAGTTCGTTAGATTAGCGTGCATAGAACAAGAAAGCTTAGAGAGAACAAAATAATCGTTAATCAGAACTTGAGAAATGAGGCGAAAACAGCTTCCCGTAACAACCACGCCACTCACTAAAATGGGTCTGTGAATCAGAGAGTGATGAATTTAATAAAAAATAATCACCTAAAGAAGAAAATAATACTTTTACAGTCTCATTTTCTTTTATAATCTCACTAACAAGTTCCAATACTTGCTCTTTTGTAATACTAGTCTGTCTTATATAAACTCTACACAAAAGAACACAACTTTGTGAGAATACAACCAAAAAGAATGAAATAAAATATATATCCTTGTTCTGCTAAGAAAAAGAATGCGCAGAGACATAAAATTAAGTAGACTGAAATTAGGAAATATGTATAGATTAAGATTAACCTATGTTCTAAACGACACCTTTACAGATCTTTTTCTTTCTAACGGAAATCTTTTAACACTTGCACAGGCAGGTGTATTCTAACTCAACTGCTGGAAATCCCTGACCCATGAAAGAAACCTTAAAAGCTACTAAACGCAGTAAATAACGAAAATCAAAAGGCCATACAATGTTCCTACTTACAAACACATGATTAACAAGGAGATAGACACATCTCTACAAATTATCATCCATCAGCCTTATGTACACCATGATGGTTAAAATGATGCTCATGTGCCCTTGCAGGATTGTATTGTACATCATTCAGCCAACGTGACTTTCTAAAGGTTTGTCAACTTGACAATTAGTGTACATCGAAACTACCTCCATCGAAAAACAAGCAGGAAATGTGCTTATGTACTCCTGAAATGTTCAAGAGGATGGATAGCAAGAGAGCATGAAAGCTATATACCATACTGATGATGCGACACCCCATTTACCTTGAACCGAAAATAGGTCATGCCAAATATGTCATGAGGCTGACAAGAATCTATGGAAACGCTGTACCCTTTTCCTTTCCCAATCATGGAAACTTTGAGATGAATTGTACTTTTTCCTCCTTGGACGGAAAAAGAAATCTTCTGTATCTAGCACGTAAGATATCTGCCACCAAAAAAATTTAACGTTCAGCGACAAGAAAAGAAAAAAGGAAATTAACAAGAAAGGACTTGAAACAAAAACAAGGTGTTAAACAATGCAAGAAATAATGAAAAGAAATCAAAAACTTGAACGAGTCTACAATTGAAAATTATAACACCAAGAAAAATACCTTGCAAGAACTGCAGGCAATCTTACACTCCAAACCATTGAACATTTTAACACCTTCGATGGCCATGCCCAAAGCAGAAGATTCTTCTAGCCCTGCATATTTGCTCTTGTTTCTGCTCATATCAATTGAAAGTAGATATTAGTCACAAAATTTCAGAATCTTTTCTAGGTAACGCATTTGAGTACCGTATAGAAACCAAAAGCCTGATCTTTTTTACAAAATTGATAGAATAACTGGTCAATAAAACATCAAAAGCCATGAATTATTCCCTTCTCGATATCCCAAGCACAAATATGAAAATCAAAATAACTCTTTTCAATAAAAGAATTGAGGGAATAGGGATCTGAATGAAGAACATACTTTTTAAAGGAGATGTGGTTATGAGTTACAATATGCTTAATCAACAACAATCATTCACATTCCTGAAAGTGGATACCTGATGTATGATGTTAGTACCTGCACAATATAATGTAACGAGGCTCCTTTTTCCCAGGAAAGACTGACAGATAATCACTGTACAAGTATGTTGCAAATTTGGGGTCCATGGAAACTTGCAACACCTCAGGCTTCTCAATTACTTTGTCCATCATCTGGATGGACAAACGGGGTGAAGAAGATGACTGAAGCAGCAGCCAAAAATAACCAAGTGTTGATCATGTGAATACTAAAGGTAAAATCTATACAAGTAAACAGAAGAAAGAAAGGTAAAGTGGCTAACAAATTCCATTCGGTATATGTTTTCATCATGAAGAAGGAATCGTGCATTATCATAATAAATCGAATCGATGAACTTCCCAGCTCTTCGGGATTTCTCATACTCATGCAATTGAAGAAGTTTATTGTCCATTTCATCAGTTGAAACAGTTTGAAGCTGCAACAGAAGCCATAATTCACATATTTCCACAAACAAAACAAATCATGAATACATGGAAATGAAGTTTAGTATCCCAACCTGTTTCACCAACTTGTATATCAACTTGTCTAGAGTGAATAACACATATGACTGATTCCCAATTATAGCTCTGCATTCATCTTCAAATTTTGCATTGTCCGCAGATCCATCAAGCAAATTGTACAATGCAGTCATAAATCTAAATAAAAAACAAATGTTGATCATCGAAACAGATTCATGATGCGGTAAAGCAGTAAAAATACAAAACTAACTATTAAAACACCTAGCATAGGGATCAGGAGAACCAGAATCCTTAGCAGTTTTCCATCTCACTTCAGCACCAAATGAATTTGTCTTTGCCGATAAAATTCTTTCATAGAGGATCTGACAAATTGAATACACAGTAGTTATTGACAATGAATTATGAACAGTATCAAAAAAGAATGTCCCATTTAATGTGTTACATACTTGATGAAGCCGGAAAAGGACATAGAAATCATCGTTCCCATAGAAAATTTGAGAATCTTTTCTTTCCTTGTCAAGTGAAGCTGATGGAACATGCCTGGAAAGAGGCGTCAGTGACAGAAAACGTTCTGACAAAGGCCCATCTCCACCAGTAAACAGGGCATCACTTGTTCCCTCAGCTTCACCTTCACTCTCAGCCTTCCCATCAACTTCATCACGTTCGACATCTTCATCATCTTCCCTGGAGCATTCATCACCATCAGACTCACTGCCTGAGGCATCATCACCAGCTTCCGAAGCATTTTCACTGTCCTCATCATCAGCATCTGCATCAGCATCATTTTCTTCTCTAGCATCAGGACGATGAGAGTCTTCCCCGTTTCCAGCATCATTCTGCTTACCTTCAGTGCTGTGTTTCACCTTGGGAATAGCCTCCATACTAGTATCTCCATAGACCACAAAATTGTCCTCACAATCACCATTTGGAGATAACTCACCCTCCTCTTTTTCAATTTTGGATGGACCGCAAGATTCTTCATGGTATCTACTAGCTTTAGAGGGGTCAACTGATATTCCATTTGTGGCCAAAACTGATTTTGCAACACCAATCTGAGCAAAGGATATAGAAATTAATAATGTTCAGTTAAGATGAGCATGTCACTGAGCACAGAAATCCCAACCAATTGATTTATACATATAGGGCAACCACTAAGCAAGAAAAGCCAAACCATTTTGGCATGAATCATAACATATAGCACCGCTAAATTATAAGATACATACCTCAAGTGGAAAGCCACTATCAATACCAGTTTTGAGTTTGTAGTCATCGGTAGAAATGCCAGCAGCCATAGATGGGAGTGCACCAGATACTTCAAATTTCAATGTTCCAAAATATCAAAAAATGTTGAATAGAACTTAATAACTGGATTTTGTCAAATAACAAGTATAAAGAAAAGTACATGTAGACTCAAAATCAATTCAAAACAGACCTGCCATCCAGTTAGTGCTGGTTCCTACATGACCATCTTCTGCTCCACTCAAATGAGATGAGTTCGTATCAGTCATTCCCTGTACGGAGTCAACTTGTCGACTATATCCAGATATTCTGTCACTCATAACAGTATCCTTGTGCTCTCTTTCTAGCGCATGTGTACTTGAGGTTGGCTTGTCTTTGCAAGAATGATCTGATTCAGGAAAATTGGCTTCCTTTGGTGAACTGTCTCCATTTGCAAAACTTGGCTTGCTAAGGTTTACCAGTTCAGGTAAAATGTTTTCATCCCCACTAGCAGATGATTTTGATTGCTTATAATTCAATATAGTAGGATCAGCAACAGGGCTTCCACCATTCTCGGCAATAGTCGATCCACCACAGTTCATGGCAGGACCCCTATTCCTATCATCATCTTCAGAACTGTCTGTGCTACTAGGGTTACGAACAATGCCCAACATAGGTTCTACAAACCCTGTCCAGAGCCTCATAACTTTATTGAATTGTTCTTTGGTTGAGCAAACTTCTTCACAAGAATATTCGACAAGTTTATGCAAGTCTTCATGAATGTTGACATCACGGTATTCATACTCCAAATGTGGTAGGAAAGGTTGTTTGTTTCCAGCAGCAAATGCAAGAAGAAGGTCATCCTCCTTCTGCTGCTTATCTTTGAATTCCTTTATTTCAGTCACCATTGCTGTTTTCAGAAAACAACCATTTAGCATAACACGGATAATAGTATACGAGAACGTACAGAATACTGGAAATCTGTTTGCTATAAAATTTTAAGATTCCAATATAGTAAACCCTCCAGATACTGATAAACTGTCTTCCAGATAATTCAGCTATTAGACCATGTAACAGCCAATATCATATTTCCACTCTTCTGATGTCAATTAGCTTTAAATTAAAAAGGAACTGTGAGCAAAAGCTAGCCCTTGTCGACTTAAAATCTGGAGATATTCCAGAGTAAATTAACAAAATTTGTAGCTGACCTATCCACAGATAAGCTGAATCATTGCTTATACTCTCTAGAACTAATAAGAGTTCACCAAGTATTTCCCAATTCCCAACTCATCTATATCCCACAACTGTGAAAACTGATAATGTCAAATATTCGTTTATATGGCCATCCGCCCCACATTATAGTGCATAATGGGTGTTTTTTCCACAGAAAAATTCTATATAATGTCCTACGCATCAAGCCATTACCAACAGTAGAACTAACAAATATTCAACTAGAAGAAGAGCTCAAGTGCAAAAAGCTTGTAAAAAGCATGCACAATATCGGAGAATAATAGAATTTAGCACACCTCTTGCACTCAAGTTCTTTGAATCTTGTTGCTTGAAATAGAAGCTGCGATGATCCAGAGATTTGAAGTGGTTCTTTGCATAAATTTCAGCCCAAACCTTATTAAAATCAGATCGGCACCTAGTCCACTCCTCTTGTTTCTGCTTCAATCGCGTTAACATAACAGGTAGTGCTATGGTCGGGTTTTTACGCAATATGTCAATCACATCAAGGCCATGGTCACCATACAACCGCTCAATACATCTTAAATTTAAAGCTGCATAGAAATGTTAAAAGGCAACAGGTAAGCTGGTAACAAAGAGAAATTTGAATATGAAAAATTCAGCCTAAAGCAAGCTAGTTGATCTCAAATTAAGTCCATCTAAAACTATCCCCTCGGAACAAACCAATAAAGTGGTCTTCAATGCAGATTGGAGTCTCTATTTTATTCTCATTGATGCTGTTGAGTAACTCTTCCGTCCGTTTAGCCGCAGAGCTCACAGATTCCAGCAACATATCCAGCTCAAATCTAGGAAAAAATGGAATACCATCAATTCCTTATAAAGGAACCCAGAAATATCAAACAGAAAAATAGAGAGAGGAAAGCATTAGAATCTGTTACTAACATATGTCAACAAACACCTTACCTGTCATCTTCACATCTGAACAAACTCTCTTCATACTGATTTCTACGCATATGTTTAAAAGAGTAATCTTCACTCCCTGATGTCACAGAAACCCATTGATCATTTAATACTTGAGCGCCAAGCTCAGATCTTTGACTTGCTGAAGCTATTGGATACTGAAAATGAACAGGAGTCAATAAGCACACTGGCAAAAAACTTGATTTTCGAAAAGAACAGATAATATATTAAAACTTCATACATCATCAGGCAAAAGCCGATAACTAGGGGTACAACGTGCACAGTTTGAAAGGTCTAGTTCTTGAATGGACTTTCCCATATACTTTTCCCTGCATCTTTCCTTTTCTTTAACTCCGTCAAATTCCCGCTTATGCTCTTTATCTTTGTCTTCCATCTTCAATGATCTGGACACATGGCCACCACTACCTACTGATTCTGCACCCAGCCAAAGTATTCCTCTTGTAAGATCAATAACAGCCTATATTAGATCATTAACATATACCTGACCTCAATTTGTTAAGAAACTGTTAGGTTAATAGTCACATCATTACAAACTTACTCTTACTCATAACCCCAGCAAGAAATCCATCTGCGAGAAAGATTGAAGAACAATTTAAGAAAAAGAGAAAAGATATCAAAAGCAACTTGGAACGTTATACAAATGCATCAAAAAAATTCAAACATACCATCATGTTCACAGCGGTCCAAGAAGTCATTTAGCTCCTCCATAAGATCAGGATATTTGCCAATTAAATCAGTCACCTGTAACAAACTTAGTTTGTAAGTATTTGGAAGTAAGAATTTCATCTGTAAATGCAGAAGACATAAGCACTTTGTATGATATGAATTGAAATGTTAACTGAAAAGGTAGGAGAATTCAAACTAGACCATCAAACTGCAATTCTTTTTTTGGCAACTAAGTAAGAGAAAGGCATTGCATGCATAGCAAATTGAATTGGTCCCAGTGAAATGTATAGTGATGGCAAGTCACTATAACTATCAAATTTCTTGTTTAAAAGCAAAATTATAAATGTCTTCCTTGGTGAAAAATATCCTTTCTTGACAAGATAGGTTACACACCAGATTTTGTAGATCATTCTTTTCTATGATCCCATTGTTGAAAATATTAAGACACTTCAAGAATGCCTGGTAGTCATCTGGATTGCTTAATTTTTCCTTCACTTTCTCGCAGAAGATGAACCATTGACTAGATACGCCTGGAAGAAGGATTTAGAAGAACAAAAGGTTAAAATGTCTTATCACTTTAAGAAATCAAGCCAGATGAGAATTCTGGCATAAAAATCAGGACATGCATGATATTAAAATCTGAAACCCTGCACAACCATGTTCCAGCAATTACTTTAATAATCATAAAAAGAAGAGGTTAAAAGATGCGTGGTAAATAATCTCCAGAAGCATTCATTAAACATTCGAAGAGAGTGGAAGAAAAACAATAAAAGCTGATTCTCATCATAATAAGAATGAAGTTTCAAAAAACTGATGATAATATACGTTGATTTTATTCTTGTTCGCTAAAATATGTGTTCATACTTCACCAATGTTACATGTAGAAAACTCCAACATGAAGCCATCATCCTTCTAAGATTGCAAGAACATCCCAACATTATGATGCCAAAGAAAAGGTTCATTAACAAAAGAGTATGAAGTTAGTGTGCTAGATAGCAAGGACTAAGATATTTTACAGCCATGAAGCCAGTATTGACAAAGATTATCAGAAATAGTTCAGAGGGCAAAAACAGAACACCTTTTGGAGAACATAAAATGGAAACCAATAAAAATTTGCCTTCTCCATTCACACACTAGAGTAAAATCAGAAAACCTACTAAAATAATCTTTCAGAGAAATGTCAAATGCGTAAGTTGCTGGAAGTATAAAGGAGCATGAACCTTTGTCATCATAGGAAGCAACATTTGAATTTGCTCCAAAACTTTCAATCTTAGGAGCAGATTTCTTCTTGTCCCGTTGCAAACTGAAATCCCTATTGCTGTCATGCTCAAGTTCCCTATCATCCTGATCACGATTTCTTCTGTCCCTACCTTCCTTCTCCACACGCCTTCTCTGCTCCTTTTGTATTTTTAATGTTGCTTTGTCATCATCGAGTTCAGGTCGCTCAATGCTAAGATCACGCTCACCATGAGAAGCAATGATTCTATCTCGACGACGTTGCTAGAAAAAGATATTCATTATCAGTCATGTGTTCTTAACCAACCAATCTCACCACAGGAGGAGCTAAATCAAGCTCAGTAGGAGGAATTTTGGGCTGGAATAAAGTTTTTTTTGGGGTGGGGGGGCAGAAAAAAGTTTGAACTAAGGTCTGTCAATAAGTGGCACCTATAATACCCACACACACATACAACTAAAAATATTTTTTCTTAGACCAGTAGAGAGACATATTACACAAAATAACTATAGTTTATTGAAACAAGCCATTTGATTTTTATGAGCTCCTTAATGATTAATGCCAAGCATTACTTTCTTAATTGTCCTAGGAATGATTAAACTAAGTTTATTCACCTTCACAGGGGCGGAGCCACAGAGATCAGTGGGGGAGCTGCCCTCACTGGAGTACAAGCGGCTCTGCCCCTGAACACCCAGGTCAAACCATCAATTGGAGGAAGGAGATAAAACGGCCTGCAGATACCTTGTCAATTTGTTGTTGCTGTAAAGGAATCACTGAGTTTCGGTGGGTAGCATTTCGAGCATATGGAACTGTTTGCACCATGGCTGATGCAGAATTATCAGGTAAAAATCTGGTGAACTCATCAAGCAAATCTTGATGATCTTCAAAAAGTGCAGCAACCTGAAAGATCATTAGATAAAAAACAATTGAAATTGTAAATTTCCTTAAAAAAGATGTGCTTAAAATCCTACCGGGACACAGTAGAAAGGAGGAATGAGTATTTACCTCACTGTAGACCTCATTTATGTCCTTGTGTTCTTTCCTATACATATTCAAAATGTCTAGGAATGACTTATAAACATGTTCATCATTTTGGAATCGCCTCTGTAGAATAGAAATCATGAGTCAATAGTCTGAAATGAATCAGTAAGAACTCCAGATAAAGAGAAAAATGATATTTCAACCTTTATTTTGTTTACAAAACTGATAGCTTCTTCAAATTCAACCGTTTTCTTTGGTGGAACCTCATCCTCATCAAGAGTTATTTCATACCCCTTTGGCAAGAAGGTGTTAAAACCAAAAATCAAGTTGTTGTGGCCTTTAAATAAATCTTTCACTCTAGCAATGACACCAGCTGTGTCCGTTCTGCAAGGAACAACATAAGAAAATGGAATTGTGAAGGATTAAAGCCAACATCCCTTGCTAAGAATATAGCAAAATGTTAGAGGAGAAATAACCTTTGTGCCTTGAAGTCCTTCATGACCTCAAGGAACATGTCATATTTTTCCCTTTGGTCCTGAAACATGTCTTTTACTTCTTTGAGATAACTTAAAGCATCACTGGTAGTTAACTTCTGTGATGTGCCACTCCCACAGGCAGCACCCCCACCTTTGCCTACGATTCCACCAGCAGCTCCAATTGGAGCTTGTGATTGACCAAAGCTGCATCAAGCAAAAGTAGATGAAATTAAATGCGATCAACTTTTCTGAAACATGTCCCAAGAACAACCTTGTATAACACTTAAACTTGTACATGTGCAACTTTAACCTTTTAACAATACATCACTAGTTAACAAAAAATCTCATCCACGAGTTATCCGGAAAAGGAAGGATCAAATATTAAAACCTTCTTGGATATGCAAAGTTCAGAAATCGTAAAACACTTCAATGCATATCATGCCTAAGATTCCATTGGCACCCCCATTTCTCCAGAAAAGGAAGGGTCAAATATTAAAACCATCCTAGATATGCAAAATTCAGAAATTGGAAAAGTCATCAATGCATATCATCCCTTAGCTTCTACTAATCATAATCGGAATCCTATCCAATCATTCAAGCATGAACGATGAAAAGGAGTATAACAAACTGAATAATTAGATCCTGATTCGGATAACCATCAACAGAGGCCATAAACGATCCCTCAATTACTAAGGCAGAACAACCAACTCCTACGCATGATCCATAAAAACATTCGAAAAAGAGCAACGAAAAGCAGAAACCCTACAGCACAGAACTAAGGACACAATGAACAAAAACACTCATTCCGTCAGACACCATTAGAAAACAAAACTAAGGACACAATGAACAAAAACACTCATTCCGTCAGACACCATTAGAAAACAACGAAAAAGCAAATACGTGTCCTTCAACACACTACCAACAGTGTAACCACAAGCAAACTCACGATTCTCCACGAGAAGAACCAAAAGGCCGTTTAAATTGCGAGCCGCCGCCGCCACCAACAGTTCCACCCCCACCTCCAACGTAAACGTCGTCTCGTATTCTCTTCATATCCCTAAACACAAACCATTAAAAATTTAATTTCCACACTAAACAAAGCGAGAAAAGAAAACGAACTGCAAAAAGCGATTCAGATAATGGGAATAAAAAAAACCCACCGTCTCGAGAGAGTGAAGAGATGTAGAGAGGAACCAATCAGATCTCAAAAGACAAGGGAAAGGAGGAAGTTTAAGGTCTGGGTGGTTCTTCGATTGATCGCATGTGTGTGATTTGCGTATAAAGAGTACATGTACAAGGTAAAGGTCTCTACAAGGGAGGGAATTGTCAGTTCCCAGAAGGGAAGGAATTGTATGTTGATTGTTGAGCCGGAGAGGGAGAAATAAAGCGGAAGAGAAAATCAGCGACGAAACTAAGGCCTAAGGGACGTTAAAATAACAAATGAAAATGAAAAAATTATATATTCTACCTGGATTTCATTTGTATGCTAACAAGGCCCAATTTAATATCAGATATATGTTCATGCTTTCATCTTATTTTAAAAAATATTGTAGTCAGAGTTTTGCTTACTATATAAGCAGCATACCATACCTGTAGAATTAATTAATCATGATGAAAATGAACTTTAAATTTCACTATTTCCTTTTAAAGCTGAACCATTTTTTCCGTAAGATAGGCTTGTTTAAGATGAATACAAAAACTGTTGATGGAAGGGAACGATGAATTCTGAGGAATCCGCATCTCCGGTGCAGGCCCATGGTTTCGGACCATGTTAGCACTTACAGATCATTACAAAAGTCGAAGGTACGTTTGTTTACACTTTTAGTAAAAAAAATATGTTTGTTTGAATTTTTAATCTCTGTTTTTCCGTTTTAGTTTTTTTCAAATTTTAAAAATTATGAAAACTATAAATTTGATTTTTTCTTATTTTTGTTTTTCTCATAATTTGATTTATTATCATTTAAATATATATTATTTAATATTTAATAAAAACTATGAATAATTTAATAAATTAAAATTAATTATCAATAAAAATTATTAATAATTTAATTTTTGTAATTAAATTTTAATAATTATTAATTAATATAATTAAATTTAAAATATTTAAATATTTAAATAAAATTTGATTTAATAATTAAAATATATTTCAAAAAAATATTAATTTATAAATAAAATTTTGGTTTTTAAATTATTTAATTTATTAAAATAACATAATTTTATTAATAATTTGTTAATAAATATTATATAAAAGATTAAATAATTTTATTTAATTAAAAATAATTTATCTTTAAGTTTTATCTAATATGTATTTATTATCAGTGATAAAAATATAACAACATTAACATCAATAACCACACAAGTTTTTGTTTTTATTTGAAAGGAAAATAGAAATAAAAAACTGAAAACTACAACAGAAAAACATAAGTAGAACCAAACGGTTCTTAAATTTTGGATATCTATTTTGTCATTGCTCACCTTTTTTATTGGGGTAGTTAGTGACTTGCATTAATTTTAGTTTATTCTATTAGCTGCTAATTGATAGTGAATTATATCAGCTGATTTGATCAGCAGATAACATCAACTATTTATTTAAAGATGTTTGGTAAAATTAGTTGTTTAGTATTAACTGTTTTTGTATAAATAACTTATGAAGGTATGATTTAAAAAAAAGATTTATATGGACATGAGTATTATATCTTAGTATTTCTTTGAATATTCTCATAATAATTTAAATTTTAGATATTTAATTTCATAAAAATTAAATTTATAACTCTAATAAAAAACATAAAATATAATATAATAATAATAATAAATAAATAAATAACATTATTACTACTACTACTATTATTTTCTTTCTTTATATTAATCAAGTTAAAGTTTGATGAAGGGAAAGTAATAATAAAAATTGGGAGCTTAAGTAATTTGTAATAGCTTTTGGGTACAATCATCTTTTCGTCTCTTAATTTCTCAGTTGCTGGAGCAAAATGCTCCTCATAGGAGCATTTTTGAAAACAGCGGATTGGATTCAATCCGCCAACTTAATCAACTGATTACGAAATATGATTATCAGCAACATGACATGGTCAAATAACTAAATACCTCTTAATATGCCAAAAATAATTGATCAGTCATTTACCAAACAAGGCCTAGGCCTAGGCCTCATTGCGAGTAGGGTAGCACTATTTTTGTATTTAATACTGTACTTATCCTACGTAAATTGGTTCCACAATATCATCATTGGTTGAGGTGATAAGTTAATCGTAATGAATGAATATCCCCCATTGTATTATTGAATGAAAATCATTACAATGTAAGTTAATTGTAATGAATGAATATTGTAACACCCCATTATCCTAGGGTACGAACTGGGACGCCCGTAGGTCATTCTGAACATATCCTATGATAAGGGAGCATTACATGCGATCACTACAGTACTCCACATGGCATCATATGAATTTGAATAATTAAAACGGTAATTATAAACTACAAGATTTTTAAAACCAAATTCTTCCTCTTTTCATTACTCAAAAACAACAGTTTTATACATCAGATGTACAGTCTGTACATACAGAAACCCTAATACAGATACTATGAAAGAGGAAGAAATACAACAACTATCTAGGTCAT
>JAOTAY010000008.1:11215210-11227573 GCA_025629805.1 Erythroxylum baracoense
TGTCCAGTTTTTGTTAGTTGTTCTTCAATGTAATGAGATATGTTGTATTTTGTGCTTTGCTTAATGGTTTGTAAAAACCTTAATACAGTTTGGAATTGGATTAAGGCTTGTATGAAATAAGTATAATGTGTATGTTATGTTTTGAATATGACCCAATCAATGATGAATGAAATGTATGCTCCGTGAGTTTCTAGAAATGCTTTAGTATGTAATGGATTACTTTGGTTCTATTTTATGTAGCATCTACATTTCCTCCCAGGGGATATGTGGGTGTTACAATAATAGGGAGAAGAATGGAAATTGGAAGTAGATACTAACTAAATGTGTGTGAGAGTAGCAACTCTTTTAAAGAATGCAGCTAAAGAGATCTTGGGTATTTCTAAAGGTCCTAGGGGTAGTAAGATGGAGTCTTGATGGTAGAATGAAGATGTATAAGAAAAGAAAAGGTTAAGATTAAGAAGGTTGTGTAGAAAGCTTTACTAGATAGTACCACAGAAATAGAAAGGGTAGTTAATAAAGAAGGTTACAAATTGAAAAACTAAAGAGGCTGAGAAGATAGTCTTATAATCTATAAACAGAGTTTACGAGAAATTATACCAACTATTGGAGACTAAGTATGGACAAAATGATATATTAAAGTTGGCGAGAGCTAGAGAACAAAAAGTTAGAGACTTAGATCAAGTTCTTTGTATAAAAGATAAAGCAAAGTAGGTGCCTATGACTGAAAATGACAATGAAAGAAGACAAAAATACTTTCGTAGCTTTTTAATGAAAGGTATAGAGGACAACATCTCTTTACGTGATCTTAGCACATCCGAAAGGTATCTAAATGTACTTGTTATTGACAAATCATAAGGCAAGAAATTAAAAGAGCTTTGGCGGAGATCAAGAGTGGAAGGGTAGTAGGGCCTGATGAGATACCCATAGAGGTGTGGAAGAGCCTATGTAAAGAGGGTCTT
The DNA here is from genome assembly GCA_025629805.1 of Erythroxylum baracoense. Taxonomy (NCBI): domain Eukaryota; kingdom Viridiplantae; phylum Streptophyta; class Magnoliopsida; order Malpighiales; family Erythroxylaceae; genus Erythroxylum; species Erythroxylum baracoense. The sequence continues at coordinate 11,216,170 of JAOTAY010000008.1, forward strand.
ACTTTGCTAGCCAAGCTTTTTAATGTGATCCTTAAGTCTACCAAAATGTCGGATGAGGGGAGACTTTGTATGTTAATTCCCCTATATAAGAACAAAGGGAACAACTAAAGCTATAACACTATAGATGCATCAACCTACTTAGTCACACCATGAAGTTATGAGTGAAGGTGATTGAGAACAGAATGAGAAATGATACATTTATTTTTAAGAAACAGTTTGGTTTCATACCAGGAAGATCCACGATAGAAGCTTTACATCTCTTTAAAATATTAGTGGAATGTTACAGGGAAAGATAACGTAACATACACATGGTTTTTATTGACTTAAAGAAGGCTTATGACAGGATACTTAAGGAAAGCATATGGAGGTGTTTAGACGTTAAGGATGTTCCTATAACTTATACACAGCTTATTAGGGATATGTATGAAGGTATAATGACTAGAGTCAGGATAATAGGAGGAGAAACAAAGTAATTTTTGCATTGAGCCCCTTTTGCTTGGAGTAGTGATGGATGAGTTCATTAAGAATATCCAAGGAAATATGCCTTGGAGTATGTTGTCTGCTGATAACATTATTTTAGGGGATGAAATAAAAGATGGCGTCAATGTTAAGCTAGAACTTTCGAGGGATACATTAGATTCGAAAGGTTTTAAATTAAGTAAGACTAAGATTGAGTACTTAGACTGTAACTTTTCTAGTCATATGGTGGCTTTCGATATGGAGGTAAAGATTGGTCCAAAAGTTATATCACATACAGAGTATTTTAAGTATTTAGGTTCTGCCATCCAAAGCAATAAAGAGATCGATGAAGATATAGTTCACCATATTAAATCAGGATGGCTTAAATGGAGAAGTGCATTAGGAGTTTTATGTGACAAAAAGATACCACTCAAGTTTAAAGGTAAATTATATCATTTTGCTATTAGATAGGTTATGCTCTATGGGGCAGAGTATTAGCTCATCAAACAAATGCATAATCATAAGTTAATGGTGGCAGAAATAAGGATACTTCGTTGGATATGAACCTTACTATAAAAGATAATGTTAGTAATGTAATGGTCAGAAATAAACTAAAGGTGGTTAATATTAATAAAAATTTAAGAGAGACAAAAATTAGGTGATTTGAGCATATTAAGAGGAGATATCCTGACATCACAATGAAAAGATACGAGAAGATTATACTCAGAGACTGTAAGAGGAAAAAATGAAGTCCTAAAAAGAACTGGAAGAAGGTGATCAACAATGATACAGCTCCGCCAGAATTTATCGAAGATGTAACCTTTAATAGAAAACTTTAGCGTTTTAAAATATAGGTAAAAGATCTCACATAGAGAAGGTCTTCTCTTTCTCATAAATCTTTTAAGTGTTTTTCTTCGAATCTTATATCTTATACTTAGTCTAAACATTTAATATATAGTATTTCCCTCTTAGTTATTTAGCCTAAACATTTTCTATTTAGCCTAAATGTTTTCTTACTTAATCTAAACATTTTCTTGTAATGACTTGTTTGTTTTATTTATTTACTTATCTTCTTTCTTATTTGTGTATTTAGTTACTTATTTTATTTTTTACTTTTATCCTTTATCTTGTTATTGTATTATTCACTTATATTTGTATGTATTTATTTATTTATTTTTATTTTTATTATCTTTTATGTCTATTTTTATTTTTATCATTATTACTGTATTATTTTAACATGTATCTTCAAATATTTTTATTTTTATTTGTATATTATTTATTTATTTTTGTGAGTCTATCGAAAACAACATGTGCACGTATCTGCTGGACTTCTAGTGAAATTGAACATACTTAATTGATACTAAAAGGTGTGTAGCGACATGTGATGTAGAGTAAATTTTCAAAATTAAATTATTAATGGGTACGTTCTAATTTTTAAACCAAATTGAATAATATGCAAAATAAGATCAAACAAGATAGATAAATGCAACAGTCCAAACTTATTTTTATGAAATCTAATTAATAAAATAATAATAAACAATTCAGTTTTTTAGAAGTAACATAATATATTTTGATTGAAATTAACCATAAGAAATAAAAAGTTAAACTAAAATATAAAGATAATAATATTTCAATGTTTTCCAAAAATTTTGACATAAATAAACAATTGCAGTAATTCAACCAAAAAATATATAGTCTCCAGTTCTTTTTAAGATATAGACATTTTAATTTTAAACTGAAATTTTAAAAATATTATTTTAATTAGTGAAAATTATTTTATTTTATACAAGTGGAATACCAACTTCAAAATACAAATTAAAATAAATTAGTAATATATAAATTTTATTATTACTATACAAAATTAACTCTTTTGCAAGTATATTAACATTGACCAACATTATGTATGAACCAGTTAGTAAATAAAAATTGGATAATAGCGTAAAAAAATTATTATGTTCAACTCTTATAAATTTATTATTTATAATATACTTCTAATATAAATTTATTATTGCCATTATAAAACAACTAAGTACAGAGTGAAAGATTGTAGTCTTATATTAAGTAAAACGGTTTGTCTAAAGAAATTCAACAAATTTCTTCTTCTTAATATTGTCCATTCTATATGAATATAGAGAAATATTCATATGTATAAAGCTGAAATATATATACTTATTTAAATAACAAAATTTCTATTTATTATTATTTTTTACTTTTTACTTTTACAAAAGGTATTATATTTATTATTTATAGTAGTTATTTCTCTAGTTAGCCAATTAAGAATTTTTAATTTATTGTACATACATGACATTATTTTGTCCCACGAAACATCTTTATTGAGTTTTTTTATGTATTTTAGATGGCCCTATTTCTTTAGTAAATTATTTGTTAATTCTTACAACTAAATCTTTAAAATCATTAAATTTTTAGTTTGTAATTAAAATTTAAAAAATTAAGATTTCAGTTTGTAATTAATAAAAAATAAATTGTTTTGTTTATTTTGATTTTATTTTTTAATTAAATCGCTAAATCAAATCAAATTTCTTTATATATATGTATATATATATATTGATCACTAATATATTTAGTTTATTCAGGCAAATTCACACAAAATAAATAAATTTATATTTTCTAAATTAATAATATATAAAAACATATTTTCTTATATTAAAGCTTTTAAATTTTAAAGATTATTTTTAAATATGATTATCTAATTTGGAAAAGAAAATTTTTGAAAAGATTTATTTAATTCAATAAGAGCAAACTTATATCTGATTTATATTTTTTATTTGATAAATATTTATTTGCGTTAATTGTAAAAAAAAATCTTATTCAATTACAATACTAGCACCAAATTTAAAATATGACGTTAAAATATTTTAACTTTTAATTTTTAGCAAAATTAGCTTGATGTTAAATTCTCTCTTAATATAGCTATCTCAAATTAATATTTTTATCACGTGATTATTACATATTATATTTATGTCACATATAAATTTTATTATTTAATAAATAAAAATTACTAAAATTTTAACATAATTATGCACTCGTTCATATGTTTTACTTCATAATTATTTTAGAATGTTTAATATTTTTAATTTACTACATAGTAAAATTTATATGTGATACAAACACAATATTTGATGGTAACATGACAACAATACTAATCTAACATAGCTCATCACTTCATTTACATTAACGAAGAACTTAACATCAAACTATTTTTATTAAAAATTAAAAGTTGGAGCATTTTAGCGCTATTTTTTTAATTTTAGATAAATATTGGGAAATTAAGTAGAGTTTAGAATTTTTTTTAATTAATCTTGTTTATTTTCACATGATTATGATGATTATGATGACGATAACAATTATAATGATGATGATAACGATAACAACAACAACAACAAGAATAGTAATAATAATAATAATAATAATAATAATAATAATAATAATAATAATAATAATAATAATAATAATAATAGAAATTAAATGCAATTTAAAATGTATAAGTAGTTTCACCGTTCTTTAATTAAGAAACATTAAAATATTGATCAATAAATTAAAAGAAAACATATGGAAATTATGCACATACATTTATATTTATATAAGTAAAATTGTACAAATAAAAAGTTGGGTTTGTATATTCGTTGTATATTAAATAGTTTTGGCAAAAGAGTTTAAAATCAGCCTGATTCAAAGTACTTTCTTATAAAAGTGATACATTAAAAATAACAACAACAACAACAATAACATTAATAATAATATCTAAAAATATAAATTAATAATATATAAAACTTAAAATACATTTCTTATATTAAAGTTTCTAAATTTTAATTTTTTAAATATGACTATCTAATTTTAGAAAAAATTGAATAAACTTATTTAATTAAACAAGTGTAAACTTACATTTGATTCACATTTTATAGTTTAATAAATATATATTTTCACATATTTTAATAATATTATTATTATTAAATGAAAATAAAATTTTATAAGTACTTTCATAGTTCTTTAATTAAGAAACATAAAAATAATGGTTAATAAATTAAAAGACAACAAACAAATTATCCAAATATAATATAAATTAAAAGTTGAGTTTATATATTTGTTGCATTTTAAATCGGCTTGGCAAAAGAGTTTAAGGTCAGTCTGGTCTAAATGAGTTTGATTTGAGTCAATCCTGTTTTGTGTTGAATTTAAATTTTCCGCTTTCATATTTTGATATCCTTTACAAGAAATCCGAAAAAGTGGAAAAGTTGAGAAAGTGAAAAAGCTCATCTCAAGTTTGGTCAGAAGGTGAAAAAGCTCAGGTTGGTTTGGTCAATGGCGATGAGCGATGGAGACTTTTAGATATCTGTCTGATTTGACCCAATCAAATTATCATTCTCGTGTCGTGTATATTTCTACAACAAATAAAATAGAAGGAGAGTAGAGGCCCACTACATCTACATGCGCTGAAAAGAACAAACCCAAATACGAAGATTTGCTGCCATTCTTTATAATATCATTTACATTTACACGCGAAGACCAAGTGAGACAGACATTCGCGTTTATGGTTATGGATCCCAAAAGTGAACAAGGAAAATGAAAATAGACTTAATAATTTTAACTTAGTTTAAGGTATGACTGTTATGTGGCATTCTTTGGAGATTAACCAATGAGCAGTAAGCTCCATTGGGTCCCCTTGCCAATAAGGCCGAGTGAGTCCCTTTTTCCACCACCTTTCCTTTGTCCAACACGGCAATTAAATCACAGTTCTGTATGGTACTTAATCTATGCGCTACCACAATACTTGTTCTCCCAACCATCACGCGTTCAAGCGCGTCTTGTACCACTTTTTCTGATTGACTATCAAGCGCGCTGGTCGCTTCGTCTAATAACAATATTGTTGGATTCTTCAAAATTGCACGAGCTATTGCGATCCTCTGTTTTTGACCTCCTGATAATTGCATTCCTCTGTCCCCACACAGTGTATCATAGCCGTCCTTTAATCCCATAATAAAATCATGACCATTGGCTGCCTTAGCTGCCTCGATAATCTCTGATTCGTTTGTCTTATCAGTCGATGCACCGTATATTATGTTTTCCCTTATAGTACCAAGGAAGAGCGTGGGTTCTTGACTAACTAGAGCAACGTGCTTTCTCAGTGATCTTAAATGATATGATCTAATATCACGACCGTCTATTTTCACAATTCCATTAAGTGGATCATAAAATCGCTGGATCAAGCCTATGATGGTAGATTTACCTGACCCACTTTGCCCTACCAGTGCTGTGGATTTCCCTGCTTCAATATGAAGTGAGAAAGCATTGAAGATCATGACATTAGGCCTTGCCGGGTATGCAAAATCCACATCATGAAGCTCCACATGGCCTGTTATCTTTTCTGGTTGATAAGCTTCGGGATCATCAGGTTCAATTTTTGTGCACCGGTCTAATATGGCAAAGACGGACCCAACAGAGTCCGAGCCCTTAGCTAAGTCAGTAGTCATGCTTCCAGCGTCAGCTATGACCCGGCCAGTGCTAACTAAGATCATGAAGGTCTCAAACAAGGCTTTTGCAGTGATGTAGCCTTGAGAGATGAGCTTGCCACCGTACCAGAAATCGAGGGCCCAAGTGCAGGACATTAGGCTTTGAGAGGTGCCAAGCCCAATACCAGCAAAAAAAGATTGTCTAAAGCTCTCTCTGCATGGGCCTTCTTGGGCTTTTTCAAGCATTTTGAGGATTCGATCTTGGGAGCAAAAGGCAGTGATAGTGCGGAGGTTGGAAACGGCCTCAGCTGCTAGCTTGCTGCTTTCGTCCTGCGCTTTTATAGACTTCTGGGACATGCTTTTCAGAATAACTCTTCTGACATAGAAGCAGACAATAATCAGAGGCTGGACCGCTATCATGACGATGGCTAACCTCCAAGCAATGACCAGGCCCATTGTGCATGCTATAGTTACGGCTGAGACAGTTTGTACTAGAAGAGTCATTCTGTCGCCGACTAGGGATCGCACCTGATGCAACCACACAAATTTTGAATTACAATTTTAATAATTCTACTCCCTCCGCACTGTCAGTGATAGATGTGATTTATATCTATTAGATAGATGTGATTTATACTAAAATCTCTAGTAATTGAACAGGAAGGTGGTTTGATAGCCTAGTAATACAAATGTTCATGATTAGTTGATCAAGAAAAGACAAATTGAGTGCTAACTAGGTGTCTGCAGTTTGTGAGATTAATAAGATTGCGTCCCACTTATTTTTATATGATGGTGAGGCATCTATAAATTAAAGAATTTCACAAAAGCATAAATACTTACCACATTTGCGTCTTTGGATAGTCTAGAGCAGATAGCACCACTTGAATTCTCGTCTTGATCAAACCAACCAACTTCAAAAGTTAGTATTTTGGAAAGCATCCTCTCTCTAATCCTCTTTGTCAAGTATTCACCCATGTATGCAAAATTGTAATGTTGAATTATATTTATGATCAAAGAAAACACTGCCAATCCTGCAAAACATAGTGCATAGATTCTGGTCTTCTCCTTGATCTCATTATGGTCATTCAAGAAATATATTGATATCATCGACCCCATAACAAAAGCATAAATTGGTTGAACCCCTCCAAATAAGATGGCACCTAAGCAGCCAAGACTTGCTTGCTTCCATTCTGGCAAATTCAATGCCAATAGTCTTTTGAATGATGGCACAGTAAATTTTTGCTCCTCAATCATTGCATTTTCATTTTCTAGTGGAAACGATCCTCGATTTGGTACTATTGAATTGGCAGAGCTTGACCTACTCAATAGTGACAATCTACGACTACTAGTATCGTTACCATCCTTGTTGGCAATATAAGACAAGGAGAGTGAGTTAGAATTGTCCTCATCTTCATTGTTAGTTTCATTTTCTGTTTGTTGAAGACGAACTAATGATGTGTAGAGGCCATCCTCATTCTCAATTAATTCGTCATGAGACCCAATTTCCATGACCTGACCATTTTGGACCACCACGATGAAATTAACATTGCGGATGGTGGAAAGACGGTGGGCAATGACGATTGTGGTGCACCCAAGTGAGGCCTTGTCCAAGGCTTCTTGGACAACACGTTCAGATTCTGAGTCTAATGCACTTGTTGCCTCGTCGAGAAGGAGAATTTTTGGTGCTTTAATTATTGCCCTCGCGATGGCAATCCTTTGTTTTTGTCCTCCTGATATTTGGACTCCCCTCTCACCCACCTGTTTTTTTCAGGACAAAATGATGTCTGTTACTCTTAATCCCTAACATTTAAAATAACTACTGTAGTCAATCTTTTTTGCAATAAATAATAAAGAAAGGGGAGGGAATACAGCCATGGGGCTTGAAGATATTATTCTACTAGAAAATGAAAAAAAAAAAGGAAGGAAATGTAGGCTCTCATTTTTAGGACTGGGCTGCTGGGGAAGGAAATCGCTGGTGAGAAAGATATGGAAGTATTTAATTACGTGGGGGCGACAAAACCACATTAAAAAGATTTATGAACCATTATAATTGTAAAAGAATTTACTGTAATAGGAGCAAGGAATGAGAAAAAAGTTATATTCTGAATATAATATAAATAGTATAAAGTGACTATGTAGCTAAGCAACCACGTAGCAGCCACTAACCTGTGTGTCGTAACCTTGAGGCAACTGAGAGATGAAATTATGAGCATTGGAAGCTTTAGCTGCTTCAACAACCTCTTCCATGGTAGCATCTTCTTTGCCAAATAATATGTTCTCTTTAATAGTGGTGGCAAACAGTGCAGGCTCTTGGCTCACCAATCCCATTTGTGACCTTAGCCACTTGAGTTGCAACTTATCAACAGGGAGGCCATCAAGAAGAATCTCGCCACCAAGTGGGTCATAAAATCTCTGCAAGAGTGCTATTACTGTGGACTTGCCTGATCCACTGCCACCCACCAAAGCCACAGTCCTTCCTGCTGGAATTCTCAGGCAAAAATCTTTGAATATTATGCTTTCTGGCCTTGAAGGATATGCAAACTCCACATGCCTGAACTCAACTTCTCCTTTAACGTTCTCTAAAGTTTCGCCTTCCATGTTCTCTAAGTCTATTTTTGGAACTCTTTTTATTACCTCCATGATACGCTCTCCAGCTGAACACGCTTCAGAAAGGTACTTCACGTTAGATAGACCAGCTCCAAGTGCTCTGAACCAAAGTAAAAAATCAATTTGAAATCATGGCCAAGGTGACGTTAATTATATTGGACAAAAGAAGGAAGAAACAAAATTAATGGAATGTTTAGAAAGGTGGTGCATCAAACTTACAATCCGCCCACCGCAATGGCGGCGCCAACAGCGAAAACAGTGCCGCCTTTGGCACCATGGTACATGACCATTCTGCTACCATAATAAGACATGAAAGACCAAATAGCAAAAACAACACCATTGCTTCCAATGGCTAAACCTTTAGCCAAACCCTGTCGTAAACCCAACTTCACTGAAAATTCTAGAGCAGCCGAGTATGCTTCTGTGGTTTTGCTCTCACCCACAAAAGAATAGACCGTCCTGATTGAAGATATTGCCTGCTCTGCTATTGTTCCTGCCTTGTTGTACTCTTCCCTGATCTTTCTTGATAATCCCATTAAAGTTCTTCCATAAATTAGACCTGGAATAACCAGAAGCAACACAAATGGAAACCCAACGATTGCTAGCCTCCATAGTAGTATGAAGCTCACAAGGTAACAACCGCAAAACATGGAAGCATTCATCAAAAAGTTTGGGACCTGCAAAACATTTAACTGGAGGTATAAAATGGGCATGCATAATTAAAGTAAGTTAAAGAGATTGCTGGTCTACCTTTTCACTTAGAACATCTTGAATTATAATACCGTCGTCTGAAACGCTAGTGATCACCTCGGCTGTGCTCGTAACATGCAAATCAAAGTAACCCACATCTTGTCTTAAAACTGCTTTCAAGTATTTTGCTCTCATTCTTGTAGCTTGTCTCTCTCCTGTTCTTGTCCAGCAGTATCCCTCTGATAATGAAGAAAAGGAAAGGATACATGTACACGTTAACGTGCACTCAAACTCCTAAAACTCCGCAAGAAAAAAGAAACACAAAAGGATATTTATGTAACGACAACTACACCAACCAAGGAAACAAAGAACCCATTGTCCACAAGCAAGGTAACAAAGCGCCAGTGCATTCTGTCACCCACAAAATCCAAAGGCAGTTAGCCCTTTCTACACATACATGCATGTTTAAATTACGGCAACAAAGACACAGAAAGTCCAACCTTGTTAATGTTCCTAGAGAAGGCATCTTCTGTAGAAGAAGTACCTCCAAGATTGTTCATCAATCGACTAGTCACAAACAACACAAGTGGGGTGGAAAATCCATCTGCAAGAGACCCGATGAAGCCAAGAGTCATCAAGAACCAGTCAAAATGGTCTGCGTGCATGAAAATGGACATAATCGATCCCATAGTGCTCTTCTTGATTTTTCCGCTACTCTGTTTCTCAGTGCCCATTTCTTCTTCTTTTCTTTTCTTTTTTGGTTAAGAACCAGAAAGAAAGAAAGAAAGAAACAGTAAGGTATATATGAACTATAGCTGGCTATATTTCTACATACAGTGCTTATTGTTTGTTTCTAAAACGGCTCTATCTTTTATAACCAAGAAGAAGCCAATATGGTAGACTCCCATGTGAAGTTCAATATATATATATATATAATAGCAAAGTGGCTTCGGTGAAAAAGTTGGCAGGAGGTATGGACATGAAGAGATGGCTGTACGGGGGATAGAATGTGGACACGCCTACGATACTTAAATAGAGTTCAAGCTAACTCGGGCTAAAGAGTTGAAATATCATGGTTGACTTTTTTTTGATATTTTCTTCCTTTTTTTTTTCTCTCGAGATGTCTGAAGCAGATCACAAATATAAAAAAGTATCTTTAAATTATTCACAACTAGATTAATTTCTACTCAATCTGGATAGATCTTTTACAAGAAGTAAAATTTTAACCCCAAATTTTTAATAACTACATACATTAAGAAAATTTAAACTCGCGACCTCAATTAGGTCGAAAGAGCAATTACTAACTCAACTGCTCCTCGAATTTTTGATATTTCCTTTTAGCGTCATTAATGACGCCGATAGGGAACGTAGGACCCACTTGAGTACTGCTTTACTTGCAAGTAGGAGGGGAGTGTGCTATTAAATGCTTTTTTTAATCTTTGCCCTTTTCAATATATACGTATATGGTTGCCGATTTGTATTAAAAGTGAGCGATAAAATATTGATGTGGGAAGGTGGCTTTTGGTGTTTCTGTTTATGCAATTGGCAAATTTTGGCTGTATCAGTTGGGAATCTACAATCTAATGTTCTCTGATTTGGGTTCTTTCCTTCTCGTGTCTTGAAGGTTATCTCAGTAAGCACTTGGAAGGGTTGTAGTGCACGAGAATAGAATAGTTATATTTCAATTTGAAGTTTGAAGGCGTCTATATTAAAATATATTGAATTTAAACAGATAAATTAGCTTGAACATAAGAAGATTTTAATGTTAAATCAAGTAACTTGATGAAAAATTCAGAACTAGGCTTATATTTTTGTAGTCGAGGAAAATAAGTAAATGTCAGTTTTGATGTTTCTAACCAAACCCTTCCCCTTCTAAAATTTGGTGTATCCATAATGAAAAACTGAAGGGGGTTAATTATTTTGCAAACTTTCCACAAATTTATTTGCCGTCAATAAAATAAAACAAGCAAAATCGAAATAATAAAGAAACACCAAAATTTGGTAACGCAGTTCGGCCCTCCCTACTTACGTCTGCGGGGCTTTCACCCAGCTTAATCACTTTCACGATAGTACAATAGAATTACTCAAGGCTTTACTGAGCCGACGCCACTCAACCCTTGACACTATCACTCAACCTCACTTCCCGTGAAAGAATTTCACACCCAATAGTACGACCACCTCGT
>JAOTAY010000008.1:11227673-11241541 GCA_025629805.1 Erythroxylum baracoense
CCTTCCCCCCCCACCCCCCCCGTCAGTCGGTAGTCACTCCTTTCTTTTAGTATCTAGGTTCTTCGCATTCTCTCTTCCTTTGGTTCTTTCTTTCGTTCTCTCTTTTGTTCTTTTGAGCAGTTTCTTTTGGTGTTTTTGTTGATGAAGAAACGAGAGGAACTGGGAAGTCATTTATAGATTTTAAGGTTTTAAACCGAATGTCAATGTCTTATGTGCTGTATGTCTCTCCAAATTTGTTATTCCCAACCACGTGAGCAAATATGCGATGGATGTGTGTGGTTTTCTGACCAGAGTTGTCCTCTCCTTTATGCTCTAACCTTATTTAGTTTCCTCTTCTAGTCGTTGGTGTGGTTTTGTAAATACTAGATAGTTAATAAGCAAAACTAAGTGAAGTATAACTAAGTCCAGGGTAGATCTCAGTTTAGGACCTTCAGGTACACCACTAACCCATCATTTTATGATATTGCTTTTGCATTTCCATTGACCCAAGTCTTCTGTTCTCCTTTCATTCTTTTCAATGCTCCTTGTTTTCCTTTTCTATTTTATTGTTTTCTGGCTTCTTTTGTTTTATTTTGTGTGAAAAAATGGATCTTTGCATGTTTCCTTACTTTTGGTGTCAATTTGGATCTGGGTTTTGGTTTTGCTTCTTTAGTTGTGCGGGTTGCGTGCAATCCTCTTGTTTTATGTTTCTAAGAACAAAGATTAATCCTTTTTTTAGACTCTTGATTTACTTCATTTAATTTGTTCAATTGTTTCTGCTTTAACATTACAACATTAAGCTTCTTAGTTTGCTTTGACATTACAAGAGAGATGGAATTTTTAGAACGAATGAGACTAGATCTCTGCTGATTCCTGCTCTTCTTTTCTTCTCTTGCTGAGTTTGTTTCGTTTCTACTCATCATTTTCTTCTCTAGCTCTAGTAGGAGAAATCCAAGAAAAATTTTGTGGCTTTCTTTGCTGCTTTCTGGGAAATAGGTATAGTGTAAGTTTGTCGACAGCATTGTTGACAGCAAGAATGGTGATGGTGGTATAGGAGTTAATCTCAACGGTGAGGTGGATGGTGGTCCAGTACTGGTTGAAGTTGGAGATATCCGGGTGTTTCGTGAGAAGGCGAGTGATATTATTTACGTTGGACAAAGTGGTGGTCGTAAGGAAAAGGACAAGTAATGGTAAGGAGGGGCCTGAAACTGAAGAGAGCTGCTTTGTGCTAGACTTAAAGTGAGGGGAGAGTTTGTCTATTTAGGAGTTTTGTAGTTTGTAGTGTGGTACGAGTTACACGCATGAAGTTCAGGAAGTTTTCTAGGTGTCAGAAGTGTCACACGATCGCCCACCCAAGCAGGTATGTGTTTACTCTTTTTCACGTTAATTATGCATTAATGTTGGGTAGGACAAGCTGCATCTCTTTGGCCTTTAAGTGGAAATCCATTCATCAGGTACACTTTTACCTTTCGCTTATCTAATTTTCGATGCGAGTTGGGTGTCTGTTCAACAGTGTCTTATTCATGTTGGTCATCTATATGAGTGGTGCCGTCCATTTGTATATGACAACCTTACACCTCTACCAGTATAAGACAAATCAATTAGATTTTTTTTAATGTGATACATCAACCTTTCTTTTATTCTATTTTATTTTATCTATATATTTACTTATTTTAAATTTATTTACCTACTCTTTTAGCATATCAGTTTTATATATTTACTCTTTTAACCTACATTTTTTCATTATTTTTTTCATTGTTACATTTTTATGTGAGTCTATCTGAAACAGTCTCTCTACTTTGTAAGGTAAGGATGTGTACTATCAAACCTACTCAGACTTTACTTTGATATAGGATTTCAAACAAGGTGATGATGATGATGATTATGATGAATTACTTACATATTTATCATTTTTATATAAAAATAAATTGCATATTTTAAGATAATCATTTGATTATTGATAAATAAATATTAAAATAAATTTTCTTTTCATATCGAAAGTGCCATTGCTTATTAAAATTTTCTATTACATTAACTTACTGGACTCAATCTTAACGTCGATTAATTTGCTTATTTTATTAATATGGTAGATTTAGTACTAGTTTTCTTTAATTTTTCTTGTGGTATTGGTCTCTTAAAGTATTGCAAATGCTAAGTGAAAAAACCGAAGGGGGTTAATTGTTTCGCAAACTTTCTGCAAACTTATTTGGCACCAATAAAATAAAAACAAGCTGAACCGAAATAAAAGAAACACCAAAATTTGGTAACGCAGTTCGACACTCCTTGCCTACGTCTGCGGGGCCCTCACCCAGCTTAATCACTTTCACGAAAGTACAATAGAATTACTCAAGGCTTTACTGAGCCGACACCACTCAACCCTTGACACTATCACTCAACCTCACTTCCCGTGAAAGAATTTCACACCCAATAGTACGACCGCCTCGTACTAACCTCGTCAGAGGATTTGTCTAACTACTTTCACTCAAAACAATAATAAATAAAAATAGCTCAAGTATTCAATCAACTGAAAATTAAATAACAAAAATACTTGAGATAAGAAAAACTTCCCTATGGATTTATCTTCTTAAAATAACTCAGCTGAAAACCTTCTCCACAGTTGATTCGTTCTTCACAAGAATAAGTCACGGTGTAGCTTCAAATAATAACTAGTTCTCATATCACTGAAGATTATATTCACCTTGCTGACCAAACAACTTCACCTTACCTCATATATCAAAACACATTAATCAGCTGTGTTAATTAACATATGCAGCAACTCATATTTTTCTTCAAAGACGCATGAATCATCCACCTTCAACAACTCAAGCACCTCTGGTTTTGTTGCTGCAGAACCTTCCGTGTTTTTGTAATCTTTTATATGAATCAAATATGTGGAGAACCCATCCAATCGAAATGCACGTGGGCTTTTTCAACCTTTTGCAAAACCACAAGACACAGTAATCAACTACAACTCTACCAAATACGCAGCCAGCCAATGCATCTCATCTTTTAGCTTGTTTTTAATAATATAATAAGATAAGCACTGTGTTGATTAAAAACCACTGAACCTTTTTCATCCTATCTCTCACATATGCATATGTCTCTTGTTACCACACAATTACTACTTAGTTTCATCCACTATCATGTTTCAATGGACTTCAACACCCACTAGGAGAAGTCCACCACGTGTATTGATAAACTTAAAGGATTTTGAACAGCATACATATTTAAAAAGGACTTCTACAATGATTAAGATATATGCAAATCTCTCACACAATCAGAGTCTCACTTCAATTCAAACATGCAACAATCACATCCTTTTAATTTCATCAATCCACCTCTTATTTTTAACCTCACTATAATTTATATCTTATATGTCCAATTAAAAATGCCAAAATTAAATAAAAGATATATCTCATATATCTTAAAACATAAAATTGTAAATCATTAGGATTTCTAAAAGAATGTTGTTAAGGAAATACTTGTTTTTAATGTTCTCTTTATATATTAGGATGTTAATTGCTATGATAACCTCAATTTTCTAAGTAACATGTACAAAACACGATAGACTGTACACAAACAAAGTAGATTATTTATTTTGTCTAAAATAAAAGATATAGTTTGAATTTAACCAAAAAACTTTATATTATTTATTAACAATTCAGATTAGATAAAATTATATTTCATGAAGTATTTACTTGTGGGTTAATTATGTTTAGATCTTCTTGATTTTATTTATTTTTAGATTATAACATAATTTTAGTTGTAATTTTTTTGTAAATTAATGATGAAATAAATAGGTTATTTCCTAATATTTTGTTAACAATCAAATTATAATTTTTATTATCAAGAATTTATCTTGAACGATCTTTTATGAAATTATAGATTCAAATTTTATGCAAAGCATTGTTTTGATAATTATTTGATTAATTTAAGTTAAATTACAATATAGTTTTTTTGGTAAAAGGAGATATAATAATATTAAACATTAACCGTGAATTCCAGCCTTAATGATTGAAATTAGAAGGGAACAGGCGCATAGGAGAGTAACCTTTGGAGATATTACGATTCTTTCGTCACCATACTGTACAACATTATTTGGTAAATGCTTCTTCTTTCCTCTTTAAAATAACAGGTACATTGTATAAATAAAGAACCCATCAGTTATAGTATACCTTGCTTGTATTTGTATTTCGTCCTACACTTTCTTGTTCCTTGTTAAGTATATAGTTCTTATCAGACAAAACCTAAAATTGATTATGGAATGAACATACCCAATGAGATATATCTTGGAGAAGTAAATGTCAATTGAAAGATGAAACAAAGCGCTGATTAAGATATATAAAACACTCAGTAAACACGTCTTCATAGGGATGACTTGAGACAACATGCATGCTGTATATACAAAAAAAAGAAAAATTTAAAACCCCTGTGAGATCTCTATGAAATGTTTGCGAGTGTTCACATAAGTAAATAACAGGAGAAATAATGACCGCATATTTTTCTATACGCCTCTGTTTGTCTGTAGTACGCCTCGTTGCGGGTTTTTTAATTTTTGCACATGCAATAATTAAGGTCGTAGTCGTACAATAAATAATCTTACCCTATGTTTTGTTTTAGACAAAAGGAAAAGACTAAGAACATGGAAAGGGTAGTGTAGTAGGTTCAGTTTACTCAACATTGGAGGAGTATAGGGAATAAGTTTGTTTCTTTAATGCCTTTGATTGGGACTTGGTGCTAGTAAAAAAGTGAGAGACCATGCACACGAAAAGCTACTCTTTCTCTGAGGCTAGAATTACCTCTCTATGTTATATTCTTTATCCATATCTTACTACCCCACAATTTTCTATTGAGATTCATGCCTTTAGTAATTTCCAATAAAACTATATCATTCTTAATCACTTCCCTAAGTTCTTCTTAATACTTTCTCCCATCTTTTTATAATGTCTAAATATAATCTTTTTCCATCTTCCCACTAAAGCATTAAGATATCTCCTTTTAATATGTTCAAACCACTTAAACCTTATCTCTCTTAATTTTTCATTAATATTAGTCCCCTTTAACGTGTCTCTTATTAATACATTCATAACTTTATCTCTTTTAGTAAGATTGTACATCTAACAGAGTATCCTTATTTTCGCCACCATTAACTTATAATTGTACACCTTTTTGATTGGCTAATACTCCATCCTATAGGACATGGTCGACTTGATCACTAAATGATTGAATTTACTTTTAATCTTGAGTAATATCTTCTTATCATATAAAAATCCTGATGCACTTCTTTATTTAAACCACCTTGATCTGATACGATGAACTATATCTTCATCAATCTCTTTATTGCTTTGAATGATAGATACTAAATACTTGAAACACTCTTTTTGCATTATAACTTCTGAATTAATCTTTACCTCCATATCAGACGCTCACCCTATGGTCTGAAAAGTTACACTCTAAGTATTCAATCTTAGTTATGCTCAGTTTAAAGTTTTTTTAACTCTATCATATTCTTCAACAGTTCTAGCTTAACATTGTCATCCTCTTTTATCTTGTGCACTAAAATAATGTCATCAGCAAATAACATACAACAAAAAATATGTCATTAGATATTCTTAGTGATTTCATACATAATTGCTGCAAACAAAAAGGAGCTTTATTTCAGATCCATATCGATAGAAAAATGTTTGTGTCTCCTTCTATCATCCTTACATTAGTCTTTACACCTCCAAATATATCCTTTATAACTTATGTATAGGTTGTAGGAACTCTTTTAACTTTTAAATACCTTCATATTATTTTCTCAAGTACCTTATTATATACTTTTTTTTAAATTAATAAAAACTATGTGCAAATTACAATTGGGTTGAATACTAGAACCCAAGGGTAAGACTATTAATGTTTATCGATGGATGGCCTTAATCTCGTAGGTTGTTAACTAAAACAGAGACTTGGCATTTTAAAAATCTGTTAATCTTTTACAATACAGACTTATCTGTCTCTGACAGAATTGGAACCCAAATTACCTGTGATGTGGCTCTGCAGTCCCACAACGTAAAGGAGAGGTCGAGAGAAATTCAAGGAAGAGAAGAGTGACGCACTTGCACAAAATAGCAAATGAAAAGAGACAGATGGAGGGCTTATTAATGGACGGTGACAACTGCTGATGCAAACTATCCAGCTGGCTCAATGTAGTACATTTCTTTCTTTTAGCTATCGATATTGGGTTGAGGTGTCCCGCGGACTTGTATGATAATTTATGAAGAAATAGGAAACAGTTCACGAAAAGAAAAAAAAAAAAGGTAAGTGATTTTTTAATTTAATTTAGTGATCTGAATAAAGATAAACGAGAAAATAATATAGTTTGTATATTTTATTTATTACAAATCAATGACGTTAATACTAATGATATAATAGTTCAAAGGTCTAAAGGCGTTAGTGGCCTGAACGGTTTGTGTATGACATTTAAGATGTTCTTACAAATTTAAAATTGCAAGTTTCGGTTTTCTTTTAGTTTTGGACCGTATTCTTTATTTTTATTTTATTTAAGCTTTTTGTTTCTGGAATTATGTACTCGTATGATTACAATTCATATGAATTTCAGAATAGTAATTTACATTTCCAAACACCAATTATATTTTTATATAATTCATTTAATAATTTGTACATCCTTTAGAAGTAACTTTTTTTTACATTTTAATTTTAAAATTAGCAATTTTGAGCTTTCCCTTCAATGTTTTCTCAAAAAATTTATTTTCTATTATGTGTATGATAATTAATTTATGTGTAGATTGATCGATATTTTTTAACAACCTGCTTTGAGATTTGAATATATGTTTGTTTACATTAGTTTAATGATTAAAATTAAGAAACTAAAATTATCAAACTTTAACATGCGTATAATAGATAGAAGATTTCACACATTATGTTAAATGAGAAATCTAATATTTGGTAATCAACAATTATATATCGATACACAATGTATCGAGTTCTTTTCTTTGGCATGCATGGAATAGTAATATTATATATGGTATAATATATTTTCTATAATATGGCTGTATAATCAAAGTCCAAAGTCCAAACTCCTGATCTTTGATCCCTTTTCAGTTTCTAGAACAACATAAAACGTATTCCCTGACGTTAAACTCTTGCATTCCATAATCAACGTGCTCTTTAAAGCAGTTAGGCTGATAAAATAAAATAGTAATTACCATCTAACCAAACCATGCTCACACGCTACAAGCAATCCTATAAAAAGGTCAATAACTTTTCTAATTCTTGATTTGTGGGGTCCAATACTTTATACAAGACTCAAGAGGCAGAAGATCCAATAAAAATGTAGGCTACTTTAGTTAGTTCCGTTTTAACTTTTTTTTTTTAATTTTTAAATTCTATTAAAAATCTGTTCGTTTGGATTTCTAATTTTTTATTTTTATTTTAAATTTCTTTTTATCTTTTAGTTTTATAACAAATGAAAACTCATCTTAATTTGTTGTTATAATATGATTTTATTATTAATTAAGTATATATTATTTAATTTTTATTATTAATTATCAGTAAATCAATTTATTATTAAAATTAATCTAAAAATTAAATTAATTATATTTTATATTTAAAATGTGTAATTTTTAAAATTTTCAAAATAGGTTATTTATGAATTTTTTAAAAATATCAAACACTTCTTTATAATAATACATTAATTTTAATAATTTAAATATATGTTAAAATAAATATTAATTTATAAACAAAATTTCACAAATGTTTATTTTAATAAAATATAATTAGTTTTTATTAGTGTATATTGTAAAAGATATTAAGATAATTATTTAATTAATTGATCTCTAAATTTTACCTAACATTCAATTATTATTAATATCAACAAAAATTGAATAAAAAGATACAAATTGTTTGAGTAATGCTAATCATTCTGATGATGCATGGCTGCAGTACAAGTAGGAGATGTTTAAAGGCCTATGTATTGGTCAAATGAATAATTAATAAGGACAAGGACTTCTATGCAACAAAATTCATTACTGGATTTAAGCTTTCATATTGAGAATTTTAGATTGTTTCTAATAATAATAATAATAATAATAATAATAATAATATCTCTTGCGATATCCTGTAGCCTCATGAACAAGTGATTCTTAAACAAGTTATAAAAGATATAATGAAGATTTGTTGTCTCCACTTTTATCAAAAACTGATAATTCATAATGAGTAATCTTGCAAGCATGACATAGCTGACTAGCACACTACGTTTTCTGTAAGTAGTTTGGACATAGCTGACTAGCACACTACGTTTTCTGTAAGTAGTTTTGACCTTTATAGTTACCTATCTACTGTTTCTGCTGAATTGCCCAGTTGCTCGGTACAGTAATCAGTATGACTAGGGATTAAACTTGAGGTCTTAATGAAAGGGATTGACCCATATGGTAGACAGGATTATTTCCCACTTTATCAGCTCAAGTTTAACTTTTTGCGGAAATTGTGTCGAAGGATTTTTTTGCGAGTTATATATCTAAAACAATAATTCAAAAAAATCTAGACTTGGGGAAATATGGTATCAATTCTATCTAAATATACGCAAAAGCTGACTTAAAAGTATATATTAATAATTTGGTGGCTGTCAAAACGAATAATGCAGCCTGGCATCTAGAGATATGTAATTGAGGCACAACATTAAGGACCTTGAGGAGTGGCTTCTTTACGCTTCTCACCAGATTTAGTATGACTGTACAAACCACATCCTTGGAAAGAACTATATGCTTATATTTCCTCTTGCCCGTTGGTTCTGTTTTAATGATACATCTGTAACCATTTATAATCAACATGAGTTTCTGAAAAAGGAGTTGCATGATTGTAGGTAACTGAAGTAATCAGAATTTATGCAGATGTTATGCTAAAAATTAAGGTCTTCAATTATTTTCAATTTCATGATGCAAATGGTAAACTTTTCTCAATTTCTTATAAGGTTATTTTGAGTTTAAAGAAAGAACTACAATTTGAATTACTCGATCAGGACATCGATAAAGAGAGGAACTTTTCATCTTTATATGTCATAATCTATATATGCATCATATGATTGTTAATTATGGTGCATTGATTTGGCATCTCTTATTTGAGTATCTATTGATGGTCAATCATGGAAGAAATAACTACTGGTTTGTTAGTTATCAGAAACCATAGTAGCTACTTGCGCAACCCAACAGGAAAATTATAGCTGACGACATTTTCAGTGGACTGGCCATCTAAATAAACTGGTCATCCTATTTTGTTTCAAAAGAGAATATCCTTAGCAAAGAATACAACAGGATAGTCAAGTTATCATTTTAACATGGCATGTAGTGGTCCCAGGTTCGTTCCATTTGGTGTCTAGCTACTTGAATTTCCAGGAGACCAGCTGTGAAGAAGGTATATATGCCAAGTGTAAATTCCTTTGTTTCCACCTTACTCTCTTGGCAGTGGGGTCTCTGTTGCAATGCTTCTATCTTTTTCAGTCATGCCATTATTGAATTTAGACTAGTAAGAGACCCATTACAAGTTTGGTGTGGCATTTTCCTTCAGTGAAACTTGATGAGATCAAATTCTATCATAATCATGGAAGCATGTGTGAAGGGACTGTTTGCAACACTTAGACTTCGGATTTTGTTGTTCTGAAACTGTTGTTGGTGAAGGTGGTGGGGATCTGGTTGTTGTGGAATGATCCCTACTACCTTTTTTTCGCATATAAGGGAAAAGAATAAACCCTAGCTACTAAAACCGGGAATGGTTCTACTTAAAAGGCTGAAAGATGTTATTCTTCTGGGTTAGTAACGTGACAAAAATCTACGGTAGAGATTTAAGATATGGTCTTCCATGGCTCATTCTTGCCTTGTCTCTGTCTTTTGGTGAACTTGGTAGCAGTTCCAGGTCCCAGTTGAAGAATGAAGTTGAGGAACCCAATAGCCACTTTAACTGAATTATATCGAATTCACTCATCTCAAAGAGAGTTAAAAATGAGTTGGCTTGTGTAAGTTCACTTGGTTTCTGAAAGAGGTCGACTAACCATGCATGTTGGCCAACAACTTCGGTAGTTATCAATAGTAAAAAGTAAAGACCCTCTCAGAATTTTATTCATAAATAGAAGATTCTTTTAATTTATATACATATATAAATAGAGACTGAGAGAATAAGAAAGATGGATAGATGCATCCTTCAATTCAGTTGCATCATTATGCGTCATCTGATTACCTCTCCTTTAGGAATTAATACAGCAGAATGGCCTAGTAATCTTGATTTTAGGATTTGTGCTTGCGTCTCTGTAATTAAGAGTACTTTTTCCATGATTAACAAATTGATCGTGAGGGGATGGTTGGATGTCAGGAGTCCACTACCGCGAACATGGTTATCTATCTTTTCCCTTGTTATTGATACGCAACGAATGCTTTAGACTACCCCTACTTGCGCGTGGCGAAAATGACTTGACCTCCATAAAACTCTAAGAATAAGCCCCTCTGATTTTTTAGAGGATGGAAAAGCATCTCTGAGCTAAATATTCCTCGACTTAAGTCCACAACCCAACAAAAGTAGCCCTTAATTTAACAGTAGATCTTGAAACCTTCCTGCAAAGCAAAACTAAGATGACCTGTAAAAAGATATATATCCCTTCCTGCAATAAATCAGCATCTGTTGCATTTCTTTATTTATGCTTTATCCCAGAACTACTTTAGCTTTTGACCTGTGGTTTCACATAACTAAACGATGAATATATAACTATGTGTTCAGACATCTGATTCTGATTGCTTTCGCCATTAGGCTACAAGGAATATATAAAGGATAAGTCAATATTATGTTAGTGAGCAAACATAGCGCAGAAATACTTGGAGCATATCGCACCACTTGAATTATAGTCTTTATTAAATTAACCAAAGTCAGAAGTTTATATTGACTGTTTGTTTACGAAGATGACACGTACATATAATTGCTTATTATTTTT
This sequence comes from Erythroxylum baracoense, assembly GCA_025629805.1. NCBI lineage: Eukaryota > Viridiplantae > Streptophyta > Magnoliopsida > Malpighiales > Erythroxylaceae > Erythroxylum > Erythroxylum baracoense. The sequence goes on from JAOTAY010000008.1 coordinate 11,238,628, forward strand.
TATGTTACAACTATAAGATGAAATAATAAATTGGTCTGACAGCTTTTCATATGGGATTATTTATTAACAGAATGTATTCAGAAATATACCCTTGTGATATCAAGTGACATGATTGTCTCTACTTGTGCTTATGTATGTGAGGGTTAAAGTTGGTTATTTTAAAATTGATGCAAAGTTTGTTACTTCAAATGCCATCCACAAAATGGTAAATGAGTTGCATCATGTGTTCTACACTTTAGAGTTCCGGAAAAAGAAGTTTGCGTGAAAAGATTAATTAATGCTACTGTGTACAAGAAAAAAATTGTGATATAAGAAAGAAGACATAGATATAGTGTGTAAGCGTATATTGTGCCTAAGTGACAATTTGAACACAATTGGCAATTGAGGAATTCCAAAACGGATCACATTTGTGTTGTCAAGACCAATAAAATTTCAATTGGACGATTTCCAAGTCATTGTAAAATTAAGATCAGAGTCATTTCCACTAGAGACAGTCTAACTTTAATAAAGTATAAGGGAGAATTTAAGGATAAATGATAAAATTAAGGACTATTATGCATAATTTGAAAAGAAAAATTCAGGGAGTAGGTAATTACTATAGCTACTCATAGTTATTAATCGTTGGAGGAACGTACATATACGTTAACTTGATGGTTTACGGAAGGACGTGTATAGACCTATTATTGACTTGCATGGTTGTTTTACGAAGGATAGTTGCCCTTTTTTAGGGTCACTGCCACTGGGGGAAAAAAAAAAGGTAAGTTGCATCAGATCCGTACATAATTTGTTAAAGAATGTCTAATAGGAGGAGTTGCTTATCGCTTTATACCAGAAGATACATATTTTATTTTACTTACAGAAGTATATTTTTACTCTTTTGCTTATATGTTTTGGTTAATATAGTCATGGTTTCCTTCTGTTACGGATAAAAAATTGCACGTTCTATTACTGAAGACAGAAGTTATAAAATTCTGTAAAAGCTATACCAGTAATTAGAGTGAACGACAATAGAGAAGAATATATGGGAAAAAGGAAATTGGTAAAGCAACCAATGGAACCATGTTTAGTGGAGTTCAGGACACTGAGGTGAAACAAGAACGCGGCGCTGATTTTGTTAACAAGCTACTTATTAAGAATTGGGCCACGGTACTTCTTTCCCCAGACGCATCTTGTGACATTATTGATAATAACAAAGGATAAATTCACACCAACTTCCAATATACTTGAAGACATTACAAGGACAATAATGATAACAATGAGGAATAAGAGAGACTTAAATAATAATGAAGAGTATTTGAAGATATTTTCCCAAAGTCAATCTACCACAAATTATAATAAATAAATTTGAATCAATATTCATTGGAAGCAATGATTTGATGTTAGGTATATATAACAGCTAAATAGTATTTTTCCCGCTTTTTGAGAAGTATAACAGATAAATAGTTCGTAGAAAAAAAGGTACGTGTTTTAGTGGAGCATGACAAATTAGTAGGGTTTCATGTACACATGACATACCTTGTGTTTGGGACAAGGGTGAACAACTAGAAAATTATTTATGAGAAAAGTATTTTAGCCTTCTCCTGTTATTTTTTATTTTAACTTCTAATCATTAAATTTTTTAATTCAGTAATTAAACTTTGTTAATTAGTTTATATTAACATCTTTAACAAAAATCTTAGTGATATATATTATTTGTAATTAATACTTTTTTGCACGTTCTTATAATATTCCATCAAGTAGTAAGTAGTATGGGACTCCCTGTACCATTCTATCAAGACTTTCCTAGTATTTTATAGGCTCTAGGTAAAGTAAAACAAGGCCTCCACTTTTGCCTATTTTTAAGTTCTTATAAAAAAATAAAAGAAGCAAAATATGGACATTTTGTTGTTTTTCATAAGGTTAAAAGTGAGCTCTATTTTATTTTACTTTATTTTTTATAAAAATAAAAATAGGTCTTATTTTACTGTTTATGAAAATGGACCCTGGCAGATGCCCAAGCCACCCTTACCCATAACCAGCCCTGCATTCTATCATACAACACGTATTCAACAATAAGGCAAACAGATATGTCAAATCAAGTGCATGAACTTTTGTAGACTGAGATATTGTAAGTACTTTATTTATTTGTTTTTTTCTTCGTATGAATTGAAATACGTTTGATTTATACCCTAAAATTTAACTTAAGTTACACTGTTGTCTTACAGCTCGAAAAAGTAAAAGATTTACCATATAAGATCCAAAATTTCGAAAAGGTTTCAAATTTGATCACGTATAGCCAATCCTAAAAAATATGGAGAAATATGCTGAAACTAGCAAAGAGAAAGCGTTGGGTCATCGAAAATGATCTAGGTGCAAAACAATGTCACCATCCGAATCCCAAAAATCAGATAAGTCAATAGGATCATCGTCATTTTGTATTGATTTAAGTAATGATTTTGAAGTTGAAGATCCATTTATTGAAAGAAATGATGAAGCTGATCGTCTTATTGAGAGGAAGAAAGAAAAAATGAAAAACGAACAAAATAAGAAAATGAAAAAACTTTTTATATCCATGAATAAAGAGATAAAAGGAATGTTTCATGAAAGTCAATCTCTTCTTGAAAAAAATTATGAACTTTAGTTGTTACGAGCTCAAAATGAGGCAAAAAAATTAGAGCTACGACAAAGACAGGAAGATAATAAAATTTATACAAAAATCTGGATTCCATCAAAGATCTAGTGATGCGTAAGGCTTTCAAAAATAAACAAATAAAAATTTATGCAAAAAGAGCTCAAGAAGGAGAACCTCAAGGAGGAGTTGGCTCATCTAGTAGCTTTAGCTAATATTTTGATTTTGGAGGAAATGAGGATGACCTTCTAAACTATTAATTATTTATGTTAAATTAATATTCTCAAGTGCTTTAGTTTTACTTTT
>JAOTAY010000008.1:11241641-11252351 GCA_025629805.1 Erythroxylum baracoense
CTTTGTAATGATATATTTTGTGTAAAGTAATATATATTTTAAATTTAATTACTTAGTAAATTATGTAAATAAATCAAACTGTGAGAAGTATATAAAAGGAATATGTTAAAAAGAAAATGGACAAAGTTGTTTTTTTATAACTTTTGGTGCATGAATAGTAACACATCAAATTTATTGTATTACTATACATTACACCATTTGGTGTCTTCCTTATAGTGAATTCATTGCACCAAAATACCAAATTTAATGTTTTGATGCCTTCGTTGGAGATGGCCTTAAAGCTAAAAAAGTTTTCAATGTTTTAATTAATTTGTCTATTTATTATGAGTAATCAAGTCAAAAGTTGAATTTGGTGGAACGAGAGGGATAGGAAAGGTAAGTGGAAGAGAGAGTTTGCGCATTGTACAGTTGTACACTCTATGCGATGCGTATGAATATATGCATATTGCATACACACATGTTCAGCACAAATAGGGGCTATTTTGGAATTCTCTTTGTTTTGCGAACTCCTTCATATTATAACTAAATATAATAGTTGGATAAGAGAGCATTCAATATGAACACTTCCGACATAGAACGCTCAGATATCGTCGTCGGTGCTCATGGGTTCATTGTCCAAGATGGACCCACCGCAAAAAGGGTTCGATTACTCAAAAGGGAGGACGATCCTCCACCTCCACCGCTTATAGTGCTGCTGTTATAGGGGAGACATTAATAGATGAAGAGGCAAGTTTGAACTGGCCAGAGGAAAACCGGTAGAGTATAAGGAAGGTGATCTTTCTTTTGGTCAATGGAGAGTTTGGAAATGCCTTGGATTTATCCAACTGCTTTCATTCCCGCTTGGACAAACAATGGGAAAATGCATTAGTCGTGAAATTGCTGGGACGCAAGATTGGGTATAAGATGTTACGCAATCGGCTGACCTCTATGTGGCTACTCAAAGGGCCAATGAAAATTGTACACCTAGATTTTGACTATTTCTTAATCAATTTTGTTGAGGAGGAGGACTTTCTTCTTGCGCTGATGCAAGGGCCTTGGGTTATCTTTGGGCATGCGTTATTAGTGCAGCGCTGGCACCTACAGTTCTGTCTGTCACAGGGTAGAGTCTCCAGAGTCGTGGTTTGGGTTCGATTTCTGGAGTTGCCCGTGTCTAGATATCATCCAGTAAGTCTCAATGCATTGGGGAATTTAGTGGGTCAGGCTGTTAAAATTGATGATATGACTCAAATCTCCCAGCGGGGTCAATTTGCAAGGGTAGCAGTGGATGTCGATCTTAGTGCCCCGTTAAGATCGAGAGTAGAAATTGATGGAGAGGTCATCAAAGTGGCTTATGAGGGTCTCCCTCATATTTGCTTCCAGTGTGGTCTGGTTGGGCATGCTTCAACTGATTGCTTAAATCAGCCACCGGTGCCTACTCGCACCGTCCAGGAAGCCATTGACAACCCTAACATTCAAGTGTCCGATGCCAGCGTGACAAGTGGTTCTCCCCCGAAGGAAGGTGTACAGCAGCTTTATGGGCCTTCGATACAGGTGCAGTGGCGACCACAACAGACTGGAGAAAAATCCAACTGGTAAGGAGCAACATTCAGGAGTAACTGTTGGTCCCAGTTTTCCATACTCCAAAATGCTCCTCAAGCATACCCAAATGAGCGCTTTCGAGCTGCTGTAGTCGTAAAAATGAGAAATTCAAGACTCAACTGGATCTGGGACAGATGGTTGCTAAAGCTAGGTCTAGCTCTTTGAGCCACCGAAACGGGTCTACAAGGCCCCGTGCACCAGAGTCTCAGCAAGTCCCTAGAACGGAGCTCCAGCATAGTGGATCGATCTCTGCAGCCCCGAATGTAACCCCACGCACTATTACCTCCGTACAGTCTGATTCGCACCTTGGCTCACAGTCGTCCCATCCTAGGCCACCGACTTATACTGCTATTTGTCTCCGGTCCCACAAAGATGTTGTCGTGGAAGACAATGCATTGCTGCTTCAGACTGATGATGGTGTGGATTGTAGCGATGACCAAATAGTTATGGGGGACATAGTAGCAGACCCCACTAGCCCCCCAACCGCCAGATATTCCAGTCCTCCACCCAATCTGCCTGATGATAACGAGGGTCAACATTTCATGCAAATGGACTCAACTAGTCAACAATCTCCTGAAGAGATAGTTCCTCCACTCAAGGTCGCCCACATTTTTGGTCATCAAGCCATGGTCAAGGAACCACTAGTGATGTTTATTGTGCTCCCTTCCTTATACTCCATCTTATCAATATGTCGATTTTGATCTAGAATTGTCAAGGGGCCGGGGGTAGATCATTTAGACTAGTTTTGGTAAATTATCTTCAAATGCATGAGCCTATTTTTCTCGTTATGGTTGAGCCACGGATCAGCGGCACTAGAGCAGAGCAACTGATTGTTGGAGTTGGTTTTGATGCCTTGTATAGGGTCGAAGCGGATGGATTTTCTAAGGGCATTTGGCTACTTTGGTTGGCGACTATTGCGGTCCGAGTTCTGGTTGCTCATCACCAGTTTGTCCATACTCGCGTGGAGCTGCAGGACAATTCCTTTTACTTTACTATAATTTATGATGCGCCACAATACCATCTTCAACATTTCCTGTGGTCTAACCTACGCAGAATTGCTCGGATCACAACTCAGGCCTGGTTATTAGGAGGGGACTTTAATGCTAAGCTTGAAGCTCATGAAAGACGGGGCGGTTCACCTAATCGGCCAATCATTAGCTGGCAGTTTATAGACTTTATGCAAGCATCTAGTCTTCAGAATTTGCGGTACTCCGGGCCAAAGTTTACCTAGGGTAGAGGTTTGTTTCAAGCTAGATTGGATCGCTATCTTGGATCCATTAACTGGGTAGAACATAACTTAGAATATTCAGTACATCACCTCCCCTTTCTTGGCTCAGCTCACCGACCAATCTTGCTTCAACTGAGGCCTAACCACCGCCCCCAACCGTATCCTAAACCTTTCTGGTTTCAAATAGCATGGCTTTCTCATTTATTGTTCTCTCAATATGCCTAGGATACATCGAGTTTTGATATTAATAATGTTAGTGGTTCCTTGATAGCTTTTGCAGACTTACTACAGGATTGAAATAAATCAGTTTTTGGCCACATTTTCTACAGGAAGAAAAGACTTCTTGCCCGACTAGCAGGTATTCAGCGGATTATGGAGGCACGAACCTCAAATTCTTTGCTAGACTTGGAATTTTGGTTGAGAGAGGAACTTCAACAGGTCCTTTGTGAGGAGGAGCTCTATTGGCATAAAAAATCTCGTTATCAATGGTTGTCTTATGGGTATCGGAATACCAAATTCTACCACATGATTACACTGGTTAAGCATAAGCAACTATTAGTGACAGAAATTCGAGATGACCAAAGGCACTTAACTTCTGATCCACCGATACTCAAAGAGATGGAAAAAGGTTTTTTTTGAATGATTGCACTCAGAGGAGAGTTCTTGTTGCCGATTGGCATTCCCCATACATGGTGCTTTTCCTTCCCAAGCAACAGAAGCTATAGTGGCTCTTTGCTGAGACATAACACCAGACAAAGTTCGGACTACATTTGCTGCTATGGCCCCGAATAAAGCTCCGAGACCTGATGGCTTTTCTGCCATTTTTTTCCAGACGCAATGGAACACTGTGGGTCCTAATTTGGTGACCTTTATCTAGAAGGTTTTTAGGGAAGGAGTTTGGGATCCGTCCATTAATCAAACTACCCTAGTACTGATTCCAAAGATCCCTACTCCGAGTTCTTTTCAGCATTTTCGTCCAATTAGCTTGTGCTAGGTGGTCTATAAAGCGATAACAAAACTTGTGGTCAACCGGTTGAAACCATATTTGGATGGACTCGTAGCCCCCAATCAATGTAGTTTTGCCCCAGGGCGGACGACCATGGATAACATTATCTTTGTGTAAGAAGTAATGCATTCGATAGGGAATAAGAAGGGCAGATCAGGATTTATGGCTATCAATGTTGATATAGAGAAGTTATATGACTGCCTTAGTTGGGATTTTATATAGGATACATTACAGGATATTGGCTTACCAAAAGCTCTAATTACCTTGATTATGTAGTGTATTACCACGGTCTCCATGAGGGTACAATGGAATGGATCATTATCAGACATTTTTTCTCCCTCCCGAGGCTTTAGGCAGGGCAATCTGCTCTTACCTTATCTCTTTGTCTTATTCCTGGAAAGATTATGTCACATCATTAATTGGGAGATTGCACAAGGACACTAGCGGCCAAGTTCCTTGAGTAGAGGTGGTCCTAAACTATCTCACTTATTTTTTGCAGATGATCTAATCTTGTTTTCTACAGTTTTGGGGGATCAGGTGGAGGTTATACTGCGGAATCTTAATAGTTTCTGTCTCAGCTCCGGCCAATAGGTCAACAAGGATAAAACTCATTGTTTTTTCTCTACTAATATTCCCCAACAGCAAGCTCGAGCCCTCAGTCACCAATTGGGTTTTCAGTTAATGAAGAACTTGGGAAAATACCTCAGGGTCCCTTTAATCTATGGGCGGACATTGCAGCACACCTATCAGTATATTGTTGATAAAGCTCAGAGAAAACTGAATGGCTGGAGTGCACGCCATCTCTCCTTAGCTGGGCGAACTACCCTTATACAATCAGTGTTGGCTGCCATTCTGGTCTATACCATGCAGACAATTCGACTTCCCTAACAGTTGTGTGATGATTTGGAAAAGGTTATATGGAACTTTTTATGGGGCTCTCAGTCCAGCCGTAGGAAGACTCACCTAGTGACTTGGGATATGGTGTGCAAGCCAAAGGCACTTAGTGGGCTCGGTATTCGATGGCTTCGTGTCAACAATGATGCGCTGCTAACCAAGCTAGGATAGACTCTACTCACGAAACCGTCCGCTCTATGGGTGCAGGTGATCAAACATAAATACAAAGTGGACATCAATATTATTCCTCGCCATCTAGAGTTGAAGCGTGGCTCCTCAGTCTGGCGAGGAATTGTTTCCACTTGGGACACCGTCCTCAGGGGAATTTGTTGGGTTGTTCGAAATGGCAACACGGTTCGGTTTTGGTTGGATGATTGGATCTGGGATTGGGGCCCTTTACTTCAACATATCACTCAAGATGTACCGAATGCCGTAGTCGCCTTATCGATGCGACACTATGTCCATGAGAGTGGGAATTGGAATTGGGATCTCTTTTAATTATTTCTGCCTCCTTCGGTTTGCGTGGCATAGTAGGAATTATTGCACCACAGCTAGGCTTTGAGGAGGACAAGGTAATTTGGTGGGGGACACTAACTGGGCTCTCCTCCACTGCTTCTGCCTATATTCTGCTCGAGGAAAACAATATTAGCGCCAATAATAACTGTTAGGATGTAATTTGGAGCTGGAAAGGGCCACAGTGCATCCGAGCCTTCCTCTGGTTACTAGCTCACCGTCGATTGCTCACCAACCAACACAGGTTTGAACGTCTCTTAACATTGGATGACACGTGTCCTTCTTATGGCTACGTGGAATCCTGTATCCATATGTTACGAGATTGCTCTTTTGCAAAATCTATTTGGTCTCACTTTCTTAACCAGGTGATTTCCCATGCCTTCTTTTCCATGGATGCCACTGATTGGTTAAAGATAAACATTAGTAGCTCACTGAAAGTGCAGGGGTCTGCATGGACGATAATATTTGGAGTGACATGTTGGTACTTATGGTTTTGACGCAACAAGTACCTTTTTGAGGACGGATTCATATGGCCTGAGAATGGTGCCACGATAATTTTGGAGTATGTTTATTGGATTGAGAAAGCTTCCACTTTGCATAATTGTGCGTTAGGAGGGGAACCACGTGTTATTGGTAGTGTTGGGCGCTGGTCTAAACCTCCCAGGGGGTAGCTACAACTTAATGTCGACGGTTCTGTTCAATAGGCCCCTACTAGAGCATCTGCGGGCGGTCTCCTTAGAGATGATGAAGGTGCATGGGTTGGGGGCTTTGCCCACCGAATCGGTTAGTGCTCTCTGCTAGAAGCCGAACTTTGGGGTGTCTATTATGAACTTCTCTTAACTTGGAACCTGGGTTACCGGTGAGTGGAGTTGGAAACAGACTTGCTGATTGTCATAAATATCCTCTCTTCTTCAGCAAGCGTAAAGGATAGGCACCCATTCTCTATTGTTCATGGAATTTTTGAATTGCTAGCCCAAGATTGGGTGGTCTATTTCCGTCACATTTACTACGCGGGTAATCGCTATGCTGACTACTTGACCCGCGTCACGCATACGCTAAGTTTAGGAAATCATGTTTTACAGAATCCTCTTGAGGATTGTGATGGGTTACTGTTGGAGGACCTCACTGGAGCCTCTACATTAAGTTTCAGCATTTAGTAGTCTTCTTTGATTCTCTCTATTGTACTAAAAAAAATTAGTTGGATAAGTAATCATGTTTAGAGGAGATCTTGTTATACAAATTTGTTATAATTATTTGATCACTACAAAAGCTTCAAATGTATATAACCCATTATGTATACTGAAATATCAATTTTTTACAGGAAGTAATTTCTACAAAAAGATGTTCATAGCAATTATATACATTTTTTTATACCGAGTCTATATTAGTCAATTCAATTACACCATTAGGGTTATGTTTTAATAACAAAAGGCGAGTGATATGTTAAAAGAATCACTTGTTGATTGGAAGGATAATATACCTCAAAAAAATTGTCATCATACTAGGCATTTGCGTTGCATTTAAAGTACTTAGCATGAAATTGAAGGTTTATTCTAACCAAGGCTTATCACACTAAGATCTGACACACATCCAACGATAGAAAAATAATTTATTAAAATAATTTAAAGCAACGAGTTTCAATATTAGAGAAATGGAATGACTAATCATAATTATTCGAATGATGCATGGTAACGTGATAAAAATCAACCAAATATAAAATAATATTATATAAATCACTTAAGTAAGTATATTAATTATTTCTTATAGTGTATTTTAGGTGAGTTGATTCTCTATCCCACGATAATTATAATTATTAGTACTGACTATCTTTCTATTATTTAATATAATAAATCAAATAGTTGAATAAAAATAAATACAATTAATTTAAATAACGAAACTAAAGCAATGAATAAAATTAAAACAACTAATAAATAAGTAAGATTTATGTAGAAAATTTTCTAGAACCATGTTTTATATATTGAATATATTTTGACTCAATGATTAATCCTATTTCTTGGATCCATAAGAATTCCAATTTCATAGCTATATTCTTTCTCGAGTAATATATCTCTTATCCTTAAGTTGATTGACTAAAATTTCTTTTTAATCAAAATTCTTAAGAATGTGTTACTCTGCTTTATGAATCCTATTATAGGTTTGACCCTTATATAGTGCTTTATGTGGTCCTTTTTTATGGTTCTATGTAACTCACTATTCATGTTATGATCTATCCATATATATAATCTATTCATTCTAATGTATGAATTTTGAATTTGAATAAAAATGTGTAGAAATTTTACTTCAACATAATATAATCATGAACAATTCTCACAAAAACTAAGAATTTTTAAATTAAAACATCAAGCCCTATGGTTTATCGCACCTAAATTTAGATCCTAATTAATTCACAAATAAACAAAAAATATTAACAATAAACAAGAAAGAACAATAGGTAAAAGATAAAAGATAACATCATCATATTTCTTGAATCTTTAATTCGTTGATGAATCTTGATAGATTTCTTGCTTTTTCTCCTAAAAGTTGTTCTTCCCTTTATCCCAAATGCTTTTCTTCATCTTTTATTTGTTTTTTTCAGTGTTTCAAAAACTCACTATAACGATCAGGAAATTGAGGGGGTGGTTGTTTTGTTATTTTTCTAATTGTCAGGTACTATTTACTAATTGTTTGTGTTTGTTACAAAGTTGTTATTCTATTACGACGCGCTAGGAAAGGAATCCATACATACACGGTTTCTTTATGTACAGAAGACGGACAAAAATACCATTAACAAATATTCTTTTCGAATCTTCTCTGCTCTTTTTCTTATCACCAATTCTTTTCTCTTCTCACCTAATCCCTGATTTGTTACAAATATGGTATTAGAATAGTTCTACCCGGGAACTGGCGCGAAAGAAGAATATCACCATGGCTGGATGCTCGAAATGTTTTCCAAGAAGCTGCCCTTTTTTGGAGAAGAAAGAGTAAACTCTATAGAAGAACAGATGAGAAGTACCTTTGGTGAGCTATAGGAAAATATAGAGTGACGATTCTCAAAGGTGGATACCATGGACACCAGGTTACAAACTGTAACAACCCAAATAGAGGAACTCTTTTGTTTGTTTAAAACTCAAACAGAAAACAAAGTTCCTAAGATGCAATATGACCCAGGAGGTAGTAGAGTCGGACGTTTGGGATGTGCTGGTATATTACCACCTCCAGGAGCTAAGGGCGCAGAGAATGGTAGGGGTAAAGGTATTGCATCAGCTGGCTTGAAACAGGGTAGTGCCAGTCAGATGGGTCTCAACCTCAACAGGTCAATAGGAGGAAACCAAAACTTTAACGAAAACCTCATTCTAAAGCTGGATTTCCCTTACTTCGATGGTAGAAATCCGAGAAGCTAGATTAGGAGGTGTGAAAGATATTTTCAAATTTTTGGGGTCATTGAAGAATTTAAGGTGGAAGTGGCCTCCATATACCTAGAAGGGAAACAAAAAGGGTCAAACCAATGGGTAACATTTACGGAGGCAGTAAACCATAGGTTTCACTCTAGAAAGTTGGCTGATATCGTAGAAGAATTTAATAAACATAAGCAATGGGGTTTGATTGAAGCAGATCAAGAGCAATTTGAAGACCTTCGTTCAGTTATGCTACCAGCCAACCCAACTTTGATGGAATCTTATTTTATTTCAAGTTTTCTCAATAGCCTCTCTGACACATTGAGACTTATGGTCAAAATGTTCAGACCTCAATCATTAGCTGAGGCATTTGGGCAAGCCAGACTACAAGAAGTATCAGTAGGAGCTCTACTATGTAGATATAAGGGACAACCATCATTTTCGAGCTTATCATCAACTAATAGGTCCACAGTAGCACCAAAGGGAGCCATTACTACTTGAAACCCAATTATACAACAAGTCAGAACTAAAAAAGAGAGCCTGGAGCTTGTTTTCTTTGCGAGGAAAGGTATTTTCTAGGACATATGTGCCAAAAGAGACAGTTCCACTGTATTGTTGCTCAGGATGACGTAGATGAGCTTTAAGGGGTAAACCACGAGGATGATCCTTAACCACCATAGGCAATTAGTGAAGGAAACAACTCTGAACCAAAATCGGGAGCCCAAGAGGAACCCATAGCCATCTCTCTGCATGCACTTAAAGGCACAGTAACATTCAATACCATTAGAATTCGTGGATTGACTCAAGAAGACCATTATTAATTTTTGGTTGATAATGGAAGTATCTGTAGTTTTTTGGACTCTCAACTAGCCAAAAGATTACATTTACCATTGCAAGCTACGAATCCTCTTATAGTGACGGTAGCCAAAGGCAACAAAATTCACAGTCGCTATCGTTGTGTAGGGTTTGAGTAGAGTATACAGGGACTAACGTTCAAGGTAGACTTGGGAGTACCAAATTTAGGAGGATGTGACATGGTGTCAGGGGTCGATTGGATGAAGAGCTTTAGCCCTATCCTTTTCGATTTTACAAATCTATCATTGTTCTTCGATCATAATAAGCACAAGGTAGTGTTAAAGGGGGTCACAGAAGAGGACCAAGCTCGTTTGGGCTCCATCACTTGTAAGGAACTTTATTTTTTTGTTAAGAACGATAATGCAGTTTAGCTGTTTGCAATATGGCCAACTGCTGATGTACTCCCTCAGTAACAACCTGGTAACCACTCTCATGAGCTTTAATTTTTACTAACTGAATTTTAGGAATTACTTGCTTCACCTACGGGATTACCTCCTCAACGTTCTTGTGATCATAAAATCCCTCTCAAACTTGTTTCCCAAGCAGTAAACTTAAGACCATACAGTTATCTATATTTTCAAAAGGAAGAAATCTAGAAATTGGTTAGAGAAATGATTCACTCTGGAGTTATTCAACCTAGCCACAACCCTTTTGCTTCACTAGTGATATTAGTCAAGAAGAAGGAGGATTCGTGGCATTTTTATGTTAATTATCACTAACTCAATTTAATAACCATCAAGGACAAATTTCCCATTCCTCATATAGAGGACCTATTTGATGAATTGCATGATGCTCATTATTTTTCCAAGCTGGACCTATGCGCTGGTTATCACCAAATACAAATGCATAAGATGACATACCAAAGACATCATTCAGAACTCACTTAGGCCATTGTGAGTTCTGCTTGATGCCCTTCGGCTTCACTAACGTGAATAATGTATTTGAACCGTATTTGAGGAAATTTGTTTTAGTTTTTTTTATGACATACTTATTTATAACAGATCTTTTAGCTAACACTTGGTGCATTTAATGATGGTCTTTCAATTACTAAAAGATCACTAGTTATTCCTCAAGCTCTCTAAATGTTCCTTTGCAAAGACTTAAATCGAGTATCTCTGTAACAGCCCAGACCACCCGCTTGCAGATATTGTCCGCTTTGAGCCTCGGTTTTGTTTTTCCGCAGGACTTCCCAGGAGGTCACCCATCCTGGTACTGCTCTTGCCCTAGCACGTTTAACTTCG
>JAOTAY010000008.1:11252451-11266376 GCA_025629805.1 Erythroxylum baracoense
GAGTCTGGAAGAACAAAACCGTGCGGGCCAAGCCCAAAGCGGACAATATCTGCAAGCGGGTGGTCTGGGCTGTTACAATCTCGACCATATTATTTCACATGGAAGAGTCCATACAGAGCTAACAAAGATCGAAGCAGTGACCAATTGACTGACAACTAACACAATCAAGGAGTTGAAGGGGTTTCTTGATCTCACAGGCTGTTACAGACATTTCGTGAAAGATTATGGTGTTATTTGCAGGCCTCTCACAAATTTATTAAGAAAAGATTCCTTCCTACGGTCTTCCTCAGCACAAGCTACTTTTAAGGCGCTCAAGCTCGCCATGTGCTCAACTCTTGTTCTCACCCTACCAAACTTCCCAAGGCCATTTGTCCTTGAAATGAACGCGAGTGATACTGCCATTGATGCGGAGCTCATGCAAAGGCATCATCCAATTGCCTATCTAAGCAAAGCCTTAAGTAGCAGGAATCAGGGGCTATCAATTTAAGACGAGGAACTTCTTGCGGTCCTACTTGTTGTTAAGCATTGGAGACACCATTTGGAGGGAAGTTCTTTTATTATAAAAATTGATCATGATAGCCTGCATTTTCTACCGCAACAAAAGCTTTACACTCACTTACAAAAGAAAGGTCTCTCCAAACTGTTGGGGCTGGATTATTCTATAGTGTATCGCTAGGGTGTGGAGAACGAAGTAGCTGATGCGCTATCGAGAAAAGTTGTGCACTCCAATTGTTATGCCATTTCCCATTTTGTTCTAAACTGGATAGAAGATTTGATCAGAAGCTATCATGGTGATATCTGGGCTCAAGACTTCCTAGCATAAATGGCAATATCAAGGTCTTCTAATCAAGGGGACTACTCTCTAGGGCAGGGACTAATCAGATTTAAAAGGAGAATTTATATAGGTAACGTTGAAGATTTTAGATGAAGGTTAACAGAATTCATGCATATGTCTGCTTTTAGTGGTCATGCTGGCTTAAAGGGGACTTATAAACGCATGAAGGTGGTTTTCTATTGGCCTGGAATGAAGAAACAAGTGGCTGAATGGGTAAGTAAATGTAAGGTGTGCCAACATTGTAAGCTAAAAAGTTGCATGCCCTCAATTACTTCATCCAATAATAGTATTGACGTAAGCATGGGACCAAATCAGCATGGACTTCATCAATGGGTTACCAAAATCTAGGGGAAGGACTCTATTATGGTAGTTATTGACAAATTTACTAAATATGGTCATTTTTTGGCATTGTCTCATCCATACACAGCAAAGCACATAGCCTAGCTCTTCCTTGACAACATTTATAAACTCCACGAACTTCCTTCTGCAATTATTACAGATCGAGATACTCTCTTCACTAGCTTATTTTGGAAAGAATTATTCACTGCTCAGGGGGCTAACCTTCACATGAGTTCAGCCTACCACCCACAATTCAATGGTCAGACAGAGAGGTTAAACTGCTACTTAGAAAATTATCTGACATGTATGGTTCATGATAACCCAAAGTCATGGACTTCATGGCTATCTCTCGTTGAATGGTGGTACAACACCAATTTTCATTTAGCCCTTAAACTAACCCCTTTTGAAGCCCTCTACAGCTACAAACCTACCTAAGTCCCTCTATCTCTCAAAACCAACCCCCATACACCTTCTACTATAGCCTCTGTTGAGACATATTTGTAAGAGCACTAGAATAAGAAGCTTATTTTGAGGGACCAACTACTTAAGGCACAAAATAGAATGAAGCAATAAGCAAACAAACAATGCACTAAGAGAGAGTTCGAAGTAGGTGACATGGTTTATTTAAAATTACAACCTTATAAGCAATTGACAGTGGTAGCCTGACATTCTCTCAAGCTTTCTGTCCGCTATTATAGACCCTTCGAGATCATTCAACGAGTTGGCACTGTTGCATATAAACCTGCTCTTGCTACTACTGCAAAGACCCATCTAGTATTTCATGTCTCTCAACTGAAGCTTGCTCGTGGTGATGTTACTTTTCCAGTCTCCCCCCTTCGAGACCTTGTGATTTTTGATGATACCACCACAGTCCCACAATTGATTGTTGATAGCCGAGTGCTTAAAGTCAAAGGTACTGTTATTCCCCAAGTTCTGATTAAATGGAGGGGCAAAGATCTTGATGAAGCTACATGGGAAGACCGCAATGTCATTGCTCAGCAGTTTCCAAAATTCTTATCTCGACCTTGAGGACAAGGTGCTTTTGGAGGGTGGGGTAATGTAACGATTAGGAAATTGAGGGGGCTATTTTTTTTTAATTATTAGGTACTATTTTACTAATTGTTTATGTTTGTTACAAAGTTGTTATTCTATTATGACGAGCTAGGAAAGGAATCGATACATACACGGTTCGTACATGTAAGGAAGACGAACATAAATACCATTAACAAATATTCTTTTCGAATCTTCTTTACTCTTTTTCTCATCACCAATTCTTTTCTCTTCTCACCTAATGCCTAGTCTGTTACACTCACCTTTTATGTTCCTTTGTCCTCTCTCTTAAGCATGAAACTAGTTAACATAGCCTAAATATGAGACCTTATTGGCATCCTATATTAATTAACCTCCTTTTCTTCTTCTTTTATGTAATAAAACACTATTATACAGGTCTAAACATAGGGTCATATTTCCTCTGTATTGGCAAATATGGGTAGAACACAGTAAGGAATTGATAACACCTAAAGAAAGAGAATATTGTACGTCTTGTTGAATATGGTAAGGATGTGTTAGTGACGAGTTAGCCAGGTAGAAAACTCTCCAAAAAGCAGAATGTTGCATGTTTCAATGTAAGGAGTAACATGATAGTCCTTATAATGTGGTTATACTCCTGACTATGTGAATTTGGATTTCTTTTTACTATTACAACTATTTTATGATGTCACAATAGTTGAACTATACATTTAACTTTAAATCCAATTTTTTATGCTCAAATATAAACATATTAAATCATATTATTATTTTGTTAATGAGTTAATAACATTGAAAAGGTTCAAATAAGATCTAACATATTTAATTAGATTATTATTTTGTTAATGAGTTAATAACATTGAGAAGGTTCAAATAAGATATATTTTTAGTAATGATCAACTTACTAATATATTCACAAAACCACCCCATTAAAGACTATTTGCAAAACAAAAGAGACAAGACACTCGTTAGGAACGACAAAGATATAGATATTATCATTATCTTTCTCAAATATTGTCTTTAATATAAATTTTCAATTATTTGTGATCTAGCCAATCTTATCATACGTTAAAGTGTAATCTTTATATAAATACACAAATTGTCAACTCGTTATCATTAATAACACTATGGATCTTTGAAAAACTTGACCTATTACTTATTTTTATTGAATTTTCAAGTTGCTAAGTAGAGTATATATAATGTCCTAGTTGAAGAGATTGACTCAAATGGTAGACAAATTTATTTCCCCATTTTACTTTCTCAACTTTAAACTTAGTTGGAAATTGTGAAATCTACGTAATTTTAAGCAATGTATTGAAAAATCTAACCGATTCAGATTCAACTGTAAAAATTTTGAACCGTTTAACTTTTCGGCTCGATTTATTTTAATAACTTTATTTTTAAAAACTAATCAGTTTGTTAATTAATCAATCAATTTTTATAATTTAGTATTCTTTTTATTCAATTAAACTTCAATGTTTTGATGAATAAAAACAATCACTTTTAATTATATTTTAAACTTTTTAATTTTATTTAATTTTTAGTTAATTTTATGACAATATAATGTTGCTTAAATTTTTTATACTGTAAACAACTTGTTCTATCAATTTAACTTTTAATTTTTAAATTACAAATAATTCTTCTAAAGTTAGAAGAATTTGGGAGATTTGGTATCAATTTATATCGATATATGCAAAGCTGACTCGAAAGTATACATTAATTATTAGGTGGCTATCAAAACGAATAACGCAGTCTGGCATCTATAGATATTAATTTGACCATAAAGGGGTAGATAATGATTAGAAACACCTTTTTATAGCACTTTGGATGTCACGTATGTCTCCTACTAGTTTAGACTAGATAGTTGTGGACAAAAGAGGAAAGGGGAACTTCGAGCACGATCTTGTTGACCTTGAGGAGTGGCACCTTTATGCTGCTACAGACTTATACATATGGTGCATTATATGCTCATTATCTCCGGATTTAACTCGTCTCCGTAGTATGACTAGACAAGCCACATCCTCTCTTTGTTTTTTTTCTCTCTCAGGTGACATTGATCTCTTCTAATGAATAATGATTCATCTTTGGTCATTCTTAAACAACATACGTTCTTAAATAAGGAATTACAAAATATCATCATGGTTATAGGTTATTGAAATGATCGCAATTAATGCTGATACAACCGAATAATTAGAAATTTTAATTATTTGAATTTTGTAGAATAATGGAGATCATGGATCAAAATCTGCAATGTTAATGCATCAACTAGCTAGCTAGTCTTACAATTTTTAATATCAATCGTCAAAGTTTAACCTTCTTCATCTTTCTGATCAGTTTAAATATCTAGGGTATATATAAAATTTTGAGACTTAAAAATCATTATGAGTACTATACTCAGCACTAGAGATGGGAATTTTGCATCATTAGTCGATTAGTAATGATAGCGAGCAGAAGCTAGAAACTAAAACTTAAATTCAAAGTACATTCAAAATAGCAGCAAAAGCTGGGATTTGCCGTGAGAAAGAGAAAGATGTCATTAGTTCATACTGTAGTGTCGAATGAATGAAAAACAATGGGCTTAGAATATTGCTTTCCCTTTTCTGTTCTAACTTCCAAAGGGAAACGAGAAAGGAGAATACTGCTCCATGTTTGTGCTATATATATGCTTTTGTTAATTAATTATATACGCT
The DNA here is from genome assembly GCA_025629805.1 of Erythroxylum baracoense. Lineage (NCBI taxonomy): Eukaryota > Viridiplantae > Streptophyta > Magnoliopsida > Malpighiales > Erythroxylaceae > Erythroxylum > Erythroxylum baracoense. The sequence goes on from JAOTAY010000008.1 coordinate 11,257,342, forward strand.
TACAAAAAGGACTGCTCTTTCTGGATTAGTATATTGGCACCAATACAGATGAACTTTTCATCTTTATGCCATCGTTTCTATGTCTGACAACATTGGTAATCGTGGTGGGTTGATTATTTCTTTGTATTTTGGTCTAGATATCGATAAAATAGTACAGATACTTCATCGCGAAGAATGATACCGAGATTAGATATTTTAATGATTCAATAAAAGTAAAGAAGAATCACAAATATGACTTTTTACAAGAATATAGGTAATTTTAACTTGATTTTCAATACAATTAGATAAAATACGCTTAACATTAGAAGGTAGACTAGATATAGACAAAGTTGAAGATGGTCATTTGATAGTGTTTCCATAACTATTGGGCTCTCTCTTTACTTACCCTTATCAAGAGACAATGTTACCGTCGGCTAAGATACGAAAGATGGCTTTGATACTAAAGGAGTTGATCTCTTTATGGAGAGAACACAACCATACATATCTACATGTAGGAGCTATATGCATTGTTCTCACACTTTATGAAAGAAAGGGAATACCTGTTATAGCTAGGATATCTCTTCTAGACATCACCTACACAACGTACAAAAATGCTTTGATTGATACTTTGCTGACTACTCTCAACAATGGAAGTGTTATTCTGACAATAGCAACTAATTTCAATATTAGGTTGGATGATCTCACTTTGTCTGAATAGCTGCAAGTTCAAATTCAGATTATTAGAGCAGATTAAGATCCCACAGTCATCATGGCTACCTTACATCACCAGATGATTTATCGTCTGCAGAATCATGCTTTGAACCTCAACTTTCCAAATTTTACTTCAGATGCTCTTTATATGGTTGTCGATCTTTCTAATGATTATACTACTATCATCCAGATCCCGAAGCAATTACCAATAGTGGAGCTTGAAAAGTTGATGCCTATTAAATGGATCACTAATTATCAGAAGGTGTTCCATGCGCCTCATCGACATTCTTTTCTTACAACCATTCCTTCGATTATGAAGACATTAAAAGATTGAACGATGAAGTCCATCTATGTAAGGCCCAACAAAGATCTATCTGGACTTTCTACATTATGTGTTATATTTCTGATTCAGCCCACATTTTCTCAAACGAAAGGTAAATCTGGCCCTCCTATTCATTATTTTAAATCTAATGGAGATTCAGTCTATTAAGCCATCATCATGGACACTTTGTATGGGATGTTAACCCATTTATGTGCGAACTTGACTGTGAAGTCTGTCTCAACCCCGAGTCAGACAATGATGATGATGATGAGCTGTATGCCAGACGACAAAGGAGGAAGAAAAAGTCTAAAACTCATTGTATGCTTTCTCAACAATATCATTCACACAAGAATGATTCAGATCCAGATGATTCTAACAAATCTAGTGGTCTACCCACAGAAAGATCCAAACATAGATCTCTTCGTGAGATGCTGAAATCTTCTACCTGTCAGCTTAAGCCAGCAATTCCTGTCATTACTCCTACTCCTATACCTTATATGATGGTTAAGTCATACGAAGAAGAGTTTCCTTCTCTACATAGGAGTACAGATGAAACAACTAAGGTTATCTTTAGCCCTTGTATTCAAGCCACAGGAATCACTTTACAAGGAACATTGGTCTCAAATCTTTCTGATGAAGTTCTTAACTGACAAACATCAAATGCAGTAGCACAGAACAAGTCCTTAGAAGAATTGATTTTAAGCTAGATGGAATCAGTTAACAGACTCATGCTACTCAACAAAAAGTTGATGCTATCTCTAAACAGGTTTAACAACTGTACCATTCATACAAAGCTCAGATCCAGCAACTCGATACTGATCTTCGACATGACGTTGCTACATAGTATTTTGGACCTGATTTCGACGTCAAAACTAGAGAACTCAGGAAGATACAAGGAATTGTGCAACGTATGGAAGCTGATATGCAATCTGGACAGTCTAAGACTGTATATGGCTCATCCTCTTCAGTATTTCCAAATATACAGCCAGTATACACTCCTCCTCTATATCAGACATACCCAGAAGAATTTGACTATTCAAAGGTCTTCAAGTTCAACTATCCTTTGATCAGACAACATATACATCCTCAAGCTGCTCAAATAAAAATTAAAAAGCCAAAGTTAAAACCAAAGCCTAAACAAGTCCTTGAGCCATCACCTTCATATACTAAACTTGAACTAGTGGACTAAAACATTACAAATCCAAACACCTCCCACTTCTCAGCGAAAGTCTCAAACTTCCACCTCTATTGGGAAGGATAAAGCGCCTCTGATAGAGTTCATAGCAACTCTTGCACCTACACCTACTGTAGAAGATTCCTCTGCTCAATCAAATAATTCAGAAACTTATTCTGAAGCCTCTGTCGTAATATCTAAAGTCGAATAGATCTCTGAACTATCTTCTGATTCCTCAGCATAGCTAGCTGATCTATCAGATTTAACACAAGGTCTGATGACTAAGCCTGAACCTACTGAAGCTGAACCAGAAATAAGTGAAGCAGAATCCATAAGTACTGAACCTTTCAAACCTACACCAACACCACAAACAGCACCAACTCAACTAGCTGAACAAACCAAGCTTACTTCAGGACCTTGGTTTACTTTTGACGATCATCCTCTAAAGAAATGGAGAGATCACTTACATAAATTCGATGCATCAATAGATCTTCAAATGAATCGACTGAATAATCCTTTACAGGATATTTTGTCTGAGTTTACTTCTTGTTTCACTGGTATTTTGCGAGAATGGTTGCAAAGTATTGACGACTATCAAAGACTTCAGTATATCTAAGTCACTACAACAGTTGCTCTTCTTGGAATAATTTATAAGGAATTCATTGGTGACTTTCATCTTATAGATAAGTAGATTCGTTACGAGTATTTTGCAATGGAATGTTGTTCACTTGACAAACATGATTTACATAAGCATTTTCAACATATGATGGAAAGGTATTATCTTTTAAATGGATGGAATGATGTTAATCATTGATATACTTTTATCTCATCCCTTCCAAATCAACTGCAACCAGAGCTACAATGGACCATTGTTTCTTTATAAAAGGATATTGCTAATATACCTCTTGGAAAAATCTACCAGCTTGCTTTGGCCTCTCTTGATAAGCTTTGTGATCAACACAACTTATTCAAGAACATAGTTAACGGTGGTCCACTTCTCTAATAGGCTTGCAAGAAGCCTTATCTTCAAATTAAGTGCAAAGACAAAAAGAACTGTGATTGTAACAATAAGAAGAAATCTCATCACAATCATGCCTATCATCGACGAAAGTTCCACAGACAAATGGAAGATTATAAGCCCTTCAAGAAAACTTATATGATAAAAGATGGAACAAAACGAAAGTTTGTTCGATTCTTCAAGAAGAAATCCCATCATTCTTAAAAAGCTGATCGATATTTTCTCTGTAAACAACTAAGACAGTTTGCACGAACTTGTCCTCATAAAAGCAAGAAAGATGTCAAGTTATTGAAGAAAATGCAATCAAATTTTCCTATTCATTCTTCTAATAACTTTAAAGATCTTATTGAGGAACAATCCGCTGAAGAGGAAGACACCAAGTTAGCTGTTTCTGTTACGACCTCTAAAGATGAATCCTCTGATTCCTCTATCTCTCTATGGGATGATTCTTTATACATGCTACAGCAGATCTGGATGAAATTAGATCGCACTCTAATCTAACGACCATATGTCCATATCCAACTCTTCAGATAAGATTAATATGATATCCCCATCAAAGCTATTTGATTTATGGATACTGGGTGCAGCTGTACGATTATGAAGCCCAACATTTTACCTTATGAGGCATGGACCTTATATAATGAGTACTTTACTACTACAGATGGCAATTGATTCAAGATTGAGTTCATTACAAAGAGAAAGATCAGGATACGATTCTTTCCACATTGTACAGTTTGGACTAAAGTGTTTAGTAGCAATCTACCTGGCCCAGATATTCTCATTGGTATGGATGCATACAGCAAAGCCTCACCTTTACAGATGCTACTCACAGGCCTCAGGTATCGATCATTTTACAGTCCCTATATTAAAGTGAAAACTGTGTTTGAACTTTCTCAAGTTCCTACATCATATACCTCATTGTGAGATAAACTGTTAGACTACTGTCCTGAATCATATGCACAGGTTTCTGATCCATATCCTCTTTAGAAAAATGCTGACTTTTTTATAAGTCTACCTTTAAAAAAGAATGAGGATATCAATCTTACGAAAGCTACACATCTAGGGATGCACAAGCCAAGTGTGCTATCCTTCTGAAGCAAGCACTTATTGAGCCCATAAAGCCAGATTGGGCTTCCCAGGCATTTTATGTAAACAAATGTTCAGAGTAAAAGAGCGGTAAAAAGAGATTGGTGATTGATTACAAGCCTCTGAATGCATTCCTGCAAGATGACAAGTTTCCTCTCCCTAAGATCAGTACTCAAGTACTATTTTTAAAAGAAGTTATTGTCTTTTCCAAGTTTGATTTTAAGGTAGGATTTTGGCAATTAGGTGTTCACCTGACTGAGCGGTACAAAATTGCATTCTGCATTCCCAATACACAATACCAATGAACTGTTATGCCATTTGGGCTTAAAGTTGGCCCATTACTATTTCCAAGAACCATGACCAAGATCTATGAGCTTATCCTCAACAGTGCAATCATTTACATTGATGACATTCTCCTGTTCTTAAAGACCTATGAGGAACATCAGGCCTTACTTTAGTAATTCTTAGATCTTACTAAATAATATGGCATCATGCTTTCAGTCTCTAAAAGCATCATTAGTATAAAGGAGATTGAATTTCTGGGTATGAATTTCAAAGATGGATTCTACCAACCTCGTACATATATTGTACAAGAGTTGTTACACTTTCCTAATGAAAATCTCACTGTGAAACAAATACAACAATTCCTTGGGATTGTTAATTACATTCGTGAGTTCATACCACACATGACAGCTTACACTTCATGTTTATCCAAATTGCTCAAAAAGAATCCACCACCTTGGCATTTAGAAAAAACAAAGGCTGTCCAACATTTAAAGCACATCTGTCAAGATCCTCCACCTTTAAAAATTCTTGATATAGGATAATGCATAATACAGAAAGATGTTAGTGACCATTATTAGGATGTTGTGCTTATCAAAGAAATCAATAACAAGTGCCATTTTTGTGGTCATGCAAGTGGCTAATTTCGAACCTCTAAATGCCACTACCATATCAGTTACAAAGAGATCTTAGTTGTTAAAAGAGGTATTGAAAATTTTGCTTTCCACCTCGCTTCTTATCACTTTGTCATTGAAATGGATAACACTTCATTTCCCAAGATTCTTGATCAACCTAAGAAATATCTTCCCAATAGTCAATTGCTTTATTGGTAGGAATGGTTTTCTCGTTATAAATTCTCCATTCGTCATATTAAAGATCACCAAAACACACTTGTTGATTTTCTCTCTAGACCTACCAAACCTATCTTATTTCTTTCATATTCTCTAAAACATTATATTCCTCTTTTTTGGCTTATGGAGTTTCCCAAGTTTGCAAAATTTTAAAAAGATTTTTCCCTTTTGTTTTCTACTCCTCTAACCACTGTTGCAGACATCTTCCCCTTCTTCATCAAAGTCTGTTTTATTATCTTCATCTCACAATTCTCAAATTTGATATTTTACCCACTCCTGGTTATTTTGATGCTCTTGCTCCCTACAAACTAATGTATCATCTTTATGATACTCTCTACGATACTACCTTGTGGCATCTTTGGTCTTTGTCTGCCTTATATGCTTGCTCTATCTCTCTATCACCCCTCTATGTTTATCGTCATTTATTTGGTCCTACAAATGTCAACTCTCTTTTATGGAATTTTTTAGAATGGTTTCAACCATTATCCAAATGGCGTGTGGACATGTCTCAACACTTAACTCATTATCGTTTATAGGATATTGCTTTAACTAATCATAAAGTTTATGTCATTTATATCATACACCGTCCTTACTGTATAAGTACTTCTGGACATTTGTGTAATCTAAATCATCTTTAACATTGGTGAACCACCCTTGATTGGTTTACAGAATGCACACAATTAATAACAGACTTACATTCTTTCTTAGATCAACTCAATCAATCCCCGAGCCTGTCTCTATCCAACATTTGCAAATCTCTTGGTCCATAATTTAGAAATACTGCTCTTCTGACACCAAATCTTACTCCATCATTTGACCAATCTCTTGGTCTATAATTTGGAAGTACTGCTCTTCTCGCACCAATTCTTACTCCATCATTTGACCATTAGACATCGGTGGCTCCCTCTAAGGTTGTCAACATTTGAACTGCCGAAGTTCCTTGCCCTACATATCATGAGTCTATAGCTTCTAGCATACCATCCAGTCCTGTTTAACATCCCATTTTTATTTCTAGCCCATGGCCTTCTACTTGGACTACAACTGATATCAGCCACATTTTAAAGCAACTTGACAACGAAATGGCATTAACAGATGAATTTGACTACGACAATGACCTCACTTTAGCACTCTGAAGTGGACCTCATCTTTTTAGGTGTTTTTCTTTTTTGAGTCTTTTGATGAAAGAGAATCTTTGTGGCCCACAAACCACTATGTAAGATTCCTTCTTATTATCATATTGTTTGCTTTTTGGAAAGTTGTTTACTTTTTCAAAGTAGCTTTGTGAAAGGTGTGACAATTGTACTTAAAGTTGCTTTCTTTTTGTAATCAGTGTGTCTATTGAGTGTTTTACTTTTCTACCCTTGCTTCACCTATAAAAGCAAGGTTGCATAAGTTCAACGTTTGATTTCAATGAATATTAGTTTGTGTGTTTTCCATCCTCTCTTAGTTCTTCCTCTCCTGAAAGCTTAAGTCTTGAGTAATGTTAGTATCTGTCATTATAAAAAGACAAGTATGCTCTACAGTCGACTCATCTAAGGATCTTGTGTATCAGAAAATCTAAGACAGTCTATGACTGCATAAAACAATTTGGCTATAAGATTAGAGTTTAACAGGGAAAGAGTACAGGTACTATTGTGACTATTGTTTCAAAGGGAAAAAAGAGCTATGAGAGTGTAAGGTTCCTAAGAGGAAAGCTGAGAGTTGTGTGCCCATGAAGGGAAGGGCTTTGTGTCTCGACCATCATACTTGGAACTTACCGATAGTCACAAGGTTCCAATATTGTTCCACAATAATCTACCAGACACTGTAGTAGTCTACAATTCGACTTTGGTTAGTCGATGGTCTGTTCAAAGGTGTTGTTTTAGCTAGTTGGTTGTCGTACTTTCCTTATGTGCCCTTCTGGGTCCCCAGTATTGGTAAATAAGTAGTGGTTTTTTAGTTATTATAAAGTCTAGTAAGTGATTCCAATATCCGATAGACAAATTCTAGCTAAAACAACTGATCCTCCGATTTTGGCCTTGTTGGATATATAAATGGCTTACCAGTTATTTTTTTAATAGACTAAAAGGTTTTAATTGTTTGATATAATCAAACAGCTGATAGATATATTTAGTAATCAGCTGACTGAATTGACGGATTAAACTTGATCAGTTAATTTTAAAATACTAATATATAAGAGTGCTCTGATGCTTTAATATACGAAAAGTCAATTGTCTCCTCCTACCCATACTATGTTCCTCTCTTCACTGTCCCTATCTCCTTGTTCTTTATATTTTTTTATATAACGTCCAGCATCATCTTAAAATCCGGAAGATGAAACAGTAAAAAAAGAAAATCTTTCTTTTTGGCTATATATACGTGTGTATAGTGGGATGTTCTTATTCTTGTTGGATGATGATCATGATGTCATAATAATAATAATAATAATAATAATAATAATAATAATAATAATAATAATAATAATAATAATAATTTTATTAGATTTATAAACTTAATTTTTTAAAAATTAAATATCTAAAATATAAATTCTTATGAAAATATTCAAAGAAATATTATCATATAATATTCATGTTTTTATAATTTTTTTAAGTTATACCCTCATAAGTCATTTTATATATAGACAAATAATACTAAAAAACTAATTTTATCAAACATCTTTAATAAACAGTTGGTGTTATTCGCTAGTCAATTCAGTTGATATAGTCCCCATTTGACAATCAGTGGATTGCATGAGTTGTTGGCTAATTCTATCAACGATTAGCTGATAACGGATTAATATAATTAATTTGACCAGCATATAACATCAATTGTTTATTTAAAGATGTTTGATAAAATTGATTGTTTAGTATTAACTGCTTATGCGTAAAATGAATTATAAGAACATGACTTAAAAAAAGAATTTATAAGAATATGAGTATTATATCTTAGTATTTCTTTTAATATTTTTATAAGAATTTAGATAGAGCAAAAGAAGTCAATACTATTATTTCAAAGTTAAAGGAAGACTATATAATGGGATGATAACTCTTTGTATACTTTGACTCAAAATTGATATTAATTCAACTTCAAAAATTAAAAAATTAAATTTAAATAATAAACTTATTATCTCTATCTGTTTGAATAATTTGTAATAATTTTTAGATATAATAGTCTTTTAGTCTCTTAATTTCTCAATCGCTAGAGGAAAAACGCTCCTTATATGAACGTTTTCAAAATCAACAGATTGAGTTTAATCTATCAATCTAATCAGCTAATTACTAAAGATAATTATTAGCGATTTCACAAGGTCAAACATCTAAAACCCTTCAATCTGCCAAAAAATGGCTGATAAGTTATTTACCAAATAAGGTCATAATCTACTATTAGTTAATCACTGATAAAATCAATTAACAACTAATACAATCCTTTCCAAACAAGAGTTATGTTTCAAGTGACAATAACCATAGCTCACAATAGAACATGATCATAGGGCTACCATTTTTACATGTCATCTATTGGTCCCAGGTTCGACCCCTTTGGTAACAAGCTACTGTTAAAGGCATTTTCTCATTGAAATGAGTGGCATTTTTCCTTAATTTTTGCATACAATCATTAGGTTCTACCTATATTTTA
>JAOTAY010000008.1:11307709-11325048 GCA_025629805.1 Erythroxylum baracoense
ACTTTCCAAAATGGAAAGGGTTGTAAATGAAATTGATTTTGAGTGCAATTATTATATATGTGATTGAAAAAGTTTATAATCGAAACGGGCCCGAATTGATTATTGATTTTTTGCAAAAGTGTGCATTGTTTTAAAAAGAAAAGAAAAAATTTTCTACCGATTTTTGAATGATGAGTGCTCTAACATGCCACCCTCGCGGGGCAAGTTCTCGGACATCATATAGGATGTCGAGTACAGGTCCTGAGAGGGTGGGGTGTTACATGGTGCTATATAATTCTTCTCTTAAATATGGTAGCCTTGCTCATCTATAGACTGATGGGCAAACAAAAGTGATAAATAGAATATTATGTAATTTGGTCAAATGCACATGTTATAACAAGTCAAAAATTTAAGATTTTCTCATTGCCTAAGCCGAATTTGCTTAAAGTAATGGTGTCCATCGTTTCATTGATTGTTCTCCATTTTTTGTGGTTTATACTAATGTACCTAATTACACTCTTGATCTTGTTAACTTGCTTAAAGGTATTAATTTCAATGGGAGTGCTGAAAAGTTAGTTAAAGAGGCACAAAAAATTTAGATGGAGGTAAAAGAAAAGTTGGAAAAAGTAAATGCAAAGTATAAGGCTAATGTTGACCAAAATAGAAGAGTTAAGTGTTTGAATTTAAAGATGAGGTTATATTCTTCTTAAGTAAGAATAAAACTGTTAAGAAATGTCATAAATTGAAGGTAAGAAAAATATGAACCATTCAAAATAACAAAGCAATGCTTATGTCATTTAATTGTCTTTATGAATGGATAACATTAACTTTTATGTTAATAGTAGTATAAAAGTGGTAGTAGTAATTTGTTTATTATCCTTGCAATAGGATTGTATATAAGTTTCCAGCTTTGGTAATATATTTCTTTTAATTTTCAAAAAAAATTAACTTATATTATATCCAATATTGTCGACATTTCACTTTATTTTCTTCATTATGAGTTAGGATATCCTTACCATAATCTGAAGTTGAGTTCTTATAAATGGAGGTAATTGATGAGTGATAGGTTGCCAAACTACCAAAAATAAAAAATGTATTTCCAATTCTCCAAAAACTAGGTAGCTAGTGGTGAATCAGGTCGAATCTGCAGGGAATCAATGCAGAGTTACTCAAATGCTCAGAAAATAACCGATTAAAGAATTGATATTGCATGAGATATAAATAAAAAAAATAAAAGCAATGCAGAAAATTAAAGGAGAGCTACAGTGACAGATATGACATGAGCATGTTGTATTGGCACAAAACAGGTCTGGACAACAAATAATAAAACGAGATTAAAATGTAATGGGTAAAGACCTAGCCAAGAGACTCTTCAATTCAGCCTGGAAATTTGACCATAGACATCGGAAGATAAATTAGACAATTCAAATAGAAAAAGTTATAGCCAAAGGTAACACACTCATTAACCAATCTTTTCTTACTTTGTCAGTAACTCCAGGAAACGCCCTAACAAGATCAATCTCTAGTTGCATTAAGAATGAAAAAGACCCTTGTCCTAATCAATAAATTCGGAAACGCCGTAATCTATTAAGTCAGATTATTTAATTCCATCAATTTTACCACCAACATACATCGTTCGCAAGATAAAACCAATTCTCTACTTTGATAGAATAATATCCATGACAATACTATCTTATTCAGCAATTTATCGCTTAATCAATCACACAACTCGTGACATTGCACAATAAACTAAGCAATAATAAATCTGGTTCAAGCACGAAAATTAAATAAATACCTGAATTGCATAAACAAATAAAAACATAGTCTCACAAATTATCCATAACTGAATATCCAAGCACCCTGACTAGAAAAAGGTTTAGTTATTCATAGCTAACATGAGAACACAAGATATCATAGAGTTCATCTTGTCTTCACAGAAAAATAAAATAAAGACTGTAATAACAATTGTGGCTGGCGGCTGAATCCTCAAAACAGGAGAAGGAAGAGATCTGATCTTCTTCTGCCAAAAGGTATTTATATCCTTTATAATTCATAACCTAGCCAAAATTAGGAGAGATTTCCTAGTTAATCTTCAAGTAGGACTCTTCATTCCGGCTTCCCAGCTTGTATTCCACATCTCCAACAAAGATCCAGCCCAAAATAGATGGCAATTGGGCTTAAAAACTTGTCCATAAATTCTGCCCAGTTCTTGCCCGATACGACATGGTCATGTCATATCTGCCTTCAACATGTTTTGCGCTACACATCAACTGTCCAATATGACATGGTCATGTCGTATCTGTTTCCAGCATGTAGCTTCTCCAAAACAGCCCAAATCTCCTGCATTATGACTCCAATCCCCACTTTGATCTCCCACACACATAACAAACACAAAAGCACACAAAAACACACAAATAATAAACAAACACATGCAAAATGAATGCAAACTATCCTAAAAACCATGCATGAAATGCAACCTATCACATAGCAAAAGTCCAGTTACTTGTTTAATAGTAACCGACATGGAAGTAACTAAAGATGAAAAAGTGATAAAATTGGAAAATTTCGAAAAAAACGCAAATGATTCAACTCAAAGCTCGATTTCATATTATGATAGTCATGAAAGTGATTTACGTGAGAAAAAGTAGAACATTTACGAGGCTTACGAATTAATGTACGAAAAATGGGTGAAAATATGTAGAAAGAATGAAAGGTTGAAGGAAGACAATCTCTCCGTGAAAAACACCATCCAAGAGTTAGAAAAGAAATTGACATTGACGTTAGATGAACTTGGTGAAGCTAGAATGAAGTTAGTAAGTACCGAAAAGGGACTGAGAATGTTGAATGGAGGCATAGAAAAACTAGAAAAGTTAATGGAAATTGGCAAGGTTAAAGGAGATCTTCAAGGCATTGGTTACAAAGGTGAGTGCTCTAAAGTGAATGAGAAGAAAAATGATATGTCCAGCGAGAAGAAGAAACATTGAGATAGAATCGAAGATTTGTACCTACGTGTCATTTTTGCGGAGTTATTGGGCATATAAGGCCAAGATGTTACCAGTTACTGCAGATGTTGTTTCAAAGAAGCCAAAGTCGAAGAATTCTACGTCCCTCACATAAATTTCAAAATCAGCCTTTAGTATCGAAATCCCCTTGGGTTAGAAAGGATCAAGGATAAATGCAAAGATGGAGTGAAGGAAAAACAAAAAAGTGTCCAGATTTACAGTTATTTACTACTTTTGAAGCAACTGTTCAAACTGAAGATAAGTCAGTTACTTGAGATGAAGAAATTAATCAGACAGTTGATGACCGAGATAATGTGACGAGGAATAAGCCCAGGTTTGAATTTCTTCGAGGGGCACAGGAATTGTGTGCTTTACATTTTTGAAGTATGGTTTGATATTTTTTATAAAAAAATAAAAAAAGTCATAATTTCTTTTTGTTTTCTTTAGTTTTTATGTTGCCATTGTCGTCCTATCATTTTATTAGTTTGCATTGTAACTTTTATTTGGCTCCACCGAGGATGCTTTAGCTCTCTCATCAGTATGGGTCTCTCTCTCGGGTATCTCTCTCTCTTTCAGGCATATCTCTCAGTGTTTTGAATGATGGTAATTTGTCTTCTTGGCGTGTTTATAATTCTTCCGCTACACCTATTGTTGATTCTTATGGTTATGCATTTTGATACTATTTTGTTCCAGAGGGGAGATGTCAGATTGTTTATGGTGACTGTTTCATTCAGGGGGAGATTTCAAGGTATATGCGTGATTATTCGTCATGTTTTTTGGCATCTTTTGTCCCAAGGGGGAGAAAATTCGATGATTGAATAACCTTAATGTTCTTTGAAACTTGATGTTTGATTAAGGGGGGTATTTGTCATATGAATTGTGAATTTGATACTTATATGTCCAATTATGTTATTTAGGGGGAGTTTCATATTTGTGACAAATAATGCCAAAGGGGGAGATTGTTAAGATATATGTTATACATCTTATTATTTAATTTTGGCATTATTAGATAATTGGACCTATAAGATAATGTAGCTTCAAGATTTACATTGAATTTAACTGGGTGATGCCAGCTGGACCATGGCTTGGTGTGATTACACAATAATTCTAATTTCACTTGGATTCAAATTGATGTGGTTGCTACACTTATAGTTGTGAAAGAATTCTACACAAAATAAAAGTCTATTATTATCACGTTGGTGGTATATTATGTTGGTTAAGAGTTCTTATTGGCAAATATCGTGAAAATATCTATCAATGGCAAAGGTGGATTCGATGATGATTGCATCAACGACATAGTGGGAATTAATTGTTTTTTTAGAAAATTACGAGATAAGGTGAATTGGTTTTGTGTGCAGTGGGCATTAATCATATATGGAAAATACAAAGCTTACGTGAGAGAAAAAGTCCTTTTGGCATCATTGGTTTTACAAAAAATTCAAAGAAGCAATAAATGCCACTGTTCTTGTTGCCTCGTGCCTGCATGATTATCACGTAAACATAGAGAAGCAGCTTATGTGGAGTTGGTCTTATACAGTGGGTGTAAATTGAAGATTGAAAAATATATAGCTGTGAAGAAAATTGATTATTTGCAGGAGTGGTGCTTATGTGTGAGTATGCTGAATAACGAGTGAGAGGTGTTGGCTTTGAACACGTTACTAATCAACAAAATTGAAGTGATTCTCTTGTGTTGCAAAAACCGTGGCTGTGGTGTGTGTGTTGATGACACAGTGAATGCTATGCGACAGTGAAAAGAGTATTAGTGCAGTGGGTTAGTGTTAGCTACGGTGAAGTGGGTTAGCTTGTTATTTTTCAGTTTTCTTCATCTGGGGTTGTGAGATGTTATTCGTGAGATAAACACCGTGGGTTAACATCTATTTTTCTAGACTTGGTCTTCTGGGATTGTACGTGATTTCTTAGCTGCATCAGTCTTCATTAGCTCAACGATTATTAATTGATTTCTTTATGGGTTGCATATACTGTAGTTGGTGAATGTGTTATCGGTGCAATTGTAGTTTCGTGTTGGTGTTTATGTGAATCAGCTCATTGTTGTTGCGACGACTTCAGATTTATTTTAGTGAAGCTCAACTTTTCGAGAAGTTGTTCTTTTCTTTTGTCTCAAGTGTTTTCGTTATTGTTTCTAGTTATTTTAATCACTTGAGTTGTTCTTTAATTATTTGATTAATTGTTCTTTCATTAAAAGTTGTTTAAAAAATCTTCTGTTGAGGTTAACACGAGTCGGTTTTGTTATTGGGTGTGAAATTCTTTCACGGGAAGTGAGGTTAAGAGATAGTGTCAAGGGTTAAGTAATGTTGGCTCAGTAAAACGTTAGGTAAATCTATTGTACTTCTGTAAAAGTTATTTAAGCTGAGTGAGAGCCCCGTAGAGGTAAGCAAATAGTGCCGAATTGCGTTACCAAAATTTTAATGTCATTTATTATTTCAATTTTGATTAGTTTTGTTTTTGTTTGTGTCAAAGACGACTACGATAAAATCAAAAAATTTGCGAAACACATACCCTTACGATTTTTCAGAAAGCAAGAATACAAGCCTACTATTAGACTCTCAAATCTTGTAGTGGGATGTGCAGGCGTTGGTAAATTTTGACTAATGTTTGATATGCGGAATAATGAACAAGGCAAAGATCTTACAGGTCTTATAGAGAGCTCAACCTCAAAAGTTAGCTCAAAAGAGGTGAGAGTATATAAATCAATATAAATCCCACGTTAGCTCTCCATTTGACAGATTTGGGAATTGGTAACATTCTAACAGGCTCTGTAGTATAGGCATCTGTTATTTGGCTATACGCCAGGCCTTTTCTAACTTCGGATTAACACTGTAACATCGACGTCACCACCGTAGCACGAGGACCAGGAGAAGTAGTTTTAGCTTTGATACCACCATATCTTACGAGAGAGCACAACCTCCAAAAAGCTAGATCAAGAGGGTAGGAAAGCACGCTGACTGGACCATGATTGGGTTGTAAGGTGATTCGGTGGTCATGCTCTCACCGCGGAGGTAACTGTTTCAGTTCTGAGAACACATGGGCAAATTTGTCCAAAAAAAGCTGCAAATCTAGCGAATACTCAAAAGGTCTTGGTGAGACACGTTTAACCTCAATCTGCAATAAAAAACCCTTACCAGCTATTTGTAACAATTCTTTATCTGAGATTGGAGCTAGCTCATTTTGCTTCAATCCATGAAAGGTGCGAGTCTGTCCTTTGTGTTTGAAACTCATGGTGAGATGCTTGTAATCTATCTCAACTGGGCCCAAAGTTTCCAACCATTATACACCAAGAACTGCTTGGTAAGCTGCAACTGGTAAAATGTAAAAATCAACCTGCACTGGATGGCCTTGGATCATGAACATCAGTGCTAAGCAACGTCCGGTGCATTCAATTTCTTCCTTGTTACCTACCATGACCTGAAACTTTTTGTCACGAATGATTGATATGTCAAATTTCTCTCCAACCGTCTGGTCGATGAAATTATAAGTACTTCCTCCGTCAATGAGCACTACTACTTCCTTGTTTCTCAACTTACCCAGGACCCGAATCGTCTGAGAGGGTGTCACTCCTGTCATTGCATGGAATGATATATCTGGTAGTAATGTAGTGTTTGAGGTTTCACGTGAAAGATCATTGGTTGTCTGCTCATTTGGAGGATCAACATCGACAATCATGAACAGCTATGGTCGTTCACATCGATGTTTGGGTACGTACTTTTCATTGCAATAGTAACAAAGCCCCTGCTCACGGCGTAGTTGCGCATCCTGCCCTGTGATGTGACGAATTGGAGCAGGTGGGACAGTGGTCGAGTTTACTGGTGGTGGTCATTGGATGCTTGGTGTTGTAAGGTGTCGAAGTCTTTTGGTTAGTTGCTACAGCTTAGGCATGGTTGAAATTCCCAGATTTTGTTTTGCAAGAAATTCTTTTCCTCCACAAGTTGTGCAACTCCAACGGTGTTTGCAAAGGTCCTGGGTTGTTTCAATCGTACATCTATTCGGACCTCGTCTCGCAAACCTGCAATAAAGTTACCCATTTGGAAGACTTCGGGTAGGCCATCCACCCATTGAGAAAGCCTCTCGAACTCCTCTTGGTAGGTTGCGACCGTTGATGTTTATTTGAGGTGTGAAAGAGCTTTAGAAGCATTCTCGTTGTCAGTAGGATCAAAATATTGTAATACGACTTGCTTAAATTCAATCCATATGAGTGATCCATGGAATTTTGTCAGCCAACGGTGTCATTGCAATGCAATGCCTTCTAGATGAAAGGATGCGTGCTGTATTTGGTGGTTTGATCCAATGTCTTTGAACTCAAAATATTGCTCTGCTTTGTATATCCATCCCATTGGGTCCTCACCGTTGAACTTCGGAAAAGAGAGTTTGTGGTGGTGGTGATTGTGGTCTAAGGAAGGCTATGCAGTACATGGCATCATGGTTTGCTAGATGACTTAGCCGGAGCAAAGGGATTCTTTGTGTCAATTGTGTTTGTGAACTGATAGAGACTCGCATGCTATGAAGCTCTGTCATGATTGTCTGCACCGCAGCATTAAGCTGACCAAAGCTTGAATCATGGTGAGCCAACATCTCACTAATTTCATTTCGGAATTTAGCGTTAGACTGGTTTTGGGTAACCATGAATTAACCTGGCTCTGATTGGCGAACCCCTTCTACGACTCGAGGGGTATGTGGATTCTTAGGACTGTCAGGATATTACAAAAAATTTATCCAGCGGTTCGTAAGCATGGCTGCACCTTTGACGCAATTGTTAACAAAAGATGGGCTCCAGTGGGCTGAGGCTGCATATTCTGCTTTTCTCCAATTGAAGAAAGCCCTTACATCACCCCCATTGCTTCATCTTCCTGATTTTTCACAACCTTTTACAGTTGAGTGTGATGCTAGTGGCAAAGGTATCGGTGCCATATTAACACAAAATCAACAACTTAATGCATTCTTTAGTAAAGCTCTCACGTATATCCGACTTCTATTTCTTTGCCATCTCACTGCCACATGCGGATTGGTCGGAAACATTACAACAGGAGGTAGCTTAAGACTCCTACTGTGATCAATTTCTTGAATCAGATAATTGTTGTCAACATGGAGGTGCTTGGGTGAAACAAGGAAAGCTCTTATTGAGTCCCTCTTTAACTTTAATACCAGCTCTCCTAGCAAACAGACACTCCTCTCCATCTGGGGCCATTTTGGCTAACTTTAAGACATTGAGCCGACTTAAATAGAACTTCACATGGAAAGATATGCGAAAAATCGTAAAAAATTTCACTCAAAATTGCAGGTATGCCAACGTTGTAAAATAGAATGTATGCAGCCCGTCGGACTATTACAGCCATTGTCAATGCAAACCAAGGTTGGTTAGAGATATCTATGAATTTTATTGATAGTTTACCACCATCCCAGGGCATACAGTCATTAGGGTGGTCATCGATCACCTAACAAAATATGCCCATTTCATTCGTATGAAACATCCGTACATTGCTCTTTCAGTGGCTAGAACTTTCATTTGTGAGGTTGTTTGTTTACATGGCATTCTTGCCTCCATTATCACTGACCGTGATAGGGTGTTTACAAGTTCATTTTGGCAAGCATTGTTTAAGTTACGAGGGAGTGAGCTTCGCATGAGTTCTAGCTATCATCCATAGACTAATGGCCAAACGGAGGTAGTGAATCGAACATTGGAGCAGTACTTTCGCTGTTTTGCAGGTGGTGAGCCCAAGCCATGGATTGATTGGGTTTTGTGGGTAGAGTACAGCTACAATACGACAACTTATTCAGCTACAGTAATTTCACCAGTTGAAGCTCTCTACGGGACTCCACCAGCTAATTTTCTCTCTTATGTCAAAGCTACCACAAATGTATTAGTTGTGGATGATTTTTTACAGACTCGGGAAGCTATATTACATAAGTTGCACCATAATTTGAGTCTTGCCTGTAACCGAATGAAGCAACAAGTAGACCAGCATAGGCGTGAAGTGGCTTATAATGTGGATGATTATGTTTACCTCAGACTCCAGCCATATCGACAACATTCTGCTGCTTTTTGAAAATCCCTCAAATTGTCACCTTTTTATTTTTGGCCTTATAGAATCACTGCTCGAGTTGGCCCTGTAGCCTATAGGTTGGAGCTTCCAAATAGTTCTCAAATTCATAATGTATTTCTTGTGAGTGTTAAAAAAAATATTTGGGTTCCATCCCTTAAATATCTCATGTTCTTCCACTTATTGATGACAATCACACTGTCATTCTGCAACCAATTGCTATATTGGGTCAAACAGTAGTTCAAATGGGGAAGTATAGACACAAAATGGAAATCTTTGTATGATGGGTCGGCATGCCACATGAAGATGCAACTTGGGAGAATCGATGGTTGTTTGCCAAGACATACCCTGATTTCCTCTTTGAGGACAAGGAGAATTCAAGGAGGGAGGATTGATAAGAATGTGACGCAACAAAACCAAACAACATAGGGGTACAACTTGATATCGTTGATTAATCATGAATACCAGTAACAACATTATTTACTAGTTCATTCAATATAAATGTCAGGAAATAGGGTAAAGAAAGCACGCAGTCGTCAGTTTCTATTATTCATTAAAAAATTGCAAAGTACATAGTTTGGGCGATTTAAATAGTCGAACCCTAAAAATTCCAAAAATGGCAAAAAACCAAAACATCCTTATTTTGAAAATAGACAGAAAAACATGAAAAACGTAACAAGTGGCAATGAAATATGTCTAGATATGTGCATAACATTTTTTAAGTTGACATAATTACGACCGAGTTTTGTCAAATATGTCTAGATATGTGCATACCATCTTTTGGACCACATCATTCTCCCCTGGTTGGAAAGCATTTGCCCTCGAATTGTCATTATCTGACGAATCACCAGAAAAGGGAATCAAATGCTTCATATTAAACATGTCAGCTATACGAATATGACTTGGCAGCTTCAGATGATAAGTATTAGGATTGATTTTCTCGATGATCTCCACAGGACCAATCTTCTAAGCAGGCAATTTATTGTAATCATCAACAGAAAATCAATCTTTGATCAGAATTGCCCACATGAAGTCACCCACTTCAAACTCAACATGTCGTCTCTTCTTATCTGTAACCTCTTTATACTTATCGGCCACCTTAGCAGATTGTCATGAACAACCCTATAGGCATCCTACAATTTGGTAACAAAATCTTCTGCTTTGTTATACATTCTCATCTTACTTGGCAAAGGCAACAAATCAAAAGGATCCTAAGGAAGAGCAGAATACATAATCTAAAAAGGATTGTACCCGATACTATGATTAACTGCATGGTTGTGTGCAAATTCAGCCTAATTAAGCTTCATGTCCCAACTATTGACATTTTCACCAACCAAACTCCACAGCAAATTGCCCAAGGAACGATTAACAACTTCAGTTTTCCTATCAGTCTAAGGGTGATAAGCACTACTGAAACTCAGCTATATATTTACCTTTTCCATAGGTTGTGCCAAAAATGGCTAAGGAATCTCATATCTCTGTCAGAAACTGAAGAAGGCAGGTCAGGCAATCTATACACTATTTACTAGTTGATTCAACATAAATGTCAGGAAATAGGGCAAAGAAAGGCACATGAAATACCAAAATATCCTTATTTTGAAAATAGACAGAAATACATGAAAAACGTAACAAGTGGTACTGAAAACTTAGAAAATGCGAAAATTCAACCATTTTTTAAGTTGACATAATTACGACCGAGTTTTGTTAATCTATCTAAATATGTGCATGCCATCTTTTAGACCACATCATTATTCCCGGGTGGACAAAATTCACCCTCGAATTGTCATTATCTGACGAATCACCAGAAAAGGGAATCAAATGCTTAACATCAAACATGTTAGCTATACGAATATGACTCGGCAGTTTCAGACGATAAGCATTAGGATTAATTTTCTTGATGATCAACACAGGACCAATCTTCTAAGCAAGCAGTTTACTGTAATCACCAACGAAAATTTGATCTTTGATCAGAACTGCCCATATGAAGTCAACCCACTTCAAACTCAACATGTCGTCTCTTCTTATCCGCAACCTCTTTGTACTTATCGGCAACCTTAGTAGATTGTCATGAATAACCCTATGGGCAGCTTGATTGAGCTTCATGTCCTAACTATTGACGTTTTAACCAACCAAACTCCACAACAAATTGCCTAAGGAACTATTCACAACTTAAGTTTTCCCATCAATCTAGGGGTGATAAGCATTACTGAAACTTAACTATGCATTTACTATTTCTATAGGTTGTGCCAAAAATGGCTAAGGAACCTCATATCTCTATCAAAAATAATTGAAGATAGCAGGTCATGCAATCTGTACACTTCTTTAAAGAATAATTACGCCACATGAATGACATCGGTAGTTTTCTTGTAAGGAATAAAATGGATCATCTTAGAGAAAAGATAAACAACAACGTATATTGAATCATTACCTCATTGTGTTCTTAGTAACCCCAACACAAAATCTATACTTATATCAACCTAAGGTTGCATAGGAACTGGTAAAGGTCGATATAAGCCCGCATTAGTTGTTGTTCCCTTAGAAACTTGGCATATTCGACAACGTTGCATATACCTTTCAACTTCCTTTTAGATGGTTGGCCAAAAATAGGAAGCTTGCACCAACTGCAAGGTTCTGTTACGCCTCATATGATCTTCCCCTTGCAATTTTGTAATAATCTGAAGTCGCAAGCTACAATCGGGAATGCATAACTAGTTCCCTTTAAATAAAAAGCCATTTTGCAGAAGATATGTTGTCTTCTCACCAGCTCTAATTTTTGCTAGATTGCCAAAAAAGAATGGGTTAGTGTCAAGTAAATCAGAGAAAGAGTTAAAGCCAAGCACCTCCACATTCAATTTGTTCAGGAGGCTCTTCTTTCTACTCAACACGTCAGTAACTCGGTTTGTTAAGCCAGACTTATGTTTCACAACAAAAGTGAAACATTCCAGGTATGTAACCCATGAGGCATGCCTGGCAGATACTTTATCTTGGTTGTGCAAATGCTTTAATGCCTCAAAAACAATATACAAAATAAATTCCCTGTGGAACAGGTAATGTCTCCAGTGCTCAACAACTTGAACCACAGCATAGAATTCTACGTTATAAGTACTATATCTCAACTTCATATCAGACAGCTTCTTACTGAAGTATGCAATAGGACTATTGTTCTGACTTAGGACTGCTCCAATGCCCACATTAGATGCATCAGATTGTAACTCGAAAGGCTGTTGGAAATCAGGTAGCACTAAAATTAGAGTTGTAGTAAGGCGTTGTTTGACCAGTTCGAATGCCTTCTCTATTTCATCAATCTGGTCAAATTCTGTTCCCTTTATACAGTTAGTGACTGGTGCCATAATGGTACTAAAATGTGGAGTAAAATGCTTATAGAAAGAATGCAGACTTCTGTAATGGTATTAGGTTTAGGACAATTTCGAAGTGCTTCAGCCTTGGACTCGTCAACTTATAGACCATCTCCAAAAATAACTTAACTAAGGAAATGGACCTTGGATGTCATGAAAGAGCACTTCTTTGTGGATGCATAAAACTTCTCCTTGCAAAAAACACTAAGAACACCTTGCAAGTGCTGAAGATGGTCTTTTGGGTTAGCATTATAGATCAATATGTCATTAAAGTACACTGCAACACACTTGCCAATGAATGGCCTCAAAATCTGATTCATCACCCTCATAAAATTACTAGGCATGTTTGACAGGATAAACGACATCACTAACCACTCATCCTGGAATTCAGTGATCAATGACGCCACTACATTTGATATTGTAACACTTTCAACTACATCCTTCCTTACCAAGGCATACACCACCTCGGCATCCTGCAATTCTTCTTCAAACTTGGCCCAAGACAATAAAGTAACATTATCTTTCATGGACTTGTTTTCGACAAATTCCTTAGAGGGCACTAACACAAATTTCTTTCCTTTGAATATGAAACTTTAAGTATTGACTCTACCATCATGTGTAACTCCTGTATCAAATTGCCACAGACGTCCCAAAACAAATGACACGCATCCATAAAAACATCACACTATATAGAATCCTTATACTTAGAACCAATGGAAGAAGTAACTAAAGCTTATTTAGAAATTGTTACCTCAGCACCTTTTTTTAGCAAAGCTAGTTTGTACAGTTTTAGGTGTTGCTTCGTCTCAATGGTCAGTTTTTGCACTGCTTCAATTGACACAATATTTTCACAACTATTGGCATTAATTATAAATTTGCAGACCTTCCTTAGGACAGTACAGGTGGAGTAGAAGATATTATTATACAACCATTCATCATCAACAGTTACTTTTGGGATCATACAGGATCTTCAAACAACCAATGCAGTACCCATATCTCCAGTCACAATCTCCTCATTAAGTACATCAGTATCAAACGTAGGCTCCTTTTTTACATACACGTCTTCCTCATCGTCACCCTCATCAATATCTACAAAGAGAGCCCTTTTTCTTACCTTTTTGTAATCTTCTTTTTTGTACCCCATTTCACCACAACCAAAACATTTAATTCCACTAATTCCAAGTTTGCTGAACCTAGTAGGATCATTAATAAAACCACTAGCGTCTGCATGATTACCACCATTGCAACCAACGCTACTTTTATTGCCATCACCATCGGTAGCACTTCCTACTGTATCAAAATTTGTGCGCTATTGCTGTTTCTCCACCACCAGCGCTCTTTAATGCACTTTTGAAATAGAAACAGGATCTAACATGTTAACGGTATCTTGGATCTACATTCTCAGACTGCTAATGTACCTCGTCACCAACTGCTCTTCAATCTTGTGAATCTCATTTCTGACTAGGAGTTGATAGAACTCAGTAGTATATTCATCTACTAATCTTATGCCTTGCTTCAAATTTTGTAACCTTTGGTACATCAATCGTTGGAAATTGTAGGGCAAAAAATTGGCACACATATGTTTCTTCATCTTTTCCTATGTGATGATTTTATACTTACCCAATCTTTGTCAAGTTAATTTTAATTGCTGCAACCAACTTATGGCCCTATTTCAAAATCTAGTAGCCACCAATTGCACCCGTTTATTTTCAAGTACAACTTTGAAATCCAAATTTTACTCTACAGTAGCCAACCAATCTATGAACTCTTCAGGTTGTAGACTGCCATAGAACTCAAGAATTACCATCTTTATTCTAGTTTCCCATCTTCATTGATCTTTCTTAACACGCATTTTAGGATGCCTATGCATAGGTTCGTCGAAATACTTATCATCCTCTTCGTCTTCATATTCATCATCAATATCTGCAAGTACTGGATTCCTGCAACAACCAAGAATATTCAAGTTCCCTAATACCTCATTGAATCTCGCTGTTATATGTTTTATAGCAGTCTCTATACGACGATCTACGATCTAGGAAACCAACTGTTCAATCTTGTCACGGTTATACACCTCTCCCATTTGGCGAGTCTTTCATGGTGGCATAATCACAAAGATCGAATTTGGCTATGATACTAAATGATGTAGTGGAACAAAGCAAAATAGGGGTGCAACTCGATACCATTGATTTGAATCACAAATATTGGTAACATTGCTATTTACCTGTTAATTCAACACGAATGCTAGGAAATAGGACAAAGAAAGGCACACAACCGTCAGAGTCTATTATTCATTAAAAATGTGAACTACTTAGTTTGGGTGATTTAAATAGTCAAACCCTAAAAGTTATCAAAAATGGTAAAATACCAAAATGCCCCTATTCTGAAAATAGATAGAAAAATATGAAAAATGCAACGAGTGGCATTAAAAACTCCGAAAATATAAAAATCTAACCATTTTTGAAGTTGACAGAATTACAATCGAATTTTGTCAAATCTATTCAAATATGTGCACGCCATCTCTTAGACCGCATCAGGATGCTATCGTGTTAGTTTGCATGTCTCACAAATATATGGTACTACTAGTAGGAAGACCAAGTCAAATTAGCTGTTAGTTAGTTAATGGAACATTTGTTTAGCTAGTGGAGCTGAAACATGTCCAATTTGTCGGGGAAATATCCCTTCTTTTTAGTGCTTTCTGTTGTCATTTTCTATTGCTTTATTTGTTTATTAAAAAGGCTTACTGGAATGAAATAAGGTATGCAGATTTTTTTCAACTCTTCCCTTGTTATTCTCAAAGCCTTCTTCTTCTCTTTTCTAAAACAATTTAATACTTATCAAAAGACTTGCGAAGAGTTAAGAGAAAATAGGCAATGTTAAGTGTTGGCATGCATTAGTGCATACTAGCGAAAATCTTCGACGAGATGCAAGATTCGGATGTGAGATTAAAAAAAGACTTAAGATGGACATCAGGTGTAAGGTTAGCTTGATGGTGGCATGCAAAAGTTTCAAGGTGATTTAGTAAGTTAGATCAAGCATGGTGCGAGTTTCAGTAGAGTTTCAGATCTTATACAAATTGAATTGGCTAAGGCTGGGTTATTGATGGACTAAGGACTTAATGTGTGTTCAAATGGATGGACCATGATTAATGGAGTTGACATGGGAAAACATTGGACGAACTAGTGTACTATTGGCTTAAATGATTCATCATCAATGGATAGAGATGGGGAGATCTTGGATGATGTGGCGATAAGATCACAGAGGATAAACATCAACTCTAAGAGATAAAGATCATGTAGAAGGTTCATTTGAAGATGGAGGAGATCTTCGTAGATATAGATAGATCATTCCTAGTAGATGTAATCTTTTATCTTATTATTGTGATGTAATTTAATCCTACTGGATAGAGTCCTAATTGGATGGGGACTTGATTCTATTAGTTAGTATGATGTAATTTGATAAGGATAAGGTAGGATAAGATGTGATCACTAGTTGAGTTCTATTAGGATTCTAACTTGGACATCTGGAGGTACCTATAAATAGCTCATTTGAGCCTTGCTCTTCTCAGAGATAATAAGTGTGGAAGACAATGAGACGTGAGAGAACACTCCTTTGTATATTTTGAAGGACGTAATAAAGATTGACATTTTTTACGAGGGTTATAAGGCATTCGAGAATAAGTAGGTTGGTCGACAGTTACGAGAGAAAGATGAATCTTGCTTAAACGAACCTAAATGAGATTATTGTACAAAAGGGTAAGCGAAACTTGCGGATAAGTTAAATGAACATAAATGAGATTATTGTATAAAAGGGTAGGCAAAACTTGCGGATAAGTTACTGTTTGAAAAAACCTTTGTAACACCTACCATTGTTGCTTTTCTTCGATATTATAAATTTATAAATGATCTTTGGGTATACACGGATGAATTTCTCCTAAGGGTAATTTTGTCAATTTCCCATATAGTGGACAATTATTAATTGTAATTTGGTTTTTAAATAAATTATCGGTTAAGTTACGTAATTTGATCCAGATAAAGATAATAAAGTGACTCAATAAATGATCAAAATCAATGAGTCGAAGTTCAGGTAGAAAATAGATTCTTTTTAGTATGGACCTGATCTATATCGGCCTTATGATGAAGAAGTCCGATATGAAATCTATATAAATAGGTTAAGGTCTCCTGTAGTTGCTCATATCAATCGTAAGCACAAGGAATCTTTGACCTGTTAAGAGAGCTTACATATTGAGAAAACTGTAGAAAGACCTAGCCACATCTCGATGATGGATTCCCTTGAAGACGGCGATAGATTCGCGATTGTTTTATCATCGAAAAGCTAATTTGAAGTTTCAGAACTAAAAATTAGGTATTTCCACATTTCTCCATTTTTTGCCCTTTCACGCTCAATCTTGAGCTTCAAAGGTTGCTTTATGAGCTTTTGAGCTCATAGATGTTGGTGGAGATGGTCTATGTATCCGTATGGCCATATTAACCTCAACTATTTCCATTGCGTTCAACACATCCTCTGTCCACTTCTTTGTGTTGAAACCGGTCAAGGTTTTTATTGACCGAAAAGATGCCTCTATAGTAACTTTAATTAGATTAGCACAAATGTAGGATAACGACGATACTGAAAGCCATTAAATAGTATCTTCTTGAAAATCCGATCACACATATTATGAAACACTTTTGGGCTGAATACATAATATATGTAATTAGACTTCCACATAAAAAGTGATCAAAGTACAAACCATCAACTCTCACGATATTTTTTTCTTCGTACTATACACCCATCCGTACGGGCTGACATCAACACACGCCTGACCCACTACAGTACAACGAGAGAAGGCGGTACGTGTGGCATGTGCACCGCACTGCTACTTAGAGTGCGAAAGCCCATCCAAACCAAACACGTGGCACGATAAGATGGAGGACAGGACAGTAACTTCGCGT